>JAFKAC010000045.1:0-464317 GCA_025766275.1 Lactarius indigo | reverse complement strand
CTGCCTTGGGAAAGAGATCGGCAAAGAGACTGCTGAAATGTTTGGAAATGTGGGAACCACGCCACAGCGGTGTGGAACTTTCCGTGGACGAGGGAATCGATGAAGCCCAAAACAGATGCATAGGCGATTGGGAGGGCACCATGTCCACATAGATAGCGGCGGAGATAACACAACGATAGGATTACATGACCCGAAACTTCGTGTTCATGAAGATACTAGTGAGTCCCTAGGTTGTTTAGGCAGTCCGGGATCTGATTACGCTGTGGAAAATCAAACCGAAACGAACTTTGGGAAGAGATGATGAGGCCGCGGTCTAGACAGCATCTCGACAATCCGAGAAAGTGGGGCTAATGCGTAGATGTTGGGATCCGATTCTCACCTCTTCAAGCCGGGACTGGACAGAACAAGTCCCGTGGCCAAATGAGCGCAGGCAACGATTCTGAATTGAATGAGGTGGATACGGACTTTGTCAAGTGTGACCGCCGTGTGAACTATGACGCAAGTCTGAACTGTAACGTTTATACCAAATGCATTCACCAGCCTCTACTCTCTCTGATGGCCCCCACTTCGCCAACACCTCCAATGGCAGACACCAAGCGTGACGTCCGAAACCCAATTCTTTTCGAGTGCGCATGGGAGGTCGCAAACAAGGTCGGCGGCATATACACTGTCATAAAGTCGAAGGTCCCGGTCACCGTCTCCGAGTTTGGCGACAGGTATACGCTCATCGGTCCACTCTCGTATAAATCAGCCCCCATGGAAGTGGAAGCGGAGGAGCCTGCCGACCCTCATATCGCTGGCACCCTCGAGTCGATGCGTGTAAAGGGAGTGAAATGCCTTTATGGTCGCTGGCTGATCGATGGCAATCCCCACGTCCTTCTCTTTGATACCGGCAGCCAGTATCACCGCATCGATGAGTGGAAAGGTGACCTTTGGAACTTGGCAGGAATACCCACGCCACCCAGTGACCACGAAACAAATGAGAGTATCGTTTTCGGTTACGTCGTTGCCTGGTTCTTGGAGAGGCATGTCCCCCATTTCTTTTGTCATTCTCGACTCAGCGCTAACTTTTTTTTTTTTTTCAGTACCTCGCCCGCCAACTTCATACTGCGGTTGTTGCGCACTTCCACGAATGGCAGGCCGGGGTCGCCATTCCTCTCTGCCGGAAGCGTCACATCGACGTCACTACTGTCTTTACAACTCATGCCACGCTCCTGGGCCGATACCTCTGCGCTGGCTCAGTCGACTTTTACAACAATCTTCAATACTTCGATGTCGATCACGAGGCGGGAAAGCGTGGTATTTACCACCGGTATTGCATCGAACGCTCTGCTGCCCACTGCACCGATGTCTTCACCACTGTCTCCCATATTACCGCCTATGAGGCAGAACATCTTCTTAAGCGCAAGCCGGACGGTGTTTTACCAAATGGGTTGAATGTCGTCAAGTTCCAGGCCATGCACGAGTTCCAGAACCTCCACTCAACGGCCAAGGAGAAGATTAACGAGTTCGTACGCGGCCACTTTTACGGGCATGTCGACTTTGACCTCGACAACACACTCTACATATTTTCTGCCGGCCGCTACGAGTACCGAAACAAAGGGCTTGACATGTTTATCGAGGCTCTCGCACGTCTTAATTACCGGCTGCAATCGTCTGGTTCGAACGTTACCGTTGTTGCATTTATTATCACACCAGCTCAGACGCATTCGTACACCATCGATTCGCTGAAAGGTCAAGCCGTTACAAAGCAGCTTAAGGATACTGTGACCGAAATCCAAAATCGGATTGGCGCACGATTGTTTGACATGGCAGTGCATTCGAATGGGTATGCTTTCGTTCACCTAGGATTCCTCCCCCGCTTACACGTTCTGTAAGCGACTTTTCAAAGCTCCCCACCCCAGAGCATCTTCTGTCCGAAGAGGACAAGGTCCAGTTGAAGCGACGTATCTTCGCGCTCAAACGCAACTCCCTCCCAGCTGTGACAACACATAACATGGCGGACGACCCGAACGACCCAATTCTGAATCAGATCCGACGTGTGAGGCTGTTCAATGCTACGCATGATCGGGTCAAAGTCGTCTTCCATCCAGACTTCCTCAACGCGAATAACCCGGTCCTTGGTATGGATTATGAGGAGTTTGTCCGCGGGTGTCACCTCGGGGTGTTTCCCAGCTATTACGAACCATGGGGTTACACACCCGCTGAGTGCACCGTCGTATGTACTGGTACTCCTCATGCGGTCAATCGTATCGACTGACAATCACGAGTAGATGGGTATTCCGTCCATCACAACAAACCTCTCCGGTTTCGGTTGTTTCATGCAAGACATGATCGAGCGGCCGGATGATGAAGGTTGCTATATTGTCGATAGGCGAATGAAGTCCCCGGAAGATTCAGTCAACGAGCTCGCGGAGTATATCTTCTCGTTCACGCTAAAGACGCGACGACAGCGGATTAACCAACGTAACCGCGTGGAGCGACTGTCTCCTTTACTGGATTGGAAGAATCTGGGCATCGAGTATTCTAAGGCGCGCCAGCTCGGGCTTCGTCGCGCGTACCCAGACGCTTTCTATTCCAGTACCGAGGCAGAAGACGAGTTTGACTTCGCCTCTGGCCCAGAGAAGTTGGCAATCAGCACACCGGCGAGTCCAAGGTTCAAGATGACAGGCTTTGCCACGCCAGGAGATATCGGAACTTTGACGGAAGAGGCAGGTCTCTTGGAGTTGTCTTTAGTGTTATCTCTAACCACATCCTATAGATGCAGGCATTAACTACTAGCGATTATCGTGGTGGAGGGTTCCAGTGGCCGCAATCGCATGAGGATGAAGAAGACAGCTATCCGTTGTATGTACCTGCTCGAGCCTGCTCTAGGTCAGTGCTGACATACGATGGCAGCCCGCTAGTGATGAAGGTCCGTTCTCGTGGATCATCTGTTATATCTGGCGCCAGTACGCCTGGTGGTGGACCGTTCAAGTCGCTGAGCGAAGGCGACCTACGCAAAGCAGACGCAGCTTTGTCGCAGGTCAATGGCGCCGTGAATGGCAAGTAAAGCAAAGCGTGATAGAAATGGTGAAAAGCCGATTAAATTTATGACCGTCGACGTCTATCGTCCGCTTTCATCTTGCGTTATATGCTTGTTATCTGTACATCGTACTCAACCAAATGAATGAATGATTCGTGCTAATGTACATCACATAAGCACCCACATGCGCGGTCAACACGGGTCACGCCACACGGTTTTTTTATTCGCGTCTCAGACCACTTTGCTTGAAATAATTACGTTCCCCTTGCTTTTATACCCGCGCCCGGGTCCTTCCTTTCCTTCCGCCTTCCTCCCACCATGTCGTTCAACGCCACTGTTGGCTCTTCCCATCACCTTACGGCCTCACAGCTCTATGCTAGCTCGAATGTTGATTATACCCAAATAAACTGGTTCGAAAAACAGTGGATGGCATGGTATCTGTGGATTGGTAACCCTATAATTGCGACCGGCCTTGCCTCTCTCCTCCTCCATGAGGTTTGTTTACTGGCTTTCGTCCGACGAAATACGCTCACTCTTCCTGTAGACCGTTTATTTCGGTCGCTGCATACCATGGATCATTATCGACGCAATCCCATTCTTCCGCAAGTGGAAACTGCAACCTGGGAAGCTCCCTACACCACAGGAGCAGTGGGAATGTACGAAGGGCGTTCTCTTTTCCCATTTCACCGTGGAGGCTCCAGCTGTGAGTATCCCGTTGTTAGGTCAACACAGCAGTCGTTGACGTGTGGATACTCGTCAAGATCTTCCTCTTCCACCCTGTTGCCGAATCCTGTGGCATGAAAACCTGGCAGGTTCCTTTCCCCGCGTGGCAGACTATGCTCCCTCAGTTGGCGTTTTTCTTCTTTTTTGAAGACATGTTCCATTACTTCTGTTCGTGTTACATTCCGACTCGACCTTGTTGCGCCGTGCTAACCCCTTGATGCCTATAGCCCACCAGCTCCTCCACACCCCCTTACTCTATAAGCACATCCACAAGCTCCATCATAAATACTCTGCTCCGTTTGGTCTTGCTGCGGAGTACGCGCATCCGCTTGAAGTGATGATCCTTGGGACAGGAACGATTCTCGGACCGTTGCTGTACTGCAAGCTCACTCAGAACGTGCACATCCTCACGGTTTACATTTGGATCACCCTTCGTCTCTTCCAGGCCATCGACGCTCACTCTGGATATGGTGAGCTCACAATTCACTCACCTATATCTAACACACTGACGATTTTCGTGGAGACTTCCCTTGGTCGCTCCAGCACATAGTCCCGTTCTGGTCGGGAGCCGAGCATCACGATTTCCACCACATGGCGTTCGTGAACAACTTCTCGACTTCATTCCGCTGGTGGGACCGCATGCTTGGAACGGATGGCAAGTACAGGGCGTACCGCGAGCGAATTCGTGCCGCCACTAAGGGTCTCGATGAGGCACACCGCAAAGCCGTCGAAGAAAAGCTTGTTGCAGAGGAAGAGGAAGCAGGTTTTGCCGCAGAAAAAGAAGTGGAGCGTCAGGCCGAGGGCAAGAAAAACCAATGAACTTTGGTACATTTACTAGACGCGGGCTATTTGCCCATACTAATTGATACCACGACCACGCATATACATTATTGCATTCTCGTACTGTCTATTTCTTTGGCTGGTGGCGTATAGCACCGCGTTAAAACGATCATCCCGTTCTCAGGTAGAAAAGCATCAAGCAATACGAGCTTTTCAATGATTCCTCATTTCTTCTACAATCCGCGCGAATGTTCTGCATATCTAACTATTACAACAATTTTTGGTCGATGCTGAGTATACGTTTTGCTCCCTATGCATTCGCGGCTGCCGGGTCTTCCGAATGAACCGCTGGCGCATCCGTTGTCGCATTTGTTGCTGCCGCAGGATTAGCGTTCCTTCCCCTCCCCGGTGGAGGCGGGTGGTATACCTTCTCCTGTGCTATCCTCAGTCATCTTTGCCACGCCATTTGCAAGGGAACACCCACCTTTTTCTTTTTCTTTTCTGACACCGGGGATGGGTAGGCCAACTCTGTGACTTCCTGCCATTCCTTGCTTTCTTCGAACCGCTTGCGAATTGGTGCAAGCAGGCTCACAAGGGCGTCCGCCACGGCGCCCTTCAAGTCCTTCGGGTGAACCTCGAGTTTCTCGAATGCTTCCCTGAGGGCAGCATACGTGGAGAAGTGTATGGGGCCGCCATACTTCTCGTCCCTTGAAACACTGAATACGGTTCCCGCCGGCGCACTCTCAGTGGCAAATGGCTTCTGTTGCTCTTCGCTAGCTCCGGAGTCGTCCCCAGCATTCGAGCCAGTCTTTTCCGCTGCGCGCTCGAGTCGAAGCTCCGATATGGGAATGAGCACAGCCCCTACGAAGGCAAGAACGCCATTATCTTTGGCGTTGCCCTCCTCGCAAAATGCCTTCTTTAACTTGCGCCGCACGGCGTCTGGTGGGTCAAGGAAATCGATCTTCGAGTCCGGATCGGATGAGGACATTTTCCCGCCTGCTAGGCCAGGGACCATCGCGTTCATGAGGTGCGCACGTTTGGCATAGCCAAGCCGCGGGAGGTATAACTCTGCGAAGGTGAAAATTTTCCGCTGCACATATCCGTCGTCATCATCAGAGCCTTGAGAGCGTTGGTGCACTCGCGCACCTGGTCAACACCGCCGAATTGAAAGTCCACGTCCAAGTACTGCTCATCTAGCGCCTGCAAACCAGGATAGAGCAAGCCGCTCAGCAGTGGACTCTCAACTTGCTTCACGACTTCGGCTCCGGCCTTTTTCGCGTCGTGTTCAGTCACCGTCGCGCACAAGCGGTAATTGTCGAGGTTGTACTCCTTTGTGAGCTGATATGATGAGCCCTCAACAAAGGTGAGTTTTGAAGTAGGAATGCCGAGCGATTCAAACACGGCGAGGAGGACAAACTTGTAGTATTTGGTGCGATGCCCGACGAGTTCAAGGGGCGCCTTCATATTATCGAGGAAGGCGTGCACATCTGTGAACGCGCATTATGAGTTGCTACGTACGGCGTTGTATGCATGCTCACCCGCAAGCAAGATCTTGACCTGCCCAGTAGTGGTTCAGTACACCATCACACGAAAAGCCATGTCCGACGCATATACCTCAACGCCTGCTGTTAGAAAGTCCGCGATCTTGGTGAGGGGCACAAAATATCCGACGTGTGCTAGACACCACCAAGGTTAGTCACCACTATAACGGTGTTAGGGTGTCCAATAACTGACGTCTTCCAGTTGGCGCGGTTCCTGGAGTAAGGTCAGTCATTTCACTCCAACAATTGACAGTGGTACCTACCCCAATAGCATTTGGGGGTCTTGCCTTGAGCGAGTAATGCTTTGATCGCGTCTCCACCAAGAACTTCGTCCAGGCGTCTCGTTATTAAGTGATACCTTTCATCATCCGGAGTCGTCTGTGACATCGTTGGCGCGTGGAACGAACAGCGTGGAACGAATAGATCTTTGGCAGTAGCTCGAGTCACAGTCCGGCCATCGCCGAGACCGAAAGCCCATCTAGCAGTCCGACATGACCGAACACATATTGTCGTTCCCTCGTTTATTCCCTTCGATTCTTCGTTGTATCTGCTTCTAATAGATCTAATCTCCGAACTCGCGCATTCACCATCCAGTCTTGCCAGGGTCACTATTAGCCTCGATCTCACACCCCCAACGTCTCAACGCTCATATCGTCTCCCCATCCAATGACTATCGCACGGGGTGTTTTACGACGACGACGACGACGACTACCCATGCGCGCTGTGCATCGGGCCGGCAGCGGTACCGGAGTATGTGCCATACTACTTGGGCTTCGTTGATTCTTTTGAGAACCTTTTGGAGGAATTCGAAGAGCGTATGACTGCGCGCTGACGAACCCACAGAGGGTCGGTGTAATCGTCTGCTACGTAGAACCCTCGTTGCCTAACTTCGGAAGTACCACACCGGGCCTTAGACTGCAAGACAAAAGCTGCTCAATTATGTCCAAGATTCTGCCAGAAAGCGGATGTCTTGCCAATGTAGTGTTGCAGTTCTACAAGAAGTTCACAGCCGACTCGGATTCCTCCTACTCCATGTCACAACAGCCCTTGCCTCGCCAATGTTTCCTTTCGTTCTGCAAGCGCAAGAGCTTTTCTCGTGATGTCTTGTCGACGCTCGCGCCTCGGCCTGCGTCTACTCTCTGAATTTAATCCTGCTCGGTTCAACCTCGTGCTCGCATTCGTCACCACCATATTCCTAATTTCGGGACTCCTCGACTTCCCAGAAACCACTTTCGCCCGAGCGCGCAAGTTCTGGAGCAAGAAAGACCTCGGGGACAGTCGGGTCGGCAGCCCCAAAGCTTCAAGTAGCGACGCCTTCGTGTATCGGCTTCGGCTAGGACAGTTCACTTCCCGCGCCTCACGCTTCGTTTTTGATCCCGGAGGTGTAGCTTTCACGTTAGACTGCACCGGCCCCGGACCCCTGCCAAAGCAGCTCGAGCCCCATCGCCGCAACCTTGGCGACGAAGATGAACAATGGTGGGCATACCGCCGATGCAAACCCAATCTACGTGAGCCACCAACCACGATGGCGGCACTCCATTGACTAAACTTTCTCTGAGTCATACCAACCGCTACCACGGCGGCGGGTAGTCACCCAATACAACTCCTAGCCACGTGCGCCGCCAACCACCACCACCACCATGCCGACGATACGACGACCGTGACAATGACAACGGCGACACTGACAGCGGCAGGGCCCCCAAACGACTGGTAGCTGGTAGATATAATAGTTGTTTCATATACACAAATTCATATACCTGCATACTACGCCTACTGGCATTCGTGTTTGCCTACCCAGTAAATCCCTGCATACCCGTAGCAGTACCTGCACCATTACCCGTAATACAAAACACATTAACCCCCGAGATCCCCGACCCTTACCAGGGGAACTCGTACCCTTGAGGACTGGTACGGGTTTTCCCGGGCCCGGGTATAGATACGGGTAGCCCTGGTAAACCCGTGGGTTACTCAGGCCAATCACTACGCACTAGCTCACATCATGTCTGGTCGCGGGAAGGGTGGAAAAGGTCTCGGAAAGTGCGTCTTTAGCTCTTAAATGCGATGTTATCACTCAAGACCCGCTTTCAGGGGCGGTGCAAAGCGCCATCGTAAGATTCTACGTGACAACATTCAAGGCATCACGAAGCCGGTATGCCACCCTCCCATCGTCTTCGCCTTCTATATTCGTATTAACGAACTTTGCTAGGCCATTCGACGGCTCGCCCGCCGTGGTGGGGTGAAGCGTATCTCCGGACTTATCTACGAAGAGACTCGCGGTGTTCTTAAAATCTTCTTGGAAAACGTGGGCATGGTTCACGACGTTAGGGTTGCATAGTGAACTGACACAACTACGCCATTACTAGGTTATTCGTGACTCGGTCACATACACTGAGCACGCCAAGCGGTCATTTCATTTGCTGTCGTCGAAGCCAATTGCTTATATGCGCCTTTTGAACAGGAAAACTGTCACCGCACTTGACGTCGTTTATGCTCTCAAGCGTTCAGGGCGTACCCTCTACGGCTTTGGCGCTTGAACCATGTGTCAGCCTTTTGATTCGTTTGCTTGCCTCGAATGGAATATGACGCGCTGCGTCGTATAGTCCCCTGTGAGTGGTCATGTGTAGTCTTTCCGTACTCTCCGAAATAGCGAAGTTATTTTCTGCTTGAATTGAGTGGTTTTAACTATGACACCATGTCCGTAAGCTAGCTCACCCGTTCCCTCCAAATATGGTTCCTCCCACGCACCATGCGCTAAGTTGCGCCTCTGAAGCCAAAGCATAACCAATATCCCTCTCGGGAGGCAGACCTACTAGAGTCCGGCTTGATATAAAGCACATTGTGGAAGTTTGGGTTGAGGTGCGATTTGCGGAATTGCTGCAGCTCGGGGTGTTCAAAATGTTTGAGCCTACATCTTCGTTCAACACCGTTTGCTCTCAAATAGAACAATCGGTACACTCACAGCAAAACCCCCCCGCTTTTGCGTCCGATACTCTCCGCAGTCCTCAGGTGCTTCTGCGTAAAGGCCCATACTGCGTGACAGATGTCGAGCGAGTCTTGTGTGTCGTGTATACGGTTGCCGGTTGCATTCGCTGCCATGTCAGATAGTATTACATCTGCCTTGCCATCGGGATTTGCTTTGGCACGTATGATAGCCTCCACCATTGGCGCGGTCTCAGGCGCAAGAAAATCTGCTTGGAGTGTGTGCACACCCGCAATCGGTGCTATCCTCAGTCTGTCCACGGCAATCACGACGCCTCTATCCTCAGCACCCACGCTCACGTCCTCAGTGCCTTCGCTCCAATGCCCACTTGGCGCGTCAATGCTGAGCCCCCAACGTCCATCACTCTGATCCAACTTTTGCTTCACCCTCTCCTGGGCCCACGTTTCCCCCTGCCATCCCATGAATCCTGCGACAACCTGACTCCACCCACCAGGGGCAGCACCGAGATCTACCACAGCGCGGACATCGGCGGCGCGCAGGAAGCGGCGGTAACGATCGTCGATCTCGAGCAACTTGAAGGCCGACCGCGAACGGTACTGGGAGGGATGTGAGAGACGCTGGCGAACATAAGGATCGTCAAAATGGCGCGCAAGCCAGTGTTTCGAGGAAGGTGAAAGAGATTTGGCCGCTGAGCGCGCCGTGGTCGTGTGCATGACGAGGATTTTAAGCGCTCCAGCAGACACCGCCACAACTCTACCAGCCGGCTCGCGGCTCAGCACTCTTTCATCACTCACTCATCTTGTCTCAAAACCAAGATGAGCAGTGACGGGCAACTCACACCTGGATTCCGCCATGTAGATGAATTCGGTTCTGATGGTCTCTACGAACGCAACGAGCATGGCGAAATTATAGAGGAGGTCTCTTATGTCACCCTCGATCTTGGCGCAGTCGAGCCTACTCTTGTTCCAAGTACTTCAACATATCGTCTCGTCGTGCGTTGAAACACATATATAATCTTCTCCTGCAGAAGCTAAGCCAAGCTTGTGTAGGGCTTGGACACGCCAACCCCATTTCTTCAACTTTCTGGGACAATTTTCCAGGGGACTCACCAGTCACTACTCGGCACTGAACTTCTTTTCACGGAGGACAAAGGTTGACTCGTCTACTTACGTTCTATATTATCACTCAAACAATGTATACCAGACATTCATGAGCGAGCCGGCCGTAAAATAACACATCTTGCGAACACCTCTCAACGTATCCACTTCAAACAAGTCGAAGTCCGCCCCAAGGGTGCACCTCCCGAGCTGTCCGATCTACCCACCCGTCGCAAGGGGAAGAGAGCCCCGAAAAAGCAGAAAGTGGATGGTAGGGATGCTAATGTCGTGGACCTGATCACCGGCAATATCGATCCAAGCAACACTATTTCACAAGGTCGCAACGTGGGGAAAGGGAATGGCTCAAACGGAACCGAATCCCAGACCGATCAGCCACAGCCTGAGAGCTCAGAACAAGTTGCGGTGTTTGAGACACCATCAGCGCAAGAGACCGGGATGGACTCCTGAATCGGGTTTCTTCATCACACATTCATCCTGCCACAGAGATTCTCGCCTTACTTCCGTTCCCCAGAAAAGCGAGTCTTCGGAAATGCGTTCCGAGCTTCTCGCAGTCTCGGTAAGAGCGAAACGGGTTTCTCGCGTCATCGAATCCAAACGTTATCACCACTTCGTTCCGAATATCGTGTTGTCTACATCAAGAAGGTACGCCGACATCCGCACGTCAGTCAAATACCTCCCTATTCCTGAATGACCCCATTTTGGAAGGTGCATTCTGATGTCTGCTGCACTGGCAGCTGGCAGACGCTGTGTACCATTTTCGCGCTCCTGGCTTCGGGCTTTCATGAATTCTTGACCCCTTCCTTCGACGGACGTTATAATGAAGCATCCTATGAATGGTTTAAGAGGGCTTTTTTTGTAGCTGCCATAGTTAGTGACGAGTGTATAGGTTTCGGACCTTCTGGAACCACAGTAATCACAATATCTATCTTTTGGACCCACACTTACCTCACTTTCCGTATTCACATAATCTGTGTCCAGACTGTTGCCCGCGCCTCTACGATATATCCTGGTTCTAGCATTCCCTTGATATGACAGGGGGGCAAACTTACAGTCCGGATCTTCGTATGATCAATGGTATTCCATCCTCAAATTCCGCCTATAAATGGCCGTGGTCGATGCCTAGCGATAGACAGAGTGGTTTGTCTTGACCGTCTCTCGTCGGAAATAGTTGGTGCAAAGTTGGTGTGCACCCTTCACGTAACGATTTCGGTAGAGGAATTGACTACCGTGACACCATATACCGCGGCTCAATATTCATGTGCACCCAAAGTCATGTCCAACAGTGAGTGAAAGCCGACCAGAACGAATTATAAAGTAGAAGAATATCCTGATTTCATGACACAGAGACACCTGGGGGCACATAAAATACACGAGATAAAGATATGTAAAGCACGAAAAAAAAACTATCAGGTGTTTGTCTTATGCTATCGTTCGAATTCAACTCGTAAGCTCCTTCGAGGCGGAAAAAGAAATAGAATTATCGCTGGAGGGTGGTGCTAGGTCGGTTAATGGTGATACAGTCTTGTCCGGGGTTGGCGTCGGTGTTTGCCGGTCCGCAGGTGGCGACGACCCGTTCTGAGACTGCGAATCTACCGGGGTAAGAGAATCGCGGGGCCCTGTATAAGGTCGTTTCCACAGTATGCCATTGTATGTCTGCTCCTTCTGAGTCTCCGTGCTGGGCGATGCTGATTTAGCCCCAACAGAGGGTGACGACGTGGCCGTGGGGAGCGCCGGAGC
Organism: Lactarius indigo; assembly: GCA_025766275.1. Classification (NCBI taxonomy): domain Eukaryota; kingdom Fungi; phylum Basidiomycota; class Agaricomycetes; order Russulales; family Russulaceae; genus Lactarius; species Lactarius indigo. The sequence continues at coordinate 452,452 of JAFKAC010000045.1, read as the reverse complement.
CCCATACGGATACTTAATCGGAGGGGCGACGTACGCAGACTGGCCTGTTGAGTATTGCACGCCGGTGTAAGGGTAAGCGAATGTGCCAGATGCGGTGATACTCGTGACGGAGTCTCCATGAGTGGCAGTGGGGGATACGGTTGAGGCCGCAATCGCAGTTGGAAACGAGGGATAGTGATACCCCCAGGCGGGATATATTCCCGTGCGAGGCTGGTAGGGGACGTAAGCTGCTTGTGGTGCTGCGCTGGCTTCCGCGATAGTCGTCGCGGGTGGCTGAGGTGGCTTGGCTGAAGGCCCAGCTTGGCACACTTTAAACGCGTCAACATATAACTAAGGCAACAGCATCTTCAAGAGGTGACGAAGTACTCACGCTCCGATTCTGGTGCAGCCTCAGTAGGCTTTTGTCCGACTGTCTGCCCCCCAAGATCACCGAAGACGACACTGCCCCATTTGAACTCGCGCTTAATGCCACGATCCCATAGCACTTCAACTGAGTTGGACTCCTCGATGACTCTGACGAGCGAAACTTCGAATATGCCGGCACTAACGCGAATCTTGATTCTTGACATCGACTCAAGGGCGAGGAGGTCTTTCCGAATTTTGTCTTGCTTGTTCGCCTTCTTTGCTTCGAGCATGAGCTAGGAGAACGCTCAAAAAAATGGACCAACGTCAAGTTCAAACCGGAAACCACCTACGGGATTGTGCTGGGGACATAAAAGCTGAAACTCCACTTTCTTGACGACCTTGATTGTCTCCTTATCGCATACCATGGCATCAACTGCGTCCGAGGTGCCCTGAGGCGGCGAGACAGCACCATCGACACTGACATCGATAGGCACTGGTGTTTTCGGGGTAGGACCCATGTCCACAAACACTACGTCCTTTTCAACTTCACCCAGTTCCTTATAGACTATTCCGTGTTCTGCTCCCTCACGTGCACAGGATACGTGAAATGCCTTCGAGCATTTGCCTCTGGTGCATTGAATCGGCGCGCCATGCATCTTTGGGCGATTCTTGGAACAGGACGAACATTTCTTTGAATACAAATTTGATCAGCGAACTGACAAAGTCCGCAAGATCGGACATTACTCACCAAGTTCCATCGATCCTTCACAATAGCATCAACGCCGAACACCACCTTCTCACGCTTCTTCGTACCATCTGCTAGCATTGGGCCGGTTTCGATTTCGTCCAACCAGGTCTCGGGCAAGACACGGGCACAATCCTCGTGCGCCATCCACACCTTGATGTCTGCATAGGCTGGATGTTGTACAAGGGGTTTGTCGTGAATAGGAAGTAGGCCATCACGCGACGTAGAGACACAGAGACAGCATGGATACGGCTCAAGCTCAGGTGGTCGCGGACCAAGCTTCAGTCGAATAGTAACCTTAGGTTGAGCGACGCCATGAACCTGGGTTGAGACCTTCGCCTTCTTCATCGGATTTGGTGTGTCGTTCTCATCAGACTTGCGTTTTCGAGATGACGAGTGAGTGGACTTTGACTTGACTACGTCGGCTTCAGTGATGGACTGTGGCGAAAGTTCTCGACCACGAAGAAGTTCGTCAACATCGATGCGGACGCTACAGAGAATGTGAGGTTCACATCAGTTAGGGTGCAGCGCAGACGGTACCTATAATTGACACAGTTGCAAGCCTGTGCCTTTCGCCCAAGCTCGATCCAACTGTCAAGGGCGAAATTAACACTTTCCGCGCAGTTGAAGCCAAGGTTAAAGCCCGCATGATATCCCCTTGGATAAGTAATGACAAACTCTCCGGCGTGCTGTACAAGGGTGTTGGGGCGACATGATGTCTTGGCAAGCATCATAGGTGATGCGAGATAACTTTTGTGCCTGAGGAACTGCGGACACCTCGAGGGCTCGGGGAAATGACCTGAGGGGAATATTAGAATAAATTGCAACGTAATGAGTGGGCATTACTTTTCATTGTTTGTTCGAGAGCAGACGCCCGAGCTTGTGGGACCGCATACCAAAACTTTCCGGCGCCAAAGTGAATGTAATTGATGCTAAATAAATCCATATCTTCGACGTGCCATGCGAAAGTTGCCCGCCACATGCCGAAGTAAAGATATGGCGTATTCACCCCAGGCAGGCCGTTTGATGAACTGGGCAGAAGGCGGTTCAGTAGAGACGGTAGGTGAGCAACGTTCCAGGACTTGGTTTGATCCGTGAACAGGGACCCTGATGATAGACGACTTTCGTCAAGCAGACGGTATAAAGCGGCGTGAAAGAGTACGACCTTCCATATCAGCACCATACATCGCTGGCGTCCCAAATCCACAATTCCTCCAATACTGCCTTTCTAGTCCTCGGCAGAATTCCGGAGTGTAGTCCTCTGGTCGCGTATTTGGAGGCAGCCAATCGGTTCTGGGATTAAATGACTTGAGAAAGATCGTATCAGCGGCAGCTCTTTCTGCGAGGTGGGCCTCTCTCATTTCCCTCGTTTGCCACTTGCGCTTTGCCTTGGTCTTTTGAGGCTTACCATCCTGTCCGTCGTCGTCCGACTCTTCTTCTTTTGAACGCTCCGGTGTTGGAAGCGAAGTGACATCGGTCGGCTGTTCAGATTGTGGATCGCCGAGGGACGGGTCCGCAGGTGGAATGGACGCCTTTGAATCGCCGTTAAGTGGAGGTGTGCTAGGAGACTTGGGCACGGTGCTAGTCGATAGGGTGTTGTCGGCCTTATCAATTACAGGTACAGAGACCGGACCGGCCAATTCCGCTTTGGGAGCATCTCTCGTTCTCTCTCCTCTCTTCGCCCGTGACTTGGGTGGTGGTGGTGGTGCCGCCCTCCGTGCATGGCGTAGATCGATGCTGTCGACACCGGGTGGTCGGCGATCGTCCTTGTTGCAGAGTTCTGCCCACTCCCTTACGCTGAAGACGCGTCGTTTCTCAACGTTTTGCTGCCGAAAGAGACCACCGTGTCCGAGCATGTGCTGTTCGATAGGATTCTTTAATTTCACGGAAGCGAGTTTATCCGTTAAGGGGGGGAGAGCATCCGACCTATACTGATAGCTCGCACACACATGAAGCACGAGTCATACGAAAGACTCACCATTGCTTGGGGGGGATAACCTTCACGATCCCACTGCGCATACCCCAACCTTCAATCTTGTTCATGTATCCCTCAAAATCTTCGAACTCCTCCATGGACGGTTTGAATACTGGTATACCACGTGAGGCAACAGGGTCGTCGCCAGGCTCGAGCCATGTCCTGCCGTTTGAGTTGGGTGATAGTGGAAAGTGGACGCCCTCCGAACCATAAAAGTGGTCAGGCTGGACTATTGGCAATGGTGGGGAGGGTAAACGGGAAGGTGTGAGAGATGGTGTATGGCTTGTGGTCGACATAGGGAACTGAGGCGCGAAGATGTAATAAAAGTAAGATCTTGTATGAGAATTAAAACAAAATTATCGTTGCTTTCCAACGACGGCGCGAGAAGGGCAGAGAAACTGGAGGGACTGGGACGCGAGAAAGCGACGATACGATGACAAATGGAGCCCGCCGCCGGGAACGACGAGCAAAGGTCTGGCTGGATCGCCCTATTGATGATGTGACCGCCCCTCGGAGCTACAATTATTTCGGCCACTGCCCACCCTTTTATTATGTAATCGAAGAGATAACCTTGATCCGTTGGCGTCTGTTCAACGTTCAATAGAGCGGCATAAACGCATTAAGCTTCTAGAATTCTAGCCCTTGAGTACAGTACAGGGACATCTAAAATCCTATCATGGTAGTTCGATCCATCCTTATATTCTTTCCAACTTGATCTTTGTTTCCTCATCCTCTTGATCCGGGCCACACTTGTTCTCAAGCTTGCACTTCTGCCTGCGTTCACTGCTACTACAAACATTGGGTACCTCTCGCCCTTGGGCTAAAGTATTGGTAGTGGAGTGTAGCCTGTTCCGCTCTGCAGCGGGACTGCGTTGGGTAGGTATTGCATGGTTTCCTCCATCTTTTTTCCAGCCGAGTGCTAGCTGCGCACTTTTACGTACCTGTGTTGTCACGGTGCGCCGCTGCTGGAAACCTTCAGGTACGTGGACCTGAAGGCCGCAAACAATCGCGGTAAATGGCATTGTTGGGGGTATCCATGGTTTTGACTTGGTTACCGCACTAGAATCACAATTCCGTCCGACGGTGTATTCACAAGATGACTTTATGTCGACGCTCTCGTGGCGGTGTAGAATTCACGGCCAGGTTGTCTACTCGGTATAAGATAGCCCCCGAAGGTGCAGGGCGGATGTGCGAATCAGACGGCTCTTCGCTGCTCTCTGGCATGGCAGTAGACAGTACCACCACAGAAATGACTTGTGCGGCCCGCTCTGTTTATGGCTTCTCTGTAATCGGACAAGGCCAATTACAGTAGTAGCGGTGTTACAGTTACTGTATTCGACTCATGTGCGGCAATGTCAACTCGCACGGACTGTCGGTCCCGTTTTGAAATTCCGGCCGCTTCGTATTGTCTTAGAACGGTGAGAAGAAAGACCGATGTTTGTTATTGTACTGTAAAGCACCAGTTTACATACTGTGTGTACTCCGGGGCAGGGCCGAACTTCGAGTTGACCAGGGCAAGTCCCGCACTACTCGGTAAGAGCCGCCAAAACAAGTGCCGGAGCTGCTTGGATTGACAGGCTCAATAAAAGCCTTGATTGAGCGACCGACGTCCGCAACTCACATGAGATCTCTTGTGAGATCTGGTACATCCCAACCGCTTCACTTTTGAAACAGTAAGTACCCCTTCTTGGCTGTGGTGTAGAGTGGGTCAGAATCCACACTCCCTGGAGTCCACTTTTATGGGGCTTGAGAGCTTGAGAGATATTAGGAATCTGGGACGGCGGGCGGTTGGATCCAGGGGAGAAACTGAAATGGCGGCGCTCCGATGCAGAGCAATAGAGGAACCACGTGGCTCGCCGACAAGCTCGCCGGTATCCAAATCCATTAAGTATTTGTTCACTCCCGGTAAGGGGTAGTACGTGGTTAAATCCTCTGCCATAGCGTTATGAAAAATGCGCCAAATATATACAGTAGGTAGTGTGGTTGACTGTGCCACCAGTTGCTGCTGTGTCGTTACAGCAGACAATTATGGGGGCATGGGAGGGAACCGAAGACCTCCGTTGGCGGGCCTACAATGACTGCAACTGATTGACTCGGCAAGCCAGAAGGATGGCGCCCACTAGGATCGGCAGATCCCCTGGGCGTTTATGCTTGTTATAACTATGACAATCCTTGTACACAGTCCCCGCTCTTTCCATGCCCTTCCCCTAAGACCGTTCACAGCGAGTCCATACCACTATGCTTCGTCCACTCCCTATCCACCTTTCTTCCCTGCTCATTTCCCAAGCAGCGGCGTTTAAATGGAAACCCACGGTAAGTTTCACCCGCAAGCTTAAACGTTGGTTTGCTTTGTGTGCTTAGTTTTCGGCCTGTTCAATTTGTAATCGCAGGTCACATCGACGGTGCAGAGGGTGTGCGAGACCCCATCTCTGTTGTTGCGGTCGTCAGCAGCATCACCACTCCCAATTCTACGATATATTGATGACAGTGCGACCTTATCCGTAGTCACCCCAAGGGCAGTACATCACCGCGTTGGACCTATCGTCGGCGCATGCCTCGGTGCTGCTGTAGGTGTTCTGCTCGTTGGAATTGTTCTCTTCTGGTTTTTCCTGCGACACCGGCTCCGCTGGGCTACTGCCCAAACCCAAGATGTCGTCCCGCGCAGCTGGGTGTCTGACTCGCAAGGGGGCCCCGACATCCAAGTTGTTGCGAACCACCCATCCATGAGCCTCGATCTCACTGGCGCAGAATGCGAAAATGAGTCTCCAGTTCCCGTATCCGCTCGGTCCATAGAGGCTACTATTCGGTTGAACAAGTCATCTAGTGTATTGGATATCAGCAATAGCGTCGAAAACGCCCTCCGTGCACCACTCCCGTCCTCACCCTCCTCATCACCGTCCCCATCCCTTAGGAGATCACCACTTCCTGGTCCGATCGAGCCCTATGTGCCCTCACAAGTCCTGCCTCGCACGCCGGTCCTACGTATCCACACAAATGTCTTGGCCACGTCATCGAATTCATGCTCGCGTTTGAGTCCGCCCACACCAGCCCAGTCTTCTCGTTCGCCTATCCGCCCGCTTCCGACACCACCAACAACACCCAGCATGCCGCGGCCGCGCTCTGCAAAAGCCGAGGAGGCTAACCGTCAAAGCCATCGCAGCCGACTGCCACGTTCCGTCGTTTCGGCGGAAGACATCCGGTCGTACTCGCAAGGCAGACGACGGTCCCGAGCACATTCCATCAATAGCATGTCTGTTGAAATGGATGGCTACGATGTTGTGCAACATCATGATGGTGGTGCGCATGCCCGGATCGACCTCCCGCCACCATACCACGAGTGCTTGCAGGTTCAAGCAACTACACCCACCCCACCGTCGATATCCCTTCAAACCACAGCTCAGCCTTGACGAAAACCCTACAATCATCACCATTTCAATACTTATTTTAGTGCTGACCTTTTACACCCAACACGTATCTTTACACCACACCACACCACACCACTCCGCACCATTTAACTTCAAGTGCCTAGATCTTGTAGCTTAGACGTCCCAGACATCTACTTTAAGTCTTTGTTAATATAATTCAATGGTCTCTACAAATAATTAATCCGTGGAGTCGATCATGAACTGGTTCCACTTCCCCAGAAAGGCGAAAATACCCGTAATCCTTCGAGCTTCAAGCTCCAAGTGTGGTGTCCGCAAGTTACAATACCTGTAACACCGCGTCCAATTCTCGCTACCTGGTCCAGTGGAAACGAGCGGAAACGACGAATCTCCAGAAAATGGATGACTCATTTGTTCCTTTCCGAGTGGGGTAACTGAATATGGTACGTCGGTCTGCAATGCACAACAGCTTACTGGGGCAACAGCAAGAGTGAAATAATACAAATTTCCGGCGACGTGAATCTCCTACTGCGTCTGGGAACCATATCCTCGTATTCCTTCTGCAAAGCCCCATGACGTCTCAAGCTTCAAAGACGCAGATATTTCTGCGCCGTTCGCAGTTATTGTCGCTATTTGATACTACGATCGGCGCATCAGCACGACCATTATGGGCGATGTGAGACGTGTTACCTGATTGATTGACCGAGCGTCCCGGTAGAATAATACACGAAGGGCATTCTCGAGGATTGCACGCGCCTCGGGTTCGGTGAGCGTATTCTCCCTGCCTTCAACGGCTTTTCGCAGAAGTGGTTGGGCAATGTATGCGCCGTAGCCAGTAGCAAGAGTAGACGCGGAGTACGTCACTCCCAACAGGTCTACGTATGCCAAGAATCTGTTCACCGTACGTTGGATTTGGTGCTGGTAGCCAATTGCTCGAGGGAGGAGCTCACCGCTGCCCATCCTTTACACCCCCCACAAGTAGCGAATTCCACAGCGGGTTCATCTTAGACCGCCTGGCGTACATTACCTGTGACAAATACTCGTGTATTTCAGCGGGACCTAATGTGTGCCCATCCTGTGCAGTGGTTTCTTCAGAGATAACGAGGCCGTCGAGGATGTGCTGAAGATACTGGAAGTCGGACATGTCACCACTAGCCCCGACGACGGTGTAATCGCCAACGGGATGTAGACGCTGCACGCCCTTGAAACGTGCAAGAGAGCCGTACGAAGCTGAAATGAGGCAGTCGGTAAATGACGAATCGACGTGGGGAACAATATACCGAGGGTGTCTGCAGCCATCATGATCCCATCTTTGAATTTGATCGCAAGGACAGATGTGCCAGTAACTATAGGTTGCCTGCACGGAGGCTTAGAGTAGGAGATACAGAGATAGAGTAGAGAGAACGTACTGTGTATGCTGCGTGGGACCAGAAGATGCCGCCGACTGATTCTGGCCGCGATTATGGAGAGGATAGGTTGCGCTTGTATCAAAACTGTCATATTTCTGCGAAAATACTCAATTTCGAGCTCGACTGGATATCTAAGGACTCACAGGGCGTCCCCAGTTGGTTGGAAAGTGGTCCATGATGTTGCGAGTGAATACAGTGCGACACGAACAGTTCTGAGGGTCGATCGCTTGCGCGTTCAGCGCTTCGTAAGCTTGAGGGCTGCATGACATAAGCGATCCATCCAAAAGTGGCTAAACTCAAACGTTGGCCACTGGCACTAGCTTGACCAGTTGACGGGGCTAACAAACATCTGGTTGGCATTTGATTGGCAGGACTCCTTAGATAAATGCACGTTAGCACCTGTGCTGTAGTGACGTGATACATAAGGCCGTTTTCCCCGAGGTGCACGGAAATGGGTTTGATAGTAAAAAAAAAAAAAAAAACAATCATTTGGCTCTGCATTAGATGTAGGCCCATGACAATACCGGACGTCTTGGAGGGACTACAGTTGGTGAGGCCTGTGAGGCATCGGGTGGAGGCAAAGATTATCACTCAGCTTCTAGCTTCAGAATCTCATGGTCGCCTTCATTTTACTGTCCAGTAGCGACGTTGCTCGTTATTGTAGCAGACTGCCTTTCGTACGGAACCTTGTGCGGAACTCATCATGAGCCAGATATTTAAGTATTTGGTCCGTATGCTACTAGAATTAAATCGGGAGCTAGCCAGCTAGCCAAGTGTCCATACAGGGAAGTCAAGTACTGCTTCGGGTGCGATGTACGCTGACTGCCGTAGAACAATCCGAAGACAGTACTCAGCCAGGGCAACGTCATGATGACAGGTGGGTCATCGAAAATAGGGGACATTTCCTTTGGTCTATACAATACCTGAATTGTCCGATACACTTGGGTTTCAATTTCGCCGCACAGAGATAATTGTGAGCTTACAAGTCGACTCCTCATTCTCATTCGTCCCCCCCCCCCCACACACATAAACCGGCGTCATAAGCGGAAAGCCAGCTCGTGTACATAGCGTGGAGTTTCAAAGTCCCGCCGTCACCGAATGGCGTGACCGCACCGTCAGGAATCCAGCGACGAGTCTTCCGAAGCAACCCATTAGCGTCATCATCACCCTGACATCTCCCCTGACTCGGATGCCTCGACGCTTGCTAGATCTCCGGGAGGCTAGGAGCGCATGTACATGTGAAACAGGTCTACAGATACAGTAATGGATGACTCAGAACACTTACTCGTAAACTTCGTGTTGGTATCACTTGGTGAGATTGACATATCTGGTGCTTCCCTAGCGTTGGTCTGGCAAGGACGAGGACCCCCCCATGAATGTGACCAGAGCAGCCGATCCGACAGGAGTCCCAGGGTACAAATATTGCTATCTTCACAGCTAATATCAACGGGCCCTAAATTATGTGCGTTGGCAAGCTAGTTCTTGGGTATTGACAGAAGCATTCGATCATCCAGTGGAGGACACAAAGAGGACGAAAACCCAAGGGAGGAATGGACGAGGCACGCAGTTAAAAAGTCGTAGATGCAAAGTCATATCTTCAGGTAGGTAGGTTTTAAAGACCAGAGAAGATACATCATAGCATTCTGATGATACTCACTGATGCAGCATCGTTTGAAATTTGAGAAACCAGAGAAGCCAATTACAGGAGTTTGATCGGTAACAGCCGAAATATATAATCAACTCCTCAAAGTGTTTTTCTCGTCCTCTTCGCATCTACACCAACTGGGTCCTGCCAACAATCAAACTTGGGCTTAGTTTGCCTTCTGTCAAACATATTTTTTGCTTGATTTATCACGCAGTTCTCAAGATTGAGACCATTATGCTGCATACCAGTGGTAGGTCTCGCGTGGACAGCTCGGACCTCATACCGCTTGATGGCTTTATGGACCACTTTCTGATATGAGTGGCACAACGTACAAAGGTCAAATGCTTTGTTGGATTGAAAACGGCACCCCCCCTCGCAACTGGGTTCGGTGGTTTCGTTGCGGTAATCTTCGAGCCGTCAGCCTCTATCAATCTGCTACTTTTCCCAGGCGTGTAGAAAGTTTCCGTATCCGCTTCGCATCAAATTCTGATGGTTTTCTCTCCCCTCTATAACTGCGACGTAGGAATATATTTTTCCAATCTCTGTGGCCGGGGGTAGACTCGTACCTGGGTTGTTGGGGTGCTTCTTCCGTAAAACCTCTAACAGCCCAAAGCCTCCAACTTGACAGTGTGCAGCCGTGATCGGGCCCACTCTAGTATTCTGGAGCGCCGTTCTTAGCGCAATAGCTTGCGATGCCATTCCTGACCCAGGAAGCTAGAGACACTCTTCTTCGAAGCACCGGTTCGGTCTCATTGGGTTGCCTATCTCCCAATCGTTCCAGTTCATTACCGCGCATTATCTTGGGTACTTCGAGCGTCAAATGGCGCCACTATGGCAATTGGTGACCCATTAGACTAGTTACAACATGACAAGTTCCGGAATTATAGATGCTTTCGCTTTCTCCATTGCTGAGACATGAGGTTTGGAATTATATTGAGAGTAATGGTCATTCATATGGAAGAGTGAAATCATGATGTCACCGAGACTCGTAGCTCCAGAGCAAGGAATGCTGAAAAAATTCACCTCGTGCCCCTCTCGCCATCGCTTTCCTGTTGTTACTTCTCGCCGTTCCTTTGGTTTAACCTTGCAGGAGCGGGAGAACAATTACATTTTCACGTGGACAAGTAGTACAAACTCAGATCGACAAAAAGAGAGGCGCTAATTCTACTTGGCTCGTCACTCCAATACGATAACAATAAGTAGATCCAAAATTACAGGATACAGCGCTTCCTTGACCTCATCAGCGGTGGTCTGACGTCGCCATATATGGGGGTGGCGGGACCATACGCCCGCGCAAGTGCACGGGGTGCCAGTCGTCTGTACGCTCTGGCTGGCTTTCGAGAACACGATGCAAAACTGATGTGTTAACTACACTCATAGTGAACCATGCAGCTAACCCGCGGTCACGAATATCACCCAAGCTGCGCGCAGGCACATTTTGGGGTCCAGAGGGTGGCGGATACGCTGCGTCGTCGCTCGTGAGGAGACGGAGAGGGGGGGTTAAAAACGCAGGGTGCGGACCTGGGTGGTGTGTGCGCCCCGTATGGTGACGGGTTTGCGCCATTGCTATCGAAGAACCTGGAAAAACGAGCGGGGACGGTGATCCGTGTCCCCCCAGGGCACTTGTTAAAGTCCTCCACAAATCGATCAGACCCTCAAGATCCAAGAAATCGTACTCGTGCTGCACGCCTGGCGCACAAGGGTATGTATTTGCTCTCGGTTCCGCCTGATATTGCGGACGACACCAAGGGACAGCCCAGCGATGCCAGCAGTCCCAGGCGCTACGGGGTTGATAATTTGTGGCCGTGTTAAGTTTACCAGCGACTTCTTCCCAGTCCGCTTCTTCTTCGTTGGTACAGAGGGGAATTACCGACAAGAGTAACAGATATTCAGGGAGTGTCCAAGGGCGCAGGGTCAAGTAGACAAGGGGAGATAGCGGCGGCGATGGAACTGCAAGAATCATGAGATACGAGCTCGGACTTCGATTAACCCGTGACGTTGGGTCGAGACCTACTTTGGTTCCCAGGGCGGATATGCTCCAACTCAGATACTGCATCCAGTGCAGTCTTCCCGACCTGCGGGGAGAGTGCGAAATTACCGGCGGATAGGGGCCATGGGGGTACTTTGATATCGTCTGGCCCGTTTGGAGATTGTTGAAAACCAGGAATTGCATAGTACAACGTGCGGGGTTCCTGCCCCACACCAGCGCTCTCGGGAGATCCCCTCACAAGTATGCTCGTTGGAGCAGAAGACGTCAAGGGCGTGAATATGGTTGCGGAAGAAGCGGTCGTCGCAGTCGTCGCAACGGTCGAAGTGCTGTGAGGACCTGGTGTCCATACGAGCTGCTCGAATGATCGTTTTGAACTGATGGGGATAGAAGAGTTCAGGGTTATTCTGCGGAGCGCGGAGGTGGAGCGCACTGAATTGTTATCGGTGGTGGACGTTTCTTATGCCTGACCTTGATAGTGGGCGGAATTGTCCTCCACTCTATCGCAGCCGTGGATTTTCGCCTCAGATTCTGGGGTTCGACACGCCCTAGATCGGCGCCGGCCATGAGAAGCGTACACTGGGGATGACTTGACAGTTAGCGGACAAAAGCGAGAAAGAACAAAGAGAGAAAGAATAAAACAAGTAGGGTAAAAAGGGGGTAAAAGAATAGGAAAACGGGCAGCGAGGCATGTGTGGACATAGGGTAAGGACGGCCTCGTTATGAACCTGACCAGGTTATTGTCTTGCAACTGCTCAACGCTAGCGCTCAGCAATCCCGGCTGATAGTCGAGCCTAGTTCCCGGCGCGTCTCGTAGGCGCGGATTGAGCACGTGATCGAAAGAGTCACGCCACAGCTTTAAGGAGCCGTCACGATGTTTGCTTGACTCGCCCAAAGTGGCTCTCAATCCTGGACAACATGGCCGGTTCGACTAAACATCCTTTGTTCGGGTTTTTACCGCGAAATGTGACCGCAAAACAGGTGCAGGGTGTCGTGGTATGTGGAATTATTGTATCTTGGTGCAGCTGATCGTTGACGTCGTTGCAGGAGGGCAACGAAAATCCTTTCACCCGTTTGCCACATTCACCCCAATATCGTAAAATTCTCGAGGCTCGTAAAAAATTGCCAGTCTTCGCCCAAATGGATGAATTCTATAAAATGGTGAGTTCTGCTCTACCTTTCGTTTGTGAGGGGGCAATAGAACCCGCGCCCCAGGTCGCTCCTGGAATCAAGGCCATGTGTCGCTAATGCCCCAGCCAAGTTTACTAAATACCAGATCATTGTCATGGTTGGAGAGACAGGTTCTGGAAAGACCACTCAGTATGCCCATCTATCGCCAATTTCGTAATGACTCAAGATTGACATTACATCAGGATACCGCAATTCGTCGTCTACTCTGATATGCCGCAGACAAAAAACAAAATTGTTGCGTGCACACAGCCTCGCCGGGTGGCCGCCATGTCCGTAGCGAAGCGCGTAGCTGACGAGATGGATGGTACGTGCTCTGACGTCTAGACTTCGTCTCTTTCTCATTTCGTCCCAGTTCAGCTTGGGAAGCAGGTCGGATATTCTATCCGTTTCGAGGACATGACCGAACCGGGGACAACTTTCTTGAAGTACATGACTGATGGTATGCTCCTGCGTGAAGCTATGAATGATCCAGATCTTCAGCGGTATTCCACCATCATCCTCGACGAAGCACACGAGCGTACACTTGCCACCGATATCCTCATGGGCCTTCTCAAAGCTCTGGTGAAACGGCGCAAGGACCTCAAGATCATCATAATGTCCGCTACGCTAGACGCACTCAAATTTCAAAAGTATTTCACTATTGATGAACCTGCCCCACTTTTCAAAGTTCCTGGCCGAACACACCCTGTGGAGATCTTCTACACACAAGAACCTGAGCCGGATTACGTAGAGGCCGCCATTCGCACTGTTCTCATGATCCATCGTGCCGAAGAGCCAGGTGATATCCTTCTTTTCCTCACCGGAGAGGAAGAAATCGAGGACGCATGTCGGAAGATCAAGATCGAGGCCGATGACCTTGTTTCTCAAGACCCGGACACTATCGGACCCCTCTCTTGCATCCCACTCTATTCATCTCTCCCGCCTCAGCAACAGCAGCGCATATTCGATCCCGCTCCTTCGCCGCGTGTCCCAGATGGCCCACCGGGACGGAAGGTCATCATATCGACGAACATTGCGGAGACGTCGCTGACCATAGACGGGATTGTTTATGTTGTTGACCCCGGTTTCTCGAAGCAAAAGATATACAATCCACGGATCCGGGTAGAATCTCTCCTGGTATCTCCGATTTCGAAAGCGTCTGCACAACAGCGAGCGGGACGTGCCGGTCGGACTCGGCCCGGGAAGTGCTTCCGGCTATACACGGAAAAAGACTTCATGAAGGAGCTCGAGGAGCAAACGCACCCGGAGATCCTGAGGAGTAATTTGGCGAACACAGTCCTGGAACTTGTGAAAGCAGGGATCAAGGACCTTGTCCGATTCGACTACGTGGATGCTCCAGCTCCAGAAACGTTGATGCGGGCGCTCGAGCTGTTGAATTATCTTGCGGCACTCGATGACGATGGAAACCTGACGCCTATGGGAAGCATGATGTCGGAGTTCCCGCTGGATCCCCAGGTACTTGGATTTCGCTAAAAATCTGTACCACGGATACTCATTCATATGGGTAGATGTCCAAGATGCTCATTGTCAGTCCTGAGTTTCATTGTAGTCAAGAAATCTTAGCCATTGTCGCAATGCTTTCTGGTAGGTTGGTGTCTTTACGAGTTATCGCTGATAGAACTCATCACAACCCCTCAGTCCCCAACGTTTGGCTACGACCAAACAATCAACGGAAAGAGGCCGATGCTGCAAAGCAGGTGTTGACTGTTCCCGACGGGGACCATCTCACCCTACTCAATGTCTTCAATGAGTACCAAAACAGTACGTTTTGTTTACCCTGCTCGCTACGGTTGTTGCAACTCTACTTGTGCAGACCTACACGATCGTAATTGGGCATGGAATAATTACCTTTCGGCGCGCTCCCTTTCTCAAGCAGACAACGTCCGCTCGCAACTGCTACGGATCATGGAACGCCTGGAGATCAACGTTGTGACCAAATTATACGACGACCAGACACGACATTACATGAATATCAGGAAGGCGCTGGTGTGTGGGTTCTTCATGCAAGTTGCGCACAAGGAGGGGGAAAAAGGTTCCTACATCACCATCAAGGACAACCAGGTGTGATTCCCGTCATATCCTTCGGCGATACACTTGAGATTTTCGACTGACATACAGTATTACCTTTGCTGTTTCTTATCAGGCCGTATCGCTACACCCTTCGTGCGGTCTCGATACCCAGCCTGAGTGGGTTCTATTCAACGAATTCGTGCTGACGACGCGAGCATACATCCGCACGGTGACGGATATCCGCGCAGAGTGGCTACTCGAACTGACCGCAAACTACTACGACCTGGGGTCGTTCCCGGACGGCGAGGCGAAGTTGGCGCTGCAGCGTGTATTGAAGAAACAGATAGGAAAGAATGCAAAGGCGGCAGGATCCGACAGGGACAAGCCACTGAAGAAGAAACCCAAGACGAGTTGAGTCGGTCGTCACACATGGTCAATATCATAGATTAGGGGCCATTTGTTTTCCCATACGTTTTAAGACAGTCTAGGTCTACTGGTTGGTCACAATGATATCTTACTGTCCTTATGTTTGATGTGTACAGCCTTATTGTGATGTCTTTTTTTCATGAAAGTTCATGAGGAATAAGCGCGTTCTTCAGCGTAAGTGTCCGTATTGATTTTCCCAGAACCTTTTGCGAAATAAATAAATAAGAAAAGGGCTCCAGGACTACTAGGGCTAGCACTCCACTCAAATGCCGCATGTATGGTTGATTTTGGATCTGGTGAAATCAACAAATCGGATGGCCTGATTCGGTGCAGTAACAACGAACGGTCCACAAGTACTGGAAAAACGCATGCACGGAACCCAACAATATTTCTCCTGTTGCTCTTGCTTCGCAAGCCGAGCCCGTTTCGCAAGGGCACGCCTCCCAGTGTCCTTATGTAGTACACGTACGTTAGCGTTACCTTGAGAGGCGCAGGCGCCACTCCCACCAATGGCCCCAGTACGGCGTAACACCCGGGGCGATTGAGTTTCGCAGGCACGGAGCGCACAAAGGCTTTCTATGTCGGGACGAACAGTGATGAGGTGCGAGTTTTGACATGGCCAAGGTACCTTCTACAGGAGCGAGCGGACGCGTTTAGCCTGACCCAAGGGGGAAACAAGGGAGGAGTACACCACAAAATATGTGCTTATTTACTCGACCGTGGTTCCGTTGGCGCCAGCTCAGCCGTGAGCGCATCAGACAAAGTGCGGAGGCCATGCCACCAAGAGCAGGAGACGGGACGGGCGAGGCCCTAGCGAACAAACCCATGCTCAAAATAAGACTTGCTGCACGACGGGCGCGCGACGGCGTCAGTCTATGACGCAAGAAAGGTGGGGGAAGTGAGAAACGCAACAAGAGACCACGGCAGGCGCGATAAAGCTGGGGAGATGGTTCGTGATGCAGCGTGACGGAGACGTTGACGTCGACGACCGTGTTCAGCTCCTCCGAGGTCGCGTCGATGAGGTTGGTTGGAACTCGAGAGAGACACCAACGCAGCGCAAATAACTGGGAGTACCTGATATAAGACTGTACAAATATCAGAGTAAGAACAAGTCAGATCGGGACAGCGAATGCGCTTCGACAAGAGAGAAACCGCCCTGCCATGCCCCTACGTTGGAGGCGGTGTGTTGAAGCCGGGAGTGGAGGAACTAGAGGTAGAGAACTGGGAGACAATGAGTGACCCCGAGTCTGCCGTGAGCCGAGGTGCTCTAACCGTTCCGGGACGGACATGGTCTCGTGCATGTGTTCCTGTCTGCGGTCTATAACGGCCAGTTGAATGGGCCCCATCGCTAAAGCATCTGTCCCTTATGGGCTTTTTTCTAGCCTTCTGAGAAATGGGCTCGTGGCTTGTGCTTGAGGATTGTGCTTGAGACCCCCGGCTCCGGTACATCACTCGGGAAGTTCTCAAAATGACAGGAAATTTTTGAGGACAAGGTACTGAGGGCACGGCTTGGTCGATTATAATGCTAATTGATCCTCGGAGGGCCCCGTACAAAAGATATCGAAGTGCGAATATCAGACGTTGTTACAGCGAAGACCATGACGGCGAGACGCCGCAGCAGGCTATGACATCCATCGTCCTTCCCCTTGGATAACTAAGTCTGCATGGAGTGGGGGGGTATATGCATAAGTAAGGATAGACTTAGACTGGGGGATAGATGCTCAATATATTGTTGAGTAGCCAGCCCATTTCCAGATGAACTGCGACGACTTTGAGGGGGTTAATAAACCGGTGTGCTCTGTAGAGTTCCACCGCTTCTGAATCTGCTTCCGCGGAAATGGGCTCACGGAGGTACGCCAGCGGGCCAAGCCGGTGAGTCGACAGTATCTGCCGTCGGTGGTCGCTTCCTGTGCGGCGCAGATCATATGCCCGCGGAATACTGTAACCCAAAGTGGGGATATGCGACTAGGATATACCTTGATTCAATTCAGCTAGAGCCTGAGCAGCCGCGAAGAGAGCCTGAGTACACTGTATACTGTTTATTCTTACAGTCGTTGCTGTCCCACTTGGCACTGGCAGACTTCCTCTTGGCGAATGGACTTCAGAGTGTGGAATACGTGCAACAACTCCACACCGGGGGGTACCCGACATCGATCCCCCACTACTAACAGGAGATTCCAATGTCAGAGCTTGGAGAGTGGGACATACAGTACAGTACGACCGCATACGTGTGAGGAGGGTGTGTAAGCTCCGAATTCTTCTGCTTCGTTTCTTCCAACGCGGAAAGCTTGACGTGTTACATGTGACACTGGCAATAAACACTGACGTGCACAAATCAAACCATCCTTGAAACCATCCGATTCTCGCATATCCATACTGAGAAAGGTCTTTGGTCTACGTAATGCAATTTCTCTTTTTGTAACTTCATCGAGCTTCATATAGCTTCATCCGTTGCAACTTCGTGGATGCCTCACTCATGTGATAGCAACTTGTGGAGAAAAATAGAAGGATACTTTAGCAAATGCTGCGAAATCCGCGGCTGCGCAGAAGAATCGCCTATCCTGGCTCCGTTCAATTGTTCGGGGTGGTCCTTGCGCCATCTCTTTACGTTGCATCCAGATGCATAAATAACAAGTTATCATACTCGTCGATGCCAGCGCATCGTAACTGCTCACGTCGACCATTCACCGAGCAGTCATGGGCTCTGCAGTAGATATTAATAACGCGGCTTTACCAACTCTAGAAAGGCTCAGAGTGTCAGCGCCTCATGATGTGGATGCTGGTATTGTGGCCCAGACATTGTTCAGCGCCTTTTCTAACCAAGTTCAGACGGGTGATGTGGATGGTGTCCTCGGTCGGCTGGTGGATGATGCCTTCTGGTGTGTGTCAGGGTACAACCACATGCCATATCTACCATGAGCACCAGCCCTGAGCCGCTCAGTCGATGATGGCTCGGCTTTGGCACCATGCAGCTTCCCACCAACCTGGCCGGTCTTCGCCCCCGCCCCAAAAGTAAATGCCGCTGGCTTCCTTCGCACTTACACGCTGACACTACGTGAGTAGGCTGCGGATTGGCTCGAGAACTATGCCCACGGCTTGGAATTGGATGTCTGGACGTCCTCTAAGGTCACGCAGGCTTCGCAGGGCTCCGAAACAAAGGAGTAGACGGTGGAGATCGAGCGTGAAAACTCAGATCCGCGGACATTGGTCGTAAACCATCTCGTATTCGCTCTGGGCTTTGGTGGTGGCACGCACAAAATGCCGTAATTTCCTGCGCGGTATGTATTAATGACCACGACTATCGGCGCTGTCTAACCTCAAACACACAGGAAGGTTTCAATGGAACAATTTTACATTCTGGGCACTACACAAAGGGAAGTGATTACAAAGGGAAAAAGGTGGTCGTGGTAGGCGCTGCTGCATCCGGTAAGTCCATATCGGCCTGGGGTGGAAATAGTTTCGTTCTCAACCAAAACAATAGGTCATGACATAGCTAAGGACGTCCACGACCATGGTGCTGGTGCGCCCTTTGTTCCCTCTTCTGCCTTCTGTCCTGGTGACCAGGACTTCTTCAGATGTGACGATGTTCCAGCGCAGCTCTACCTATGTCGTGTCCGTCAAGCACGGTGTCACAGCTGTCTTCGGAGGTTCGTTCAAAACCCTCTATGAGATACATATGACCATTAAAAATCGGCGGGAATAGGTATATACTACGAAGGCGGACTTACCACCAGATGTCGCGGATCGAATTAACGCATCGTTCCCAAATTATCTTATCTTTAGAAGCTTCTTCATCAACGTATTGTTGTAGACATCGCTGAGAAAGACAGGTTCGTCAATCAGTAGATCTAGAGAATTGCTCTGAGGGCGTGGCCCAGAGAGACATTGGATGGACTCCGCCGAGTTGGTTTCCGCCTCAATACTGGTATAGATGGCACTGGATTCATTTTACTCGTGTGGGTCAAGGCCCGCGGGTACTACTTTGGTGCGATCGTTACGAACCTCCGTCTTTGTCACAGAACCGTAATACGAAACACAGACGTCGGCGCGAGTCAGTTGATCATAGACGGAAAGATTAAACTCAAGAACGACAGTCAGATATCCCGCTTTACAAAAAACGGGCCAGAGTTCGCGGATGGGAGCACGCTCGATGCAGACCCAGTGGTTTTCGCGACTGGGTGCCAAGTTTGTGTCCTCATAGTGATTGATGCCTGACTAACGACGCTTGGATACGGTGATTCCCAGGACCCACTGCGTAGCATTCTTGGACCCGAAGCAGGAGCACGCCTGAAGCCACTATGAGGACTGAACTCTGAGGGCGAAATTCGCTGCGCATGGCGCGACCTGGGGACCCCACGGGCGTGGTACATAACGTCATTTCTGCCACGAAGGACTCGGAACAAGGGCTGAGTCCAGAGTAGGTAACTTTACTTTGTGCAGGTTCCACTCGAAGTATGTCGCACTGCGTACGTTCTCCCCACAAGTATTGTGTGGTTTTGCTAATGAAGGCGCTCCTTACTATCAAAGCGATGGAGGAAGGCCTGTTTGACGAAAAGAGGTATAGTCTGGGGACACCGTAGGAGTGAGGTCTCAAATCACGATATCTTCCATTTCTATACGCTTGTCTCTCAGACATCTTGCAGGGGTGAAGTCCCCAATGAAATTTTGTCCAAGTCGATCTACTGGGTCCATAAACTAGTACATAGATCCAAAGTCACGTAGGTTTCAGCACATTTCCCAAGCTCCAGACTTTGCTACTAGGCTAGGGCTATACAGATCCGGGATTGTTTGTTCAATGATACATACAAATTCCTGATCTTCATAAGGCCTCTATAAAATAATCTCAAGCTGAGCGTTGGTTTTGTTTGGTTGTGGCAACAATACTCGTTGAGAGCAATGATTCCCTTACTCTGTGTCCTCTGCGCCCTGGGGAAAATAGCAACTGCAGTCACTCGATTCGCTCAGAGCAGCTCTCAATCCTTGACAACATGGCTGGTTTGACTAAACATCCTTTGTTCGGGTTTTTACCGTGAAATGTGACCGCAAAACAGGTGCAAGGTGTCGTGGTAGGTGGAAGTATTGTATCTTGGTACAGCTGATCGGTGACATCGTTGCAGGAGGGCAACGAAAATCCTTTCACCCGTTTGCCACATTCGCCCCAATATCGTAAAATTCTCGAGGCTCGTAAAAAATTGCCAGTCTTCGCCCAAATGGATGAATTCTATAAAATGGTGAGTTCTGCTCTACCTTTCGTTTGTGAGGGGGCGATAGGACTCGCCATTTCCCAGATCATCTTGTGAATCAAGGCCACTTGTCGCTAATGCTACAGCCAAGTTTACCAGATACCAGATCATTGCTATGGTTGGGGAGACAGGTGCCGGGAAGACCACTCAGTATGCCCATCTATCTCTGATTCCGTAACGCAACTCGGGATTGACACCACATCAGGATACCGCAATTCGTCGTCTACTCTGACATTCCACAGACAAAAACTAAAATTGTTGCGTGCACACAGCCTCGCCGGGTGGCCGCCATGTCCGTAGCGAAGCGCGTAGCTGACGAAATGGATGGTGCGTGCTCTGACCTTCTAGACCTCTTCCTCTCCCATTTCGTCCCAGTTCAGTTTGGGAAGCAGGTCGGATATTCTGTCCGTTTCGAGGACATGACCGAACCGGGGACAACTTTCTTGAAGTACATGACTGATGGTATGCTCCTGCGTGAAGCTATGAATGATCCAGATCTTCTACACAAGAACCTGAGCCGGATTACGTGGAAGCCGCCATTCGCACTGTTCTCATGATCCATCGTGCCGAAGAGCCAGGTGATATCCTTCTTTTCCTCACCGGAGAGGAAGAAATCGAGGACGCATGTCGGAAGATCAAGATCGAGGCCGATGACCTTGTTTCTCAAGACCCGGACACTATCGGACCCCTCTCTTGCATCCCACTCTATTCATCTCTCCCGCCTCAGCAACAGCAGCGCATATTCGATCCCGCTCCTTCGCCGCGTGTCCCAGATGGCCCACCGGGACGGAAGGTCATCATATCGACGAACATTGCGGAGACGTCGCTGACCATAGACGGGATTGTTTATGTTGTTGACCCCGGTTTCTCGAAGCAAAAGATATACAATCCACGGATCCGGGTAGAATCTCTCCTGGTATCTCCGATTTCGAAAGCGTCTGCACAACAGCGAGCGGGACGTGCCGGTCGGACTCGGCCCGGGTAGTGCTTCCGGCTATACACGGAAAAAGACTTCATGAAGGAGCTCGAGGAGCAAACGCACCCGGAGATCCTGAGGAGTAATTTGGGGGACATGGTCCTAACTCTTGTGAAAGCAGGGGTTAAGGACCTTGTCCGATTCGACTACGTGGATGCTCCAGCTCCAGAAACGTTGATGCGGGCGCTCGAGCTGTTGAATTATCTTGCGGCACTCGATGATGGAAAATTGACGCCTATGGGAAGCATGATATCGGAGTTCCCGTTGAACCCTCAGGTACTTGTTTTTCGTATGCAATCTGTAATAAGAATGTTTATTTATATGGGCAAATGTCCAAAATGCTCATCGTCAGTCCTGAGTTTCGTTGCAGCCAAGAAATCTTGACTATTGTTGCAATGCTTTCTGGTAGGTGGCGCTTCCTTACGCCAATAATAGAACATGTCCCGTCCTCCGAGCCCCCAACATTTGGCTACGACCAAACATCCACCAGAAAGAAGCCGATGCCGCAAAGCAGTTGTTGACCATTTCCAATGGGGATCATCTCACTCTACTCAACGTCTTCAATGAGTACCGAGACAGTACGTCTTGTTTCACCCCCTGCTTTCAATTATTAATGGAGCTTTACTTGTGCAGACTTACACGATCGTAACTGGGCATTGAATAATTACCTTTCGGCGCGCTCCCTCTCTGAGGCGAACAAGGTTCGCTCGCAGCTGCTATGGATCATGGAACGCCTGGGGATCAACACGGAACGCCCTGAGACAGACTCAGAACGCGCTGGGACCGACATGGAACGTCTGGGCAGCGAAATGGAACGCCTGGGGATCAAACCCGTGACCAGGCCACACGACGACCCGACTCGACACTACGTGAACATTAGGAAGGCGCTCGTTTGTGGTTTCTTCATGCAAGTTGCGCACAAGGAGGGGGGGAAAGGTTCCTACATCACCATTAAGGACAACCAGGTGTGATTCCCGTCATATCCCTCGGCGATACACTCGAGATCTTCTACTGACATACATTATCACCTTTGCTCTCTCTTATCAGGCAGTATTCCTGCACCCTTCATGCGGTCTTGATTCCCGGCCTGAGTGGGTTCTGTTCAACGAATTCCTGCCGACGACGCGAGCATACATCCGCACGGTGACGGTGACCCGCGCAGAGTGGCTGCTCGAACTGGCTGCAAATTACTACGACCTGGGGTCGTTCCCGGATGGCGAGGCAAAGAATTCGCTGCGGCGCGTATTAAAGAAACAGATAGAGAAAAAATCCAATGCGGCAGCGTCCAACAGGGGAATGCCATCGAAGAAGAATATGAAAAAAAAGTCAAGGCAAGCTGAATCGATGGTTATAGCCATATCTCGAACTTATGAGCCATACAACAGTCTAGGTCTACTGGGTGATCACGATGAATCCCAATGAATTCTGTTATCCTTGTGTCTACGACTTTGTTTTGTTCTCTTTTCCTGTAATGGGTTGCAGGTTTTTTGTCAGACTACTTTTTGGCACATCTCAGAGTACAGAACCCTTTGTAACACGTTTCTTTCTCAGTCGTCGGGAGTTTGTCGTGAGTTTTGTTCCGCCAAGCAGGCAGCTCCTTTGGCTCTATAGTAGGCTGTGCAGTGACAAGCGTTGGATGCCTGATGATTTAACGAAATGAGGGAGTCTATGGCAGCTGCGGAATCACACTTGAGTATTTTGGGGTGGTCCGGTTGGTTGTGGTTCGCATTTTCACGAGGAACGAACACGATCTTACACCATTCAAATACAGTGCGTATAACAGTTTTTAATCTCAGGGACGAGCCAACAAATCGAATGACAGTGACCTCATACGGTGTAGTAGCAACAGTACACGTGTACAGGCCGAATGCATGCACGGGAATCGGATAGAGAACAGTGTATCTCATTTTCTACTCTTGCTTCGCAAGTCTCGCCCGTTTCGCGAGGGCACGCCTCCTGGTGTCCTTCTGCAGCGAATGCACGTATGCGAGCACTACCTTGGGAGGCGCGAGCGCCATGACCGCACCAACCAATGCGTGGCTCCAGTACGGCGTGACAGTACCCGGGGCGAGCTTCGCGAGCACGGAGCGCACAAAGGCTTTCGGAGCCGGGATGAACAGCGATGGGCGGCGAATTTTAGACATGGCTGAAGTCTACAGGAACGGGGTGGACCTGTTGAGCTAGCCCGAGAAGCTAACAAAAGAGGGGAGACGTACAACAAAGTATGTGTTTACGTGCTCGACCGTGATACCCTTGGGCGTCAGCTCAGCGGAGAGCGCATCGGACCAGGTACGAAGGAAAGCTTTACTGCCCGAATAGACGGCGAGCATGGGAGTGGGCGAGGCACCGGCGAACGAACCTATGTTCAAAATGAGGCCCTTTTTGCTATACGACGTGGCGCGCGACAGTGTCAGCGTACGATGCTGCAAGAGGGGTGAAAAACGCACCGAGAAACCATAGCGGGAGCGATGAGGTTGGTGACGCGCAGCGTGGCGGAGACGTTGACGTCGACGATCGTGTTCAGCTCCTCCTCCGAGGTGTCGACAAAGTCGGTCGGGAATTCGTGGGAGACACCGACACAGTTGACTGCCACGGACGTCAGTCCCACATAATGGGTCGCCTAGATGAACGAACGCACCGAGCACGCCGACCTCGATCGGCTTGAGTTCTCCAAGGAGCGCCTCCCACCTCGCGTCGTCCGCGGACGCAAAGTCAATTACGAACGTCTTGGTCTGTACTGCGCTGGCCACCTTAGCTACAACGAATATGCGTGTGAGTTGTAGGAAAAACGGTCACAGGAGCAAGAAAAACGAACCGACGTCGGCCACGACAGCGTCAAGTTTGGCCTGGTTTCGCGCGGCGAGGAGAACATTAAAGCCAGCCTTGGCCAGCTGAATCGCAAACTCGCGTCCGATGCCATCCGATGCGCCGGTGACGACTGGAAGGGCCCGCGTCAATGACGTGTATCAAGCTGAGGAGGGGTCAAATACTCACCTGCCCACGCGCCTTTATTCGCACCGAATTTTTTGAGCTGTACGTTGAATCGTTTTCAACACATGAATCGGTACGAATGGGGAGACCCGGCTACGCACGCTTACTCCTGAGCGGACGAAGTTGGAAAAGACGAAGGAGAACGTTCCCGAAATGGCTGTTGCCAGCGAGAGTGCGCCAAAGACCTGCAACCCGAGTGCTAGATACGGAATGGCATCCACTTGCGGGCATAGCAGCTACGGTCAATGAGGCAAAGACAAGGGTGGAATAGGCGTACTCTGTGCTTGTACGGAACTGAGGAGAGGCCCCAACGACGAGGTCATGACAACAGGGAAGCAAGTTGGGCTTTTTCAGTCGACCCCAACGACCCCAACCAAATACCCTCCATCACATCAATGATTTTGCACCAACTTACTCTGATAAGCGTACAATATATTTTCTCAATGAGCAACTGTCCCATACAAGTCCCAGCTAGTCATTTACCAACCAACTCATCCCACTTCTAAGTTACATTTACTTTGACCTACCACCGTTACGTAAGGAAGGGGATACCAGCTCCATGTAGTCAATTCGGATGATGGCTACGTCAATTCCAGGCATCCTCAGAGTCTATAAAACCGGGGGTAGTGGACTTTGATCGTCAGCACTGCATGGAACCAGGATCTAGGAGGCGCCAGTTCTGTCAGTGTATAAGCACACACGTGCCAATCCAGGAAAGAGTAAGGCAAAGTGTGAAGCACACAGGGTACGTGTACCGCCACGTAACAGCGTACGTGATGGAAGTGGGGAATCACCATAGAGCGTTGTCATGAGGTGTGTAAAAGTGCCACGCCGATGCGTTGTCCAGGCACACCGTGCAAGTGCGTAGTGTCGTCGTCGACCGAGACGACGAACCGGCCTTGACACCGAATCTCGCATTTGCAGTAGAGGCCGATTGCTTGCCCACGGGAAGCACCCGGGTTATGGGCGACAGGTTTCTGTGTTTCCCTGTCCAGGTGAAAAAGGAGAAGAGGCGGAACGGGTGAGGCTCTGTGAATGAAACGCTAAAGGACGCTGCTGCTACGTACGATATGGGGAGGCCTTTGGAACGCAGTTGATCTCGGAACATCTGTGCCCGCTTGGAGTTGTCCACGTCGGGGTCGGCGACGACAGAGAACTGCCCGAAGAAGTTGGAACGTGAGGGTAAAGCTAGAAGCGCGTCGATTAGCTCTTCGCTCCATTGGTATTCGGGGATGTTGATGCGATGTGGCAATGAGAACAGCAACCCAGGTGCATCTCTGGGGAGCTGCGAGCTCGCCGTTTGGTGTCCATGGTCACGCTCGTTCAAGTCGTAATCTAGAGGGGCGGCGGTGGCGACGGAAAGTTGCGCATACGTGCTAGTTCCTGAGTGGGATAGGTGAGGAGGCCGAGGACCCGCCGACGTGGTCGCAGGTTTCGTCCACCTAACGTTTGGCTTCGATGGTGGCGCCGATGAAGGGTGGGTTTCTAGTGCGGGGAAAGCGATTTGGTTCTTCCTTGCCTCGACAGATCTCTTCCAGCGGTTATACCTTTCCGTCCTATTTCGACGACAGCGATCGCAGTTTTTTCTCGTGGCATTTGGGAGGGGAACCTTGCAGGTCTTACACCTGATAGCGGGCGTTTCTGTAGGGCCGAGGACGAGGGAGTGTACCGGTTGCGCCATGGGAGCCCACTCCAGCGAACCGTGACCTGTTGGACCGTCGCTTAGTCATCGCCACTATCCACTCAAACTATCCACTCGTCGTTCCGTGTGTACGTGAGACGTTTGTCGATAAGTTACTATAAACGTGGATGTCGCCCTCTATGTTATGCTCGCCTGACCCGTCTTTCAGGTCAACACGCCCGCCCCCCTTGACACTGTAGGATGGCACTCCTCCAGCCCTCCCTTCGCTCCCTCCCTTTCGAGCTAATCGAGGAGATCATCGTCATCGCTGCCCTCCTCGGGGACACCCATGCGGTGGCTACTCTTTCTCAGACATGCCGCTCCTTTCGTGCCCTCGTCTATCACCAGTTTAGCAAGCATCTCTGGCGCGAGGTATTCCTAGTTGTCTTTGACAACCCATTTTTAGCGCGCGACATTCGCACCCACGGACGAGCGCCACTACCCCATTTGAACTCAGGTGAAGGCAATTTCAGGAGCTGCCCTTCTGAAGACGTTTTCCCCTGGGAGAGCGAGTACAAGCGGCGTATTTGGACTGAATCCTTTATCCTTCGCCGCACCAGACCTCCCCAGGACTCTTCCTCCTCTGATTCACCTTCCTCCGATACTGAAGTGCATACTGCATTGCAGACGCTTCTCCGGGTCATCTCGACCGCCGCACCCCTCCCACACGACGCGCTTGCGTGCATGGAGTCCCATCCGTCCCACCCTCCACGTCCGCACCCGATATGCCCCCCACTCTTCCTCGCTGCCCACATGCACCCCACCCTCATTCTCGGTTCGCGCAACACCACCTGGCTCGCGCGTGTATTAGCGCACGGCCTGCCCCACGCGCTCATGGTGCGCCTGACTGTATTCGACGGGCACGGCAGGGTCGACGTACAGAAGCAACCCGTCGAGTGGGATGGGTTTCTTGCGAAACTCGTCGCACATATCGGTTTGACAACGTTAATTGGGACCACGATCTCTACTGAGAAGCAGCCCTGCACCACGGCCATCCCCCCACTTACTTCACTTACGTCAATGTTGAATGATGATAATAATGAAGGCATCATCACAGAAGTCACGATACCACTTGTTGGCAAAGGAATCATAACTGAAGATAACCACGATGGTGACGACAACGACTCTATGGCTCCGGGCGACTTTCGGAGTCAGGAGCTGCACGACATGGATCCGTCATCATCCAGTGACGATTCTGATTTCCAGCCAGGGAGCGAGAGTATGAGCGAGAGCGATGACGAAGGAACAAGCGAGATCGACGGCGATGAGGTGTTTGGCTCTATCGCAACTTCGGCGACGACCTCGCTGGATGGCGTGCGCCGCCTCGCACGGATTCGCGTGTACAACACGGCATACTTGCGCTCGTCTCGCGCCTTTGGCCCCTTCCTCGCCGTCGACGATCGTTCTTCAATGCCAAGTTGCGGAAAGGGGTTCTTTGCCGATGGAGAGGACGACCAGGGAACAGAGCCGGGATCATCGTCAACCGGTTTTCCCGTGCCGCTAATCCCAGACTCTACCTTTTTCCTGAGCCCGTTCTACGATCCCGAAGGCGACTACGATGACGATGGCATTGATTCATCAACCCAGGGAAGCGACGACGACGGGGACGAGGACGCCCTTTTATCTAGGCCATCGTCAGTTCCCGATGGTCAGCTGCGCTTTGACTGGGCGTGGATCGCGGCTGCGCGACAGGTGATCGAGCTCAACCTACGCGACCTGCTCATGACCCGGCACCGTGACGTCCTGCGTGCTCTGCTCAGCTTTGAAGGCCTACGCCCGTGTTCCGCGCCGGGGTTCCCGCCCACGGCGCCTGAGTGGTCGGCGGTGGCGGCGGAGGGCGAATGTTCCGGTGGTGAAGTTGGTAAGCAGTATAGGGACGGCGAGGGTTGGGACTGGGCGGGCGTAGAGGGACAATGGAGGTATGTGATTGACATGACGACGCTTGATTTGTATTGACGTCGATTTTGTCAGGCGGTGTGTGTGTTGGTTGGACTATGGTGATCTGCTCTGTACGTATACGCCCAACTCGGTCGCGTCTTTTGGCTAACCAAAATCCAACCTTCCCCGCCTCCCCAACCCTGTTAGACAATAACGTGTGTCTTCCTCTTCTCCGTCTTTGTCATTCTACTCTAACCAGGAGACGCGGAACAATAGTCGCAACCGCTCGCCCAACGATTCTCCCACCCAGCGCTTTACGAAGTTATGCGGATCATCCCGTTGACGCTCAGCATCTCGCACTACACCCGCGCGCCCACCGCGTGGCCGGGTCGCCCGACGATCCACGTCGTCGGCGAATGGCACACCGCGACCACGCCGCCGATTCTCACGCGCGTGTGCGGGACGGTCGAGATGACCGCCTCAGGCGATGTGCGCTGGACCCTCGTGCGTGATATCTTTCTCATTTGCTATTTGCTGCGGGGGGCTGACGTGGGGACAGACATCCTCTCGCGAGGACGGAGACGGCGAATGGGTCAGCGAGGGCGTTCAGCTTGGTGGAAGGGGTTCGGCAATCGGCGTCATTGGGATGTGGACCGGTGCGGGGCACGAGCCGTCTGACCCACTTGGTTCGTCTCACTCTCTGCTCTCCATGCCACGGTAAACTGATTATTCTTTCTTTTTTTGGGTGCGGTTTTGGATCATAGGTCCGTTTTGGTCCTGGAAAGTTGGCCCCGCATCTGCTGTTGCCGCTCCTACCGGACAGTATGGTGGTCACATTCCCAACCGCGCTGCGGGGGGTAGTACCAGTGATGGAGTTGAGGGCAGAGGCGGAGAATAGAAATTGAGGTAATGACCTACCCGTCCCGGTTACAAATCTGTGCTAACAACCCACCCTCACACTGTCCCCTGTCGGGACAGATATCACGGTTGGTTGTGTTATATGAAGTGATGAACCTGCCGCCACCAAGATTTGACACTTTTAGGTGAGGAGACGTACTGATCAGGATATATACAAAGCATTTATGCCTTTGTATCATTTATGACACGAAGTCTTCGGATTAATGTCTTTTTTCTTCGAATTTTTTTTCCCCTTTCCCTTCTCCCCAGTTTTCTTAGTGATTTTTCTTATGTTTTTTGCGATGAACTTGGAGACAATCTCTTCTTCCTTGATCCTTTCCTTTACCTATCTATCCAACAGCTACATTCCACTGTGCTGTGCTTGAACGCTTGAACAGTAATGGAACATCCTTTGATGCCTTCTATCTTGCGTGGCTCGAGCTTAGCACTATTTAAAGTGCAGAGAAGGGTTAAATCTAAGTGAGTTTTAAGTGGAATTTAACCTTGTCTTAGTAACCCTCCCATTGCCTGCTTCTAGTTCGATGGTCTAAGAATCCCGCAATGATAGCACCCTGTTCCAGTTTCGAAGTCATTTTTGAAAATGATCTCACGGCATCAAGCAATATAAACAAAAGGTCAAGCAAGATCTTATCACCGCGAGTCCTCCTCTCGCTGGCCAACTCCAGGCATGCAACTCTCCCTCAGCCATTCTGACTATGCTTCAAGACCAGGGTCACCAATTTGAGTAATCTCGGAGTACCAGTTCTACCTTCTCCGATGACCCTCCCCCCATGTGCTACTTTGCAAGCACTCCTCCATGCAAAAGTCGCTTGCCCCCTGTGCTGAGCCCGAGAATGTGCCCCCAAATGTTCGCACTGCATCACCCTCCCTATTACCGTCTTCATCCCAGCCCCCGTTGTGGGCCCCTCGCGGATAGGCCCGTCGATGATGGAGCAACACCGAAAAGAGCAATCTACGTCATCTCGGCCTCTCTGTCGCTCCGTACGATGTACTTGCGTTCCCCATTGTAATCGGTCCCATCCTCTGCGCTCACACTCGATATGCCCACCGTTCTTCGCCCGGCCTGCATGCACCCGCCCCCATTTTCGGCCCGCGCAGCACCAGCTGGCTTGCGCGCGTCTTGTTGTACGGCCTTCTCTGCGCACTCGTGTGCGTCTGGCTTGGTTCGACGAGAATGGTAGGGTTGATGTACAGAAGCAACCCCTCGAGTTGGGCGAGTTGCTAGCGATGCTCGTCGCATATATCGGCTTGATGACTCATATTGACACCAGGCTTTTCTACTGAGAAGCTGCCACCCCGGATTATGCCCATCCTCCCGCTTATTTCGTTTCCTTTCGTGTCGAGCGGGAATACTAATGGAGATGGTATTACCGCAGAAATCACAGATATCGCAGGGCTGTCTGTTGAGGAGGACATCGGACTATCCCTTTCCTGACCACGTTTTTCTCTGACGATGAAGATGACGATGACGACGTTTTGATGCAGCGAGGACAAGCAGGACGCCTTTCCATTTCGGCCATCGTCACGAGGCGACAGTGCAGACGCGCCCAGCCCGTGGCATACTTATCCTCAAGAGGTCCCCAGGGAAACAGTTGCACTTCGACTCAGCGTAGATCGTAGCTGCGCGACTGGTGATCGGTGATCGAGCTCAACCTGTGCCACTTATTTATGGCCCAGCACCACGTCTTGCGGGCTCTGCTTAACCACAGAGCCCGAACCGAAGGCTTATGCTCATGCTCTGCGCTGGGGTTCCCTCTCGTGGTGGTGGAGGGCGAGGGTTCTGCAGCGAGGATGGTAAGCAATATAAGGACGGCAAGGGTTGGGACTGGGCGTGAAGGAACAATGGAGGTACGTGATTGATACGACGACGCCTATTTCGTATTGATGTTGATATAGATGTGCAGTGCGCTGTTAGATGATATGTGTTGATTGGACCATAAAGCTTTGCTTTGTGCGTGTATGCACAACTTCGGCACGTCTTTCTTTTTGACTAACTCATTGCCACTCCTCCGATCTAGTAGACTCGATGTGTATTTCCCTCATCTGCAAGTTTGACCCTGCGACTGCTGTTGTCACTGCTACGACTATTTGAAGTGGAGAACCTTGCACCACCTCAGGCAAGGACCGGTAAGCGCTCATCTAACTAGGACGTGCATATACGATATCTATGCCATTGGATGATGGCATGAAATCTTTCCTTTTCGTTGTTGCTTTCCCGTTCTCCCTTGCTCTGCTTTTATTTGGCCACTTGTCTTTCCTCTTGTGCGGTAAACTTGGAGATAGACCTCTTCTTCCTTTATCGTTCCCTGTCACTTATTCAGCTACTGTCGTTCCCACTCGGCCATGCTCGAATGATAAAATAATTTTTTTTGGTGGTTTTCTATCTTGCGTGGCTCGAGAGAAACTCGCATGTAGTTCGGATACAAGAGAACAAGGTGCCATAAAGTTACGGTAATCAAATGTCAGTGGAGATGGGCATATCACGACGAGTTGATCACTGGCATGGTTAAGGTATGGGCGCATCGTATTTTTTTGGCCCTTGGAAACGAGGAGCACAGGAAACGGAAGGGGAGCAAAAAAAAAATAGAACAGAAACAAACTGTGACACATTGGGTGAGAGCAAGACAAGTTTTACAAACAAATTGAATAGTCCCACCGGTGCAATTAAAACAGAAGCTGCACAATAACGAGTATTGGTGGGATAAACAGGCGTTGAGGGAACAAGAATTATACGGTTTGCTGCACAGAGATAGTTAATTAGCCTTTCCATCTCTAAAACGAAATAAAAATGACAAGGACGTACAAGTTCAACCCATACATACATGCATGTCAAGAACTGCACAACGAGTACGTGGGTGGTGGGTTGAAGGAATCTGAGAAACGAAAATTGATTACACGGTTTCTGCACAAAGACAGTCAATTACCTCGCCATCTGTAAAAAAAGAAGCAAAAAAGAAAGGAACGCACAAGAAATCCAGATGCACAAACATGTATGCATATCAAGGTACACTCCCTTGCACACTCCCTTGCACGCTCCCTTGCACACTTCCTGGCGCAGTCCCTGGTGCAGTCCCTCTAAACCCCCCACGGGCACGACCGCGGGGACGACCGCGACCGCGACCACGACCACGATTACTTTGGAATGGAACGCCGGGTGCTGCCATTGGTCGCTGCTCACCCCCGAACTCCCCGAACTGTTCACGGCGTGTAAATTCAAACTTGCGAGCGATACCCGCAGGGGATGACGCAGAGATAAGCATAGATGAGGGGCTACTGGGCCTCCTCCCAGCGCCGTTCGGTGCGCTGCCCCCACCAAAACCAGGTCCGGGTCCGGGGCCAGGTCCAGGTCCAGGTCCCTGACGGGGGCCGCTAGGTATGACACGAGCCTGCTGTTGGTCCCATCCACGATGAGAGTTTTTCACCGCATTGTGATACCCGCGTTCCGGCGAAATAGAACGCGAACGCGAGCGAATGCGTGAGCGCAGATCGGCGGGGCGTGAGCGGGGGGGCGAGCGTGCTCTACGCGATCTCGATTCGGACCTGGAACGAGATCTAGAACGAGATCGAGGTGGATATGAAGGAGGACCGTGGCGGGAATATTCTCGCCACTCGCCACCTCCGCCATTCCCACCACGGTGGTCATAATCGCGTTCACGAGAACGCGAGCGCGATCGGCCCCTTCGATATTCGAGGCGGGGCGGTGGGGGCCGCGCCGGTTGCCACCCGTGAGGCGACTTGAGGCTAGGCTCTATGTATTCCGCTTTGATGACTGGGGACTGCGGCGGCGCAACAGCGAAAGGGACCGTGGTTGGGGCCGCTTGTCCTTGTTGTGTCTGAGCTAATTGTTGCAGTTGTTGAAGCTGTTGTGGAGGATGCATCGCGAGAAGAGACTGCAATTGTTGCAACGCCATTACCCTCCCGAGGTTGCCCTGGTCTTGCTGCTCTGGTTGCAACTGGAACTGCCGCATTGACGTCAATTGTGCTAATTGAGACTGAGTCTGGTATTGCTGCTGCAGAGTCTGCTGCATTTGCTGTTGCTGTTGCTGCTGCTGCTGCTGCTGCTGCTGCTGCTGGGCCGTGTTCGAAACGGCATTGATACCAGCCGAAAACGTGAGGATCTGTTGCAGCTTTTCCAGCGCATCGAGGTCGATCGGCGCAACGGCGGTGCCGAGAGCAGGCTGATCCGATTGTACTACATGCGACAGGGGGTGCGGGGAGTCGCCCAACTGCCTTATCCCAACCAAGGGCAAAGAATGTGCAGACACGATTGGGGTGGGCGGCACAGATGCAGAAGTAGAAGCAGAGGGTGCGACGAGGTGAGATGGTGTAGGCCTCATCTCCGTCAGCGATGGGGTCGGCGTATTAGACGCAGTTGATACGTTGGCAGGCATCCGAGGAGACGTGGACACGAACCCAGGCATTGAAGCTGGAGCTATGAGAGGGGAGGCGGATGGGGAGGGTTGGAGTGCGGCTTTGTCGGACGCGCGGCGAGTATAACGCCGTCGTGAAGGGACGTACTCGTCTTCGTCGCCCCCGTCGGGCTCAGAGGGGTCGCTGTCATCGTCATCTTCCACCTGACGCTTGCGTTTCCTCGGTTTATGTGGCGCAGAAGCCGACCCAGGTGCAACAGCTGCTTGAGACTCACTTCCCACCAGAGGTGCGGAGGCCGGCGTCGAAGCCAGTGAACGGGGAAGTGTGGGAAGCACCGACTGTGCGCTCTTGTCGCCCTGCCCATCACTGCGCAGGGCGAGCTTTGGCAGTTTCTC
The DNA here is from genome assembly GCA_025766275.1 of Lactarius indigo. Classification (NCBI taxonomy): domain Eukaryota; kingdom Fungi; phylum Basidiomycota; class Agaricomycetes; order Russulales; family Russulaceae; genus Lactarius; species Lactarius indigo. Next base: position 418,883 of record JAFKAC010000045.1, on the reverse strand, counting down.
CATGATGAATTTGAAAAGTAGTCTGGTAGTCCTTCCATTGGTGCGCACATCCCTTTCCCTCGAACGCACATCGGCGCGCAGCTTCTCCACCGCGTGGCTGAGCTGAGTCAAACTCAGCGTTTCACGTTTCACGTATATCATCACCCCGATCATGACAAACTCAATCGGCGAGACGCGCTGGGCGAAGGGTTTACTGTAGTCCTTCTCCCGAACAAGAACGAGGTACACGCGAAACGTGTCAAGTATGCCAGTACGCAGCTTATGGGGTACCGGAGTTGTACGCGTCAGCCACCTGTCCATGGTTGCCGAGGTAGGGGGTATTCTGCACGCCGGAAGTTGCTCTAGGAGGTAGACGATAGAAGCTAGCCCGTGGAAGTCCTTCCCGCGGGTACGACCCCATTCAAAAGAATGGCCAAAGCCGTCGTCGCCCAGGACCTGTGACTGAATTTCACGGATAAAGTTAGGCCAAGGTCCCGAGATGGCTTGCATACGCTCTGCTGTGTGTCAGATTAGTAGGTAGATCGTGTTGTTAGTTACATGCCTGCAGGAGTAAGCGCCACACCAAGCTGGACACGCTGGAGGCACTCGTTGGTGAACGGACGGATAAGGGAAAAGAGGGAACAAACTTGGAAAATTTCACGCTCTTGTTCACTTGTCAAGCCGTCATACTCGACGCATACAATCTGTTTATTTGCAAAAGCTTGCTGCAGCGTTTTTGGTAGAAGGGCCTTTGCATTCGCCCCATGTTTCTTCCACCAGTAGCGTTTTGCCGTGATACTGCACATAAATCGTAATTCAGATTAATTCGAAAAAATAGGAGCTTACTGGTCTCTATCTGCAAGGATCGCTCATGATCAGAACTGGATAGTAAGGCCAGCCTAGCAGAGAAAAAGACGTACGTGGAATCTACAAGTGCCCATGCTTTGATGTCAGTAAAACGGACATAGGGACACCAGAATGGCAAACAGCACCGCAGGTGGACCAACGGGACCGAGATCCCACGGGCTCCCCACCGCCGGAGGAGTTTGCCACTATGGCGCACCCTAGACCTTTCCGGCGTATACGCTATGAAGATAATTACTTACAAGCCCATCCATAAACCTAGCATGCAGTAAGAGACGGTACAGATATAATGTCGCGCAGGAAACGCACTTTTGTATCGAAGTCAAACGTTGCTTTCCATCAATACAAATGCGAGTTTCACTCCCGTCCTGGGAAGTAGATACAGCTTTCGAGCATATTTGAGATATTGAAGATGCGGGATAGATAGTTGAAGTTGGCTCACCGAAGATGAGGGGGGGGATATAGTAGTTCCGAATAACAGAATCGATGAGACCAATTTGTTTTGTTTCTGCCCAGACAACGTCTAGTTGGGTAGGATGAGATTCCATTAGGCACGACAGGAGAAAAAGGCGTGCCTCTTTGGTAGTCTGGATCCAGATTGATCCCCCCATCGACAATTTGTTCTGGGGAGGACTGTGAGTGGCAAGTATACAGGTAAAAGGAATGAACGGATACCGTATAGAGATCTTACGGAGTAGGAGGTTGAGCGTGGCGGTCTGAGTGCCTGCGTAATGGTGTATGGTTGTTTCTGATCGGGCCTCGGTTTTCTAACGCTCGGCTTTTTGACTTTTGTGGGGGGTGCGTCGTCTTCTTCGGACGAGGATGTAATATCTGAGAGATCTGAGGCGTAAAAATCAGAGAACGACATGTCGAGAGTAGTCAGTGAGAAGGCTAGCGCGCAGGGACAGCATGCATGAGGTGATGAGTCGACTCCCACATGCCTCTCCACGAATCTCCGCCATTACGTAAATTGATCTGACACAGCTCTGCCACGCCCCCGACCCACAACAGTCCAGAAGAGTGAAAGTCTTGGGAAGTGCCAAGAGGGCTCTTTCGAGAGACGTTGCACAATACAAAAAACAATCCTTATTTGAGCTGCCGGTTCGACGTCCGGGTGCAGTAACCACCAGTCTCCCTTGGCGGCGTTATCGGACATCTCCGTGAGAAAATATTGCGACAACGCGATTGGTCACGCAATGCTCACGTGGTCGCGTTTGACACGGGCGCGACGACGGACGAGTGGTCAAGCAACGGCAAGAACATGCGCATCGAGGAGCTCATCCTCGAGGGATTCAAATCCTACCCTGTGAGGACCCAAATCACTGGATGGGACTCATCCTTCAACGCCATTACCGGTCTTAATGGATCTGGAAAGTCAAACATCCTTGATGCCATCTGTTTCGTCCTTGGTCTCACCAACATGTCGTCTGTACGTGGTCCGGATACGTCACACAGCGTCTATAACTTCGTTTCTTTTTAGATGCGGGCGCAGAACCAACAGGATCTCATTTACAAGCGTGGACAGGCTGGCATCACAAAGGCCTCAGTCACCATCGTCTTTGACAACTCGGACAGGGAAAACAGCCCTCCTGGAATGGAGAATTACGCACAGATAACAGTGACAAGACAGGTATTTCCATTTATTTCCCTTAGTACGCTCTTTGCTGACGATCTCTCATCAGATTGCTCTTCCAAATATCTCCAAGTACCTTTTGAATGGCCACAAAGCCCAACAAAATATCATCCAGACCATCTTCCAAAGCGTCCAGCTTAACATCAACAACCCTAACTTCCTCATCATGCAAGGCCGCATCACCAAAGTCTGCGCTTCCCTTCGCTCTCTTCTCCGTCGTTTCGTCATTTGTTCATCCCCTCATAGGTGCTCAACATGCGCCCAAAAGAGATTCTCGGCATGGTCGAAGAAGCAGCCGGCACGCGCATGTTCGAAGAACGGAAGGACAAAGCCAAGAAGACTATGGGGAAAAAGGAAAAGCGTGTCGACGAGATTACCGCGCTCCTCGCCGAGGAAATAACGCCGAAACTAGATACGCTCCGCGCAGAGCGCCGTGCCTATGTGCAGTACCAAAAAGCCGGCGCGGAGCTCGAGCGTCTTGCTCGCGTCCTACGAGCGTACGAATGGAGCGATCACCGTGCCAAGGCATCGCGCAAGGATGCGCAGATCACCGAGCGCGAGCAGGAGGTTGCGCAGGCGCGCCGCGACAAAGAACGAGCAACTGGTGAGGCCGGCGTCGCAGAAGCGAATCGGGTGGACGTGCAGACGCAGCGCGATCGCGAGCTGAAGAAGGGCGGGAAAATCACACGCATGGAAGAGGAGGCGAAGGAGCTCGAAAAGGTCGTCGTCAAGCTACGCACGCAGGCGGAGATCAAGGAGGGAACCATCAAAGACGAAGAGGTTGCGTGTGATACGTCCGCCCATGAGCTCAGCGATGTGCGCTTCTCCCTCTGTCTTTTTATCTTTTCGTGGCTGATTTACGAACCAGCTCGAAGCTGCGCTGGTGGCGAAAAAGACGCAGGTGGATGCTGTCACTGCAGAGTACAACGCCGTCAAGGAAAAACACACCGCGACGCAGACGTCGCTTGCCTCAGCTGAGGACCTCTTGCAGACGCTTCTCACCGGCCTTGCTGGCAATTCTGCGCAGTCATCCGGCGGGGGCGGGGGCTACATGGGTCAGATTGCCGACGCACGCGCGCGGCTGGCACAGGCGGCCGCGGAGGAGGAGCAGCTTCGCGTGCGGCTCGACATGAGCAGGCATGAGCTCACCGACCTCGAGAAGCGCTGGAAGGCAGTGGAGCGTGAGGCAGGCCAGGGCGAGCGCGACATCAAGAAGATGCGGACTGAAGTCGAGATTCTCCACAAGAAGGTGGACGCGACGGGATGGAGCACTGAGAAGGAGGGCGCAGGTGAGGAGGCGCTGCGCAGGGCGAAGGATGATGCGATACGCTGTACACAGGTGCGTGGCTCCCCCTCTTAGAGGAGAACGGCGAGCTTGATTTCCAGACGCGTAGGAGCGGGACGCGGTGCGCTCGAGGCTGTCTCAGCTCGATTTTAACTATACCCCGCCCCCTGGTTTTGACACGCGCAAGGTCAAGGGCCTCGTGGCATCGCTGCTCGCGCTGAAACCCGAGGACCACGGGAAGAGCACTGCGCTCGAGATCGCCGCAGGGGGAAAGTTGTACAACGTCGTGGTCGAGAACGAGCGCATAGGCAAGGACCTGCTCGAGCGCGGTGGCATCAAGAAACGCGTGACGCTCATCCCGCTAAACAAGATCCGCGCATTCAAGCTCTCCGCCGAGGTGCGCCATGCTCCCCTACCTTTGGCGTCGCGACACTTAATCCCGCACAGAAATTGCAAAACGCGAACCACCTCGCACCAGGCAAGGTACGACCTGCGCTCTCCCTCGTAGGGTACCCTGAGGAGGTCGCAGAGGCTATCGCGTTCGTGTTCAACGACACGCTGATCTGCGACGACGCTCAGTCCGCGCAGGCGGTGACGTTCGCGCGGAACGTTGGCGTGCGAAGCGTCACGCTCGAAGGGGACGTTTACGAGCCGAGCGGGACGATGTCCGGTGGTGCTGCGCCGAGTGGATCCGGTGTGCTCGTGCGTGCGCAGGAGCTCCGCGGGGCTGAGGAACGCGTTGCGCAGGCGCGCGGGACTCTCGAAACCCTCGAGCGGGAGGAGGCTGCTGCGCGTCCTGGGAGAGACGCATGGAGGGCGCGCACGCGCGAGTTGCAAATCAAGGAGCACGAGTTGCGCCTGTTGGAGGAGCAGGTCGGGAGTAGCAATGCTGCACGGGTGCGTCCCTCCTCATTTCTTCGCATTGAGATTTTCTTTGTCAATAGAAATGCATTTTATCAGATTGGCACGCAAGTCGAACAACTCCGCCAGTCCATTAGAGAGATGGAGACAGCGGTGAAGGCCGCGCAGGAGAAGCAGGTGGTGGCGAAGGCAGAGATCAAGAAGCTTGAGAAGGACATGGACGAGTTCAAGAACAACAAGGAGGGGAAGACGGGGGAGATAAAGGTCCATCCGTTTCTGCCTTCGTCCGCGCCCCGATGCTAACGTGTTTTCCTCACGCAGGCCAGCATTCAGAAGCAAAAGGCGGCGCTGCAGAAGCAGGCCGTGAGCTTGAAGACGCAACAGAAGGAGATGCAGACCGCAATGCTGGAGCTCGGTCCGTGCATTCATTTCAGTGATTCCTTTATTTCACTAAGGATCTGTGCGTCGTATTTACAGAACAACTTGAGGCGGACATCGCCTCGGCGCGCGAGTCGCTTGCCAATGCCTCAGCAGGAGTCGACAAGATGCGCAAAGAGCTCAAGTCGCTTACGGACAAGGTGGCAAAGAGCGAGGTGCGTGCCCGTTTTCTGAGCGCCTCTCGCTCGCTCAACGCTATATCATTGTAGGCGGAGCACGGCGAGGCAGAGCGCCGGCTGCAGGAAGAGCGCGCGACGCTCACGCGGTTCGACACGGAGCTGCGCGAGCTGGACGAGGTGATCAAGGTGAAGAAGCAGGAGGCGGCTGATGCGGAGCTCGCGATTAAGAAGCTCGAGCACGACGTACAGCTGCTCGCAAAGGAAAAGGCAGGCCATGTCACCGGCGCGACGAACCTCGAGAAGCAGTACGACTGGATAAAAGAGGAGAGCCAGTGAGTCCTGCGTTGTTGCTGTTGCTTTAAACTGAGCAAACGCACCGTCCGTAGTTTGTTCGGCCAGCCGGGGTCGCAGTATGATTTCAGCAAGCTCGATATTGCCCAACTGAAGGACAGGACTCGGGATCTGGAGGAACAGCAGCGGGGGATGAAGAAAAAGGTAAACCCAAAGGCAATGAACATGATCGACACGTGCGTGCTGTCATATGAGGGTTGCATAGCATATTGACGTTGGTTAAGCGTCGAGAAGCGCGAAACGAGCCTGAAGAAGATGCTGGGAACAGTGCTGAAGGACAAGGAAAAAATTGAGCAGACCATCGAGGAGCTGGACAGGTACAAGCGCGACGCCCTGAAGACGACATGGGAGAAAGTCAACGGGTACGCATGCGCACCACTGTCCCCAACCCCGAAAAAACTGACGATAATCTCCTGTTGCGCAGGGATTTTGGCGGTATCTTTGCGGAGCTGCTCCCGGGGAACTTCGCCAAGCTGCAGCCGCCAGACGGGCAGGACCTGATGGACGGGCTGGAGATCAAGGTGCAGCTGGGGAGCGTGTGGAAGCAGAGCCTGACGGAGCTGAGCGGGGGCCAGCGCTCACTGATCGCCCTCTCGTTGATCATGGCGCTGCTGCAGTTCAAGCCGGCGCCGATGTACATCCTGGACGAGATCGACGCGGCGCTCGACCTGTCGCACACGCAGCACATCGGCACGCTCTTCCGCACCCGCTTCCGGGGCGCACAGTTCATCGTCGTCTCGCTCAAGGAGGGCCTCTTCACCAACGCGAACGTCCTCTTTCGCACGCGCTTCCGTGACGGCACTAGCATCGTCGAGCGGACTGCGCAGCGCAGCGCGTCAAACCTGTATCACGCTGAGCGCGAGGAGGCAACCAGTGCGGCCCCAGGTGGTAGGCAGCGGAACGCACGGCGGGGAACGACTCGTACATCGTGATGAGGAACATGGCCTGTCGTATTTGTACTCCTGACACTTTCTTGTTGTTCCCCTTTGTTGCTGTTGTTGTCGAGTGTACTCTAACATCTCTGTATACATATATCCTAGAGGCTCGTAATGAACTCGGTGGAGCAGGAAGAAATGCAACGATCGTCTTGAACCGTGTAAATAGAACCGACGGGCTATAGTACGTGACGGTGCCTGTTCTGCAATCCAGATATCGGTAGCAATTACCTGGCGATTGCCCCCTCTCTCGGGTGCAAAAGATTTGGTTTACACGCTCGGAGATAATGTGATAAGATTGGGTGAGATTTAACACAACACGATGAGAACATAGCTGGCCCGTATAGGTTAGATGGTGAGTAAACGATATTAAATAGGGAAAGATCCTTTGCGATAATGTATCGACATCAAACGTGATACGGCCTCTTGTATGGCCCGGCTGGGGGCGCGCCTGATGGAGGCGTATAGTACTGCAGCAGCGAGTGAGCGGGCTAATGAATAACACACAATGGCATCAATGTCAGCGGTCAGGGAGCGGAACGGAGAGCCGGACGAACCGGGACGAATTCTGTTTTGGGGCCGTACGTGTAATAGGGGACGACGCCGGGGCTACCATGCGCTTGGGGCGGGTACCGGGGTGGGTTGGGCGGGCCGCCACGGCCCGAGACGTTGTTTGCGTTCAGCTCTTGGGTCAGCTGGTTCTGCAGGGCGTTGGCAATGTAGATCTGTGCGGCGCGCCGACGGCGATAGCGTATGTACCAAGCCATTGCGACCAAAAGGAGGACTGAGCGCGGAAGGTTTGTTGAGCGATATGAAATAGATGAAGGGGGGGGGGGGCTGTGCGTACCGAGGACAATGCCGAGTCCTACACGTGCTGCGACACTTAGGGTGCAGTGTTCATTGCCGTGCCTGTGAGAGAGGCCCAGTTGTGTATATGGGTGAACGAAACCATCGGGAGGCGTACCGATCGACCGAGCATTCTGCCTTGACACTGGGAAGGAGGCCAGCGAGCAGAATGGCTACTATAATGCGGGTCAACGCTGTGCTGAAGGTCGGTGTGCGTCCGTCTGCGGTATGGTCACGCGAGTCGAAAAGTGCGTGAGTACAGAAGCGGCCACAAAGCGAGAAAAAGCACTTGTCGACATTCTTTTAACTCAAAAGAGAGATGGATGGCACGACGAAGGAAGGGAAAGAAAGGACCTAGTGAAACCAGCGGCGAAGTTTCATAATAAGTAGTGTAGGCCCTGGAAGAGGCGGTTCAATATCTTTCTTAATCATACAGCTGTCGTAGTGGTCGAAGGTGCAAGCGCCTGTGGTACTTCCCCACTTGGACAGAACTATTGACAAGAAACCTTGGTTGATGTCAGCCATGTGACGAATATGTTGTAAGATTGGGAGGGCGGACATTCACTAGAATAGCAGAGATAGGCATGAAAACCGCTGAGATAATCGAAGTTCGTGTTTACGATTTGCCAATTCTTGGGTCTGCCAAGAGAAAGCTGTTAGTACATTCCAGGGTCCGTGAATGCCTTGCTAGTTCCACGAGGGACAAGTTCGGCTCGTTGGTTCACACGCTCGCAGGCAGTGACAAGATTGGGTGAGATTTCATACAACATGATAAAAACATAACGGGCTCGTATGAAACAGTATAGGTGAGATGGTGTGTAGTCCATTGGCCTAAATGGGGAGAGACCGATAATGTATCGCTATCAAACGTGATGCAGCCCTTTGTGATACTCGACCGGGGACTCGCTTGGTGGAGGCGGGTAGTATCGTGGCGGCGAGCCAGTGGGCTAATGAACAACAAACAAGGATGTTAACGTCAGGAGGAACGAGGCAGACAAGTCGGACGAACTGGGGCAGCTCCTTCGTTGGGGTCGCACACGCAGTCTGGGACGTCCTCGGGGACACCTTGCGCCTGCGGCGGGTATTGGTGTACGTATGGCGGGAGGCCGTCTTCGTCGGTGTTTGTGCTCTCATCATCGTTCGGCTGGTGCTGCTGGTTGGTCCGTACGACGCGCCGCGGGCGATAGGTGACCAATAAAAATATCAGCGCGAGGAAATAGAAAAGAACGAGGAAAAGGACGACTGAGTGAGAATGTTTGTTGAGTGACGTAAAAACAGAGAAGAGGAAGCTAGGCGCACAGAGGCCAAGATAAATTCTTGCACGTGCGGCCGCACTTAGGTGGTTGCAGTGCAGAATGCCAGTTCCGCTGTAAGAGAAGGGACATCCCGTTGGAATAGGATGGAATGAGATATCAGTGCGGGGCATACGCATGGATAAACTCGATCCAGCAATCCGCCCAAGGGTCCGGTTCCGCCTTGACACCAGGGAGGAGGCCAGCGAGCAGGATAGTGGTCATGTTGCGGGTCTGCGCCGCGCTGAAGGTTGATATGCGCCGGACTGCGGAGCAGCCACGCGGCATGAGTACACGGAGGCGACGACAGCAACCAAAAAAAAAAATGCACTTGTCATTACTCTAATCTAGGGTAGACGGTTTGAGACAGAAGGGCGGGGAGTAGTACGATGAGGGGAAAGAAAGCAAGAGTCCACAAGTCAGCGCCGATCCATGTGTAGACGTGGCGGTGAACAGTGAGGCCTGGTGGCGGTGCAACGGACCTGGAAACCAGTCAATAAGGACGGCATGACCTATGATTACCTTTTAGGACCACAGTTATGTTGTGGGTAACGTTGAAAGCAGTATGTCATGATGTATCGCTGTGCCAGAGCGCGCAGGGCTCATTGGTTCACACGCTCTCAGACAAAGCGATAAGGTAGGGTAAGATTCAGCACAGCACAATTAAAACAGAGTAGATCCGTATGAAAAGTACAACAGCTAGCACAGGTTCGAGTCCAAGTTGGTGTGTAGTCCACTGTCGTTAAACTGGGGGAGATCCCGTGTGATAATGCATCGTCGCCGAAGTTGATACGGTCGTAACCTTGATTGGGGGCGAGCCTGGTGGAGGCGGGTAGTACTGCGGTGGCGAGCCAGCGGGCTAACACACAAGGATATCAACAACGTCAGTGGTCAGGAGGAACGGGGGAGACGATGTCGGACGAACCGGGGCGAATCCTGCGTTCGGGTCGTACGCGTAGTCGGGGACACCACCGGGGCCACCATGCGCCTGCGGCGGATATTGGGGTCCATAAGGCGGCTGTCCGCCGTAGCCGTTGTATATGCCCCCGACGCTATGCTGGTTTTGCTGGACGTAGGCAAGGTTGGCCCGTGCGGCGCGCCGCTGGCGACGGATGACGAATGAAAAGACTAGCGCGAGGCAGAGAAGGACTGAACGCGCAAGTCCGTTGAGTGACATAAAACATAATGAGAAGGCTATGCGCACAGAAGCCGAGACCGATTCCTGCACGTGCTGCAGAGCTTAGGCGGTCGCAGTGCTCAAAACCCTCCCTGTGATAAGTATTCCATTGGTATAGAGGGAGATCGAGATCAGCGGGGGGCGTACGAATCAAGCCAGCAGTCTGCTCTGACACCAGGGAGGAGGCCTGCGAGAAGAATGGCGGCTATGGTGCGGGCCAGTGTATCGCCGAAGGATGTGCGTCCGACTGCGGAGCGGCCACGTGGCGTGCGTGAGTACACAGAAGCGACGACATAGCGAGAAGAAAAGAAAGAGCACCTGTGAACATTTTTCTGATAAGGTGCCGGACAAGATAACAGCAGGACGAAGAGGTGGGGTTGTACGGATGAGGGATGAGAGAGAAAGGGATAACTTAGTCAGTCGCCGGGGATTCATGCAAGTTGAATGTGCGTCTGACTTGCCGCTTTGCCGGCCGTGTTAGTTCCGATGACCTTATTCATGCTTAATTCATGCGGCTATCGGGTCATCGTGTCGACATGGCGATTAGTCGATCATCGATCATCCCACAAGCAACGATCGCAGCCCGTCTTCCAGGATGCCCGTCTTGCAACCATTGTCTTGCCAATTTCCCCCAAGACCTCTTGCAGAGCCCACCCAAGGTGGGAGTGCCACATTCGTTGCAGGTCATTGACAGGCGGCCAAGCTAATTCAGGGGCCAAGGTACGAGGGCTCCTTGTGTGAAAAGTAGACTGCGGAGGTACAGTGGACCAACCTGTTGCTGTCGTGGCTCTGGTGCAAACGAAAGAGTCAGACCACTATTAAAACTACCCAAGAGGAACAAGAAATCAGCCATTGTTCGGCATGTTCCGCGATTTGACTGGTATTCATTTCTCGTCACCTCAGCATCACGCCTCTTTACAATCCCGTTTATGACCGTGACCGCGTCTCTGGCCCTACAGTACCATGTGTGCTAACCTTTGAGAATCAAGGACCCCAGGACTTAATGTCTCCTTTTGCCTCATGTTTCCGAACACTCTGCGTACAAGGTCTCGTCCAATTTGCGCTTTTCATTCGAAAGAATACCTCTACCGCCAGGCCTTAGCATATGGACATCGTACGACATAGAGAAGTTGGATGACGGGCTTGGGGCGATGTCACACTCGTATCATCCGTCTTCGGGCTCAAGTTCGATTCAATGGCCAGAAAAGACGCAGCCTATTCCTGTGGTTGCGCGCTCTCGACGTTGTCAGATTCGGGTACGTTCGAGGCGGGGCGTCTTAAGCTACTCTCCGCGAGGTTATCGTCATAGTGGTCACGCCCATAAAAGGCGGCCAGATTGGCCATTGGGGGATTCCGTCGTACACCATTATTCGTCAGAATTAGGGAGGAAAATCTGCAGTGAGGCTTCACCCCCGCTTTTATTCCTATATCAAACTCTACTCGCTCACGCTCGTACATCTACTAGACATCCCCTTTCGTTCGCACATGCCTCGTGAAGCTATTCCTGTGGCCGAGCGACTTCCAAGAAGACGCCCAGCTTGAAACGGGAGCGCCATATCACGATGACTACAAAGGCGCTGCTTGATGTTGGCGTGACAATTTGATCTGATATGAAGCCTTGTGCTGGACCAGTTTTATCTGCAATTAGGACACGTAGAACGCTGCTCGATGCGCTACCCACCTACGACTCGGAAGCGTTAGTCATATTCGGTCTAATACAAACAGAACTTCTGTCGGACGCATGAGCACATACGCCTAGAATAAAGGCACAACATAGCTCCGTTCAAAAAAGGGGGATGGATCATTCTCTGCATCTTTTCTGGTCTGCGACACAACTCAAAAAAAATTCGAACCCACGTAACCTCATTGGACCGTTGCCTCATTGGACCGTTCTCTCTCGGGTCACCTTGTCCCCTCAGGGTAGAATGCCTGGGCCTTGGAGATTGTGACGTGGGGATGTGGGAAGTCGGTGGGCTACTCATGCGTTGCACCTCGGCAGCAATGCGATAAGAGGCGGCGCCCGAGGTCGCATTCACATACTGCATACTTACTACATTACCAAATCCTTTCGAAGAGGCTTCACAGGTCAGCGTCCCTTTATCAAAGAAGCGCCCTCCGCCGACACACGCACACCCATGCAAGCGAGTCCCAACGAGAAATGCAATTGTACCTGATTGCCGAGAGTTTGCACCACGCAGTCGCCAACGTCCCGCATGAGCAACTTACTATACGCTAAGACATTCCGGGAGATTCTCAGAGGAAAGTAACAAGTAAAAGGGGGAAGACTTGGACTCGGGAATGTGTTACCGCGTGCCCAAACGACTTGGGTTACTGACTTGCTCCACACGCTGCACGTCGCGTTCTGGACAGCCACGAAGCGAAGACCGCACGAGCAGTTCTAATGGCCCAGTGCGTTGTAGCACCGCAGCGCCATGCCGCTTACCTTCGGGGTCGACACTGCAGAAGCCGGAGCGTAGGGGTACGGAAGCTATGGGAACCCGGTAGCCGCCTCCGGTCCATCATGCATCACGAGGGGGGACGCCAACTGAAGCTTGCCTGAGGTCGGAGAGGAATTTGCATACACTCCGTATGGTACCTCCTTGGTCCTGAAGGAGTTAGTTGATTCGACGCCTGACAACCTGGCTGTGGGGGATCACGCGGGAACAAATATGGCGGGGAGATCTTGACATACGTCAGAGTCTACGCATTATCATCGCCTGTACGCAACTGCTCGGTGCCTCCAGTTATGAAACTTCACTGAAATTCACGTGCCTGCTCCAACCCCGTACGACGCTCTCATACATGCAAGAAAATTTCGGGAAAGGTATAGTGCCCCTGGAACCGATCATGACCCGTTGGGGATAAGATGGTTCCATGTGTCGCTCCGTCCAAGTCCGTTTCACTGGTGACAAAATAAAATGCCTCTGGCAGGTTGGAAAAGGGTCACAACGGCGCAAACCTCCAATGGTGATCTAACTGGACCATGTGCATGATAAATAGATAGACGACAGACGTAGGTCCCGACAGGAATTTACCCCTAGCCAAGACGTCTTGGCCACCTTGATAACGATTGATATCAAGCGCGTGCACATTGAAATTGTACATCAGGTCTATCAGATCTCAGCGATTGTACTATACCTCTAAGAGCAAAAGTTCCTCTCAAGCTAGGTCTGGTTTCACCGAGTTGGTGCCTCTTCTCTTTGGAGTTCGGACTTAGGACCAGGTCAACGGGCCGAGGACAAGGTTCTGACGTGTAGACAAGATCAAGAAGCAGGGAAGGTCATACGAGGAAGGCACACAAAGAAATCATGATAGTAGTTGAGGCCTTGAGGCTTCGAGATAGGCGGTGATGAAGAGGGAATGCCAGCTAGTAGGGGAGGGACGAGATCGAGCACGGATACCGAAGAAGAGCGGACAATGATAGGGAGAAGCCACTCCGTAGTACTGGGAAGGACAAGAACAGTACGTCTTGTACTATGTATCGTCCCAGATACACAAATGTTTTTTTAAATAATAATAATAATAATAATAATAAAACAAAGAACAGTGGTATGGGGATGTGCCGATCGGGACACGTGAGTTCCGAAGCGGAATCATAATGAGGGGGGAAGTAGAGAGTCAAGCATGTAGAAAAGAAGGACGAGAGTGGGTCCAATTTCTGGACGATTTCTAAACGTAGAAGCGAGATAGTTCGATGGCTCAAGTGATCACCTAAGAAACCAAGACCCCAGCCTGAGGGACAGCGCGGTATTGGCAGTGATCCGGCGTGGATGCGATTGCGAGGGATTAAAATCCACATGACGACGTTGCACCTGGCGTCGTGCAAGAGGAGCAGCGACACTAGAAAGCCTGGCAATCTACTGATCCGACATGGGGCAGATGTCAACGATCATGATTGGAGACACTCGACACCGCTGCACAGCCTGCACCTGGTAGCATCTAGCTAGAGAAGAACCGTGCGCCTTCTACCTAGCCACGGCGCAAATGTAGGTGCCAAGAACGATAGAGGCCAGACTCCGTTTCAGATTGCGTCGTCGAGAAGACTTTCGGAGATTGCAAAGTTGTTGTCAGACGGGAGACGGGAGAATAGAACGCCCTACCTGCGTTTCTTTTTTTTTTCTAAAAAAAGTCCTACATGCATTGTTACTCGTCTACCTTACCGATAGTGAGTGGGCGATTCGGAATCCCACTGATGATTCTTTTGTGGTGTGGTGCAAACATGGATTGTTGCTTGTCCAAAACTCCATAGTCACAGCTTGTTAAAATAAGATGTATTCTGTATCGTGGTGTTGAAGACGGACTACGTGGCTGGTGTGCCCACTCAGTGGCACGCAAGCCAAATACATCACCGAAAAGTGTTACAGTTACAGTAAATAGCGGAGCGAGCACAGTATAACCGGTAATCTGGGATCTGATCAGAAAACTGGCTTTGTTACAGGGTTTTATTTTGTACAATAAACCTGAAAAGCAACACCCACCATGAAGGTACCTTGTCAACACTAAATCTGACGCAAGAGTAGAATCATTGGGGGCGTACCAGCACCATAATCTATACCAGTGTGAAGGTCCGGATAACATCTTCGCAAGGCAGAAGTCGTCCCAGGCAATGAAGCTAGTTGAATGCGATGATGGTTGCACCAGCAGCATAAAGAATGGTATCGCTCCAGGAATCGATGTGCCAGACCAAACGGGTTGTAGAGATGCCGTCGATGAAAGCCCGGATGCGGAGATTGGATCTGCAATCAATGTCGAGATAATTCAGGGCAAAAAAAACAGAGGGTTTCTTAAGAAATTCGACCGAATTAAACAAAATTTCTTTACTGTGTTCATGTTGTTGTGTGTTCACGGGACGAACATCCAGCGTGCTGACAGATGTGCTGAAGATGTGTTGGCGATTCTCTGGATAGGCGATCCAACAAGTTTGCGCACAGTGGAGGATGGTGTCTGACCAAGTCTCGATATTGAGCGTGAATCCGTTCACGTCAATGTCACTAGCAGTAGTGACGACACGCCAGTTGCGGTTCCTGTCAAATTCGAGGTGGTTGAAGAAGACGACGACCTTGGGAGGAGTGACGAAAGGGCGCTCAAAGTCGATGCGAACGGAGGCGGGAGCCTGGGGGTCTTTCCAAAGGTAGCGCATGTGTTCACCAGTGAGGAAATCTAGATCACTGGGTGCAAGGGCGAACACATCATCGATGCCTCCGTAGAGGATGGAACCTTCCCAGGTGACGAAGCGGCAGTTCATCCAATCCTTTGTGAAGACCGGGATCAATGACTTAACGAGGATAGGACGGTCTGTCTCCATATCTAGGTAACGGATGCCATGGGCTAGGCGGGGGCGGGCGACGAATGGACGATGGAAGCCCAATGTGGTTTCAGCGCCATGTGTCACTGTGTTGGATGAGTAGAGGTCAGGCATGAGTACAAATTATGAGGCCTATATGAGGTGCAGTTGGGGGCCGGTCGAAGGCGAGGCAGGAGGGACTGCTGTTGCCCTCTCGCGTTTCACAGATGAGAATGGCACTTGTCCTTTTTACATAACTTACGATGCATACCAAACCTGAAAAAAAAATAACTACAGTAATATATTGCCATGTATCTGTGGACATGCTACTCCGTACTACGCTGGTCGTGTGTCTACAAGTCGCGCCTTCTCACACTTTAATAGGCCTTACTGCCGTGACAACGTGCGATTGGACGTGTTCCGGCACAGTCACATTGGCAACCCTCCGAGTCGGTGTTTTTTTTCTTCTTTCCTTCCTTCGATCGGATTTTGCGCACTGCTTCTTCTGACCTCGCGCTTCACTGAGATATCGATATCTTTGCTTGCTCCGAGTGCCCTATTACCGGACCATGACAGTGTCACTCTCGCATCTCTGTCCCGCCGGCGTGGAGGCAGAAGGTTCTTTAGGCTCGAGTCCATGATTGGGTTTTCCTACCCAACTTCAGTTCTTCGCTTTCCTCGGAATCCTGCACACCTGATGGGGTTCGGAGGGTTCGGATCCTAGGAACCCCGGAGCGGCTACAAAGAACGCTTGTCATACATATGGCACGGCCTCCAGCTAGATACCCGCCGTACTTCTCGACCGCGGCCTGCGCACCTTCACTGCGTTGCTCAAGCATGTTTCTAACTCCGTGCTTGTACCGCTGACCAGGCCTGCCGATCCTCCGAACGAGCGCATGGTCCGGTCAGATACACTACGGCAAGCTATGCCGCCGACTCGTCGGAGGCCTCATTCCCTCACGTCATTTTCTCTTTCCAAACTTCTTGACTGATTAAGGATCAACCTTAAAGCACCAGCCCTTGCCCTTGGAGTCGTACGGTCCGAATCTCGGACTCACTCCCGAGGTGTGTTCTTCTGACAACTCGTGTAGAGATGTTCGGTTCTTCGCCTTTTTATGTGGGTTGGTGCCTTTGTTCTATCGAGGGTCAATCACGGCGCTCTGGCAGAGTCGTGGTGTTGCATGCGCCACCAACCATCCTCCTGCACAATCTAGGCTATAATCGCTTGCATATTTCCACCTTTCTCTCTCCACCTCCCTGATTGTCGGTTATACGGAGGCGCAAAGATCCCGGTGCTCACTTTGAGCACTGCGAATGAACCATATCCCCTGCTTCTGCGGAGAGTAGTGGCACCCCCTCTTATCTGCGGTGCTTCCTCTTGCAGGTGGACGAGGAGACGGGGCTTAAACTTGCCATTGCTCTTAGTCCCTTTTCCAAGTAAACCGATGACAAGATGCGCCGTTACCCGTATGCCCCGGTGTGCCAAATACTGGCAGATCGGTCGCCCTCCGGGGGTCTATCGTCCGAGTTAAGGCCAGTCGAACGGTAGTTTACATGCGAACGGTGGGAGAGTAGGGCACGAAAAGATAAGGAAACTAACGGCGTGTGTCTATGCGATCTGACTACGTGCAGCGCGCCTTGATCTGATGCTTGGGCTTTCACATACATACAATACACTGGCACGTCCTCGTAAGTGGCCATTCATCTCCTTCTCTTTGCACCATCCATCGTCATCATCGTCCTCACATCATTGAATAATTATAAATAGGATAGGGAAAATTTACCGATAACCTATTAACCCCCCACCCCGGTGAAAACGTAATTTTTTTGCTGCTGGTCTATAATCATAGCTTGCTGATACAGGACACATTCTTTAACGGTGTTTAGCATGAACCGCTGTGGCCAGTGTGCCCGCTCAGTGGTACGCGGGCGAAATACATCACCGAAAGGTATTCCAATCACAGCGAGTGGCAGAGGCAAAGTGAGCACAGTATGAACATAACCAGGAATCTGAGATTCGGATCCTATCGGAAAAATGTCTTGGGATATTCGTTACGGCATGTTACAATTTTGCATACTAAACAACAAGCTAAACAAGCTAAAACAACATTTACCATGAAGGTACCTGGTCGACACCAACTCGGATGCAAGAGTAGAGCGACGGGGATAGTGGTACAGAAACGGTGAGACATTGGCAATCTGCACAGGTACCACTGGAGATGCACTGACATGCACTGACATCATAATGCTAAACGAGTGTGAAAAGTCCCAATATCATCTTCCCAATGCGGAAGGGCTTTAGCTAATGAAGCCAATGGCTAGTTGAATGCGATGATGGTTGCACCAGCAGCATAAAGGACGGTATCGCTCCAGGAATCGATGTGCCAGACCAAACGGGTCGTGGAGACGCCGTCGACGTAAGCGTTGACGCGAAGATTGGCTTTGCAGTCAATGTCGAGATGATTCAAGGCAACAAAGACAGAGGGTTTCTTGAAGAATTCAACCGAATTAAACAAAATTTCTTTACTGTGTTCATGTTGTTGTTTTTTCGCGGGACGAATATCCAGCGTACTGACAGATGTGCTGAAGATGTGTTCGCGATCCTCTGGATAGGCAATCCAACATGTCTTCGCGCCATAGAGGATAGTGTCTGACCAAGTTTCGATATTGAGCGTGAATCCGTTGACATCGATGTCAGTAGCAGTAGTGATGATACGCCAGTTGTGATGGTGGTTTAATGAAAGGTGGTTGAAGAAGACGACGACCTTGGGAGGAGTGACGAACGGACGCTCAAAGTTAATGCGAACAGAGGCGGGAGCCTGGGGGTCCTTCCAGGGCCAGCGCAAGTGTTCACCGGTGAGGAAATCCAGATCACTGGGTGCGAGGGCGAACACATCGTCGATGCTTCTGTGGAGTGTGGAACCTTCCCAAGTGCTGAAGTAGCAGCTGATCCAATCCTTTGTGAAGACTGGGATTACTGACTTGACTCGGATAGGACAGTCTTTGTCCATATCTAGGTGACGGATGCCATGGGGTAGGCGGGGGCGGGCGACGAATGGACGAGGGAAACCCAATGTGGTTTCGGTCCCCTGAGTCACTGTGTCGAATGAGCAGAGGATGGGCATGGGTTGAAGGCGTTGCAGGGAGGATCAGTTCTCTCTAGGGTTTTCTCCGTTCCATAACTGTCTATTTATTCTGCCATCGATGTTACCTTTTCAAGGCTTTATATGGGGTCAATGAAGGCATCAACTTATTTTTAAAAAATATGTATACCTTACAGGTATCTGTGACCATGACTCCATGAGACGACTCTGGCGGCGGGCTCAGGACAAGATGTAATAGTAACGATTATGGGCTCCGCAGTGGACAAAAAATAAAAATCCTTTACCTGCTCTTCATTGGGTAAAGGGTGCTCTAGGATTAGCTACCAAGGGCGGGACGATAAGGTAAGGATGAAGGCTGCGTAGGCCTCGAGGCGTTGCATAGTTCATCGATTAGCCTAGTCATGGCACTATACCGGTAGCTCTGGTCGAATCCGACAAGCAGTCAGGCGGCCGCTATCACAACGAGACCTTCGGTGGCTTCAAGTCCAAAAGGTTGAGGTCAGTAGCATATGTACTATGTGTCTACCACTAAGTAGTACCCCGAGTCGCGTTTTCCCGGCACGCTCCGACACGGCTTCTCGTCAAGCATCTCGTGATCAGCTTTACCTGGGCGTCACCTTGCTATGACAGCATACGACAAAACGAGTTCTCGTGTAGTTTCACTGGCTTTTCCTTCCTTCGCTCGGATTTTGCCGCGTGAGGTATCGGTATCAACTTGAATATCTTTGCTTTGCTTCGAGTGCCTTCTCGCGACGACGTCGCTCTTATCTCTGCCCCGCTGGCGCGGCGGCAGAAGGCTCTTTAGGTTTGAGTCCGTGGTCGGGTTCTTCTACGTACCTGCAGCTTTCGCTTTCCTCGGAACTCCTGCACACCCGGTGGGGTGCGGGGGGTTCGGGTCCTAGGAATCCCGGAGCGGCTACGAAGAACACTTGTCATATATATGGCATGGCCTCTAGCTAGATACCTGCCGTGCTTCTCGACCGCGGCCTGCGCACCTTCGTTGTGCTGCCCAAGCACGTTTCTAACTCCGTGCTTGTCTCACTGAGTAGGCTTGCCGACCCACCGAACGAGCGCATGGTCCTGTCAGATACACTACGACACGCTATGCTGCCGAGGTCTCATTCCCTCCCTTCCATTTCTCTTTTTAAACTTTTTGACTGATTAAGGACCAACCGTAGAGCGCGGGCCCTCTGGATTGTAATGATCTCGGACTCACTCCCGAGTTTTTCTGGCAACTCGTGTAGAGATGTTCGATTCTTTTCCTGCTTCTCTGCCTTCTCGGTGGGTTGGTGTATCGTTCTATTGAAGGTCATTCACGGCAGAATCGCGGGGTCGCAGTGCCGCATATGTCACGCCACGGAGCCACGGAACCACGAAGCACCCTCTTATATTACCTAGAATCACGCGCATATTGCCACCCTTCTCCATGTCTGAGTCTGGTTGTGGGTCATGCGGAGGTGCTAAGGTGCCGGTACTCAGT
The DNA here is from genome assembly GCA_025766275.1 of Lactarius indigo. Taxonomy (NCBI): domain Eukaryota; kingdom Fungi; phylum Basidiomycota; class Agaricomycetes; order Russulales; family Russulaceae; genus Lactarius; species Lactarius indigo. Next base: position 399,235 of record JAFKAC010000045.1, on the reverse strand, counting down.
TTGGGCACTACGAATCGATCCCCATCCCCTGCCTCTACGACTAGTTGTGGCACCCTTTTGCACCCACGATCTGCGGTGCTTCTCGCAGATAGAAGAGAAGACAGGACCGAAACACCAAAGTTTATCTCCAGGGATGATCCCCGAGGATAGGATACGAATCGTGATCTGATATACGACTGGTGTTCTTGCCCTTAACCCGCGCCCCTATCCAAGTAGGCCGATGCTGCACTGTTGCTTGTAGGCCCCTGATCAGCCTAATAGGGGAGAGATGGTCGTTCTCCAGGGGGCTATCGTCCAACTTAGGGCGGCCAGTCGAACGGTAATGTGCGTGCGAATGGCAGGAGATTATGGCATGAGAAAAAGAAAATAAGAAAGAAAGAAACAGGAACGGCCTGTGTCCGTGCGATGATTTTTTTATTGCGTGCGGCGCACATTGATCTGATGCTCGGGCTTCCACATACATACAATACACGTTCTCGTAAGTGGGCCATCACGCCATTTTCTTTCCTCTGCGCCATCCATCATCACTATCACTTCATCTTAGAGAGCAACGTCCCACGGCCCGCATTCGTACGTACATCTATCTGTCTACCTTTATCCCCGATGCAGGGACATGGGGATCTCACGCCCACCCACATGTCGTTGTACTCGCTGCCTCAGTACGATATGCCCTCCGCTCGAAGGGGGAAAGTAAAGTTGGGAGAGTACGGACAAAATCGCACCTGTCTGGCAGACGCTGTCCCACGACACTAAGTCCCCCCCCTCCAGGGGAGTGGGATCGAAAGGCCGTAATGGGGCATAATTTGTAATGATGAGAATGCAAAGAACACTGAAACGGTGATCTCGGGTTGGAGCGGTCTTTGAGACCACGAGGCACTTTACAGCGTATCTCAATGACGTCGCAAGTCCGAATAGGAAGGGGGCGCATTCTGTTGCAAGGAAAAGAACAAAAGTAGCAGGAGCCGTAGCGCCTCGTCACCGTACAGTGCCGTATCTTATCGCGAGAGCGTAAAAATAGTCCCTACAAAACCACGCGGAAACGTGAACAGCACCCGGTGGTTTGCTCCGCTGATTCCTAACGTGTGGTGATAACGACGATGAGGGCACACGGCGTTCTCTTGTTTCTTTCGCACGAGACAAGGCCAAAGGAGATTTGAATAATGAATAATTGCCAATTTTGGTCGTGAGTAAAGTAATGTACAAACCGCGCCCCCACGCCCGGGGGCCGTTTGAGCGGACAAAGCCAGCTTGAGGTGTGGGGGGCGCAACACGGTGCAAGAGATAATCGGGCGGGGTTGCACAGTCAAAACGACCAGAGGTGGGTATGGCGATCGTGATTTTATCATGACAAACACTGGCTTGAGGCAGGTGGGCAGACATGAAAGTTTTTCCGCGGCACAAACTACCTGAAGGGGTCGCATACACGGGTCTGGTGGAAGTAAGGAATCACGCTGTTGAATCATGGTAATTCGTTGTCGCCGCCTCCGCTGCCACTGCGCCCCGTTGCTAGAGCGATGATGGTAGTTCCTGAAAGCGAACGACGTGTCTGCAGTTCCTCAACGAAGATCCCGCTGAGCTTCTGAGCTTCGCGCCGTCGAAGATCCACAAGAGAAATAAGGGATCGTGACACCGCGATGGGAACAAGTCTGTCGTATTCCTGACACTCACCGACAAAGAAACCCTCTCGTTGTAAGAACCAATAGAACATGTGAGATAACGTGTTCTTTTCCAAGGTGATTAGAGGTATCGCATGGGAATGGGTTCGATTGCGATCAGTCGGGTTTTGGAGGCTGGTGGCGACACGGAGTCGCGTGACAAGTGAAATCGAGTCGGATCTGGGGCATTGGGGCCCATATGGGAACGCCCCATGGGTGTTTAGGCTTATCGTCTTGACAGGACCGCGCGGATTCGTAGCTTCTTGGTCGTAAGTTGTCTGTGTCCACGCGTGCTCCACGACGGAGGCGCTTCATTACCCTATTAGAGGTGGGTCAGATGACCCCGTCCTTAGCCGGGACCTATATCCAAAATTGGCATGCCTAGGTCGTCGGAGACTCGGAGCTCGGACATGTGGGCGTTCAGAACCCAATTAAGTTCATTCCAAATGCAGTAATACATGTGCTACGCTTCCCGTCTTGCGGTGACAGGTCGTGTTTACTCACACGTCTCGTCTCTCGGGCGAACAGCGTAAGAGAACGCCCCACACATAATCGCCATGCTTCAGAGAGAAGGGTCAACACGATGAAACAATTTGATTATCTATGCTACTTGCGTGGGTGCCCTGGGACCTGTGAGGAGGACTCACCTCGTAAGTCAGCTCCGCCATACAATTCATAGACCAGTGTCAGATCCGTCGGACTGAGCATTATCCCTAGTTCTGGAAAAACCACATGGGAGGCAATGGTCTATCAGGAACGCGATTTCCGGAGACGGGTGTATTGACCAAAGAAGAGGTAGGAGCTTCGATGATGGCCCGGGTTCGAGGCAACCAACTCATGGACTTTTTTTTTTTCTTCTTCTTATCATAGATCTGTCATGAGATCAGGGAGGTGTGCCCACAGGTTGGCCCTGACATCTTCTTCCCTTCGCCTTAGAGGCTATAGGCTCTTTCGTTGACTATAAATTCCATAATAAGTCCCATGGTCTCCTTCCCTCACCCCTCTGCTCCCTTCCTTATCCGTGGGTTGAGCCAGGCCAGTCTACTAGTTGACCCACACGACTAGTTAGCCATGTCTTTCTCTGACGACGAGAAGAGGTCCGACCTTGAGAAACGTGTCTCCGAGCACCTCGGAAGCGTCCATGTCAGTCTTTTTTCTATCTCTCCATGTCGTTTCTCCACCTAATACAACCATAGGGCGGTATCACCGATCCTGACGACCCCAACTTCGACCCAACGGCCGTTGCGCTGGAAGATGAGTCTCCGTACCCAGAAGTCCGGTCTGCCGTGGCCAACACAGACGACCCTACCATGCCTTCATCTACTTTCCGTGCCTGGGTTATCGGCATCATGTGGGCTATCATCATCCCCGGTGTCAACCAATTCTTCTTCTTCAGATTTCCTTCGGTGACCATCACCCAGGTCTGTATTGCGTGACCGCATTGATGACCCCGCACCGAGCTGAACTTGCATGTATACAGATCGTGCCCCAGCTACTGAGTTTCCCCATATGCAAAGCCTGGGCGCGCTACGTTCCCGCTGTCAAGATTTTCGGCGTTGAGGTTAACCCCGGTCCATTCACGATTAAAGAACACGTCATCGTTACGATCATGGCCGGTGTCGGAGCCCAATCCGCTTACGCCGTGAGTACCAAGTTTGTGAACCGTCGGTTGGGATATTTCTCACTCCACATTTAGACCGACATTGTTGCTGTCCAAAAAGTCTTCTACAACCAGCATACCAACTTTGGATGTGAGTGGCGGTGGCACCGTAAGCATCCGTCGATTATTAATCGAGTCTTCCATTTTCAGACCAATGGCTTTTGGTCATGTCGACCCAACTGATCGGCTTCTCGATCGGTGGTATCTGCAAGCGTTTCCTTGTCGCTCCTCCCTCAATGATTTGGCCCGTCAACCTCGTCACCGCCGCCCTCTTCAACACCTTGCACGCTCAAGAGACCGCAGGTACTCACAGTCGTGGTGGTATCTCCCGCGAGCGCTTCTTCCTCTACGTCTTTGTCGGCTACTTCTTCTACAGTCAGCACTTCCTTCATCACATCAGTTTCCTTTTTTGGCTGACTCGTTCTTCCTAGATTTCTTGCCCTCCTACCTGTTCACTGCCCTATCCTACTTTTCATGGGTCTGCTGGATCGTGCCTAACAACTCTAAGGTCAACCAAATGTTCGGTGTCACCCACGGTATGGCTATGGGCATCTTCACGTTCGACTGGGGTCAAATCACCTACAACGGTTCCCCTCTTCCCGTCCCGTGGTGGGCGGCTGCTAACATTGGTATCACCATCCTCTTTTTCTACTGGTTCCTCGTCCCCATCCTTTACGTGAGTTCCGTTGCTCCCTTCCTTTTCACTTTTTTGTTAAATGTTCTCCCGTAGTTCACCAATGTTTGGTACACCGGCTTCTTGCCCTTGGTTTCTTCGCACTCCTTCGACAACAGGGGGAAATCCTACAATGTCACCCGTATTATTAACGAAGATGCCTCTTTCAACCTCGAGGCTTACCAGGCTTACAGTCCCCTATTCATTTCCGCATCCTTCGCCATGTCCTACGGTCTCTCGTTCGCTTCGATCACGGCTACCCTTACCCACATCTTCCTCTACTACCGCAAGCAAATCTGGACCCAGGCTCGTCGCTCGCTCTCCGAGCAGCCCGATATCCACGCTCGCCTTATGTCTGTGTACAAGGAGGTCCCAGATTGGTGGTACATTTCCGTCTTTTGTGCGTCGATTATATAGCGATACTTGGGCATGACAGTTACTAATTTCCTCGGCAGTAACCATGTTTGTATTCGGTGTTGTTGCCATCGAGGTCTGGAATACGCAATTCCCTGTCTGGGCTTTCGTCCTTGCCCTCATTATCTGTAAGTCTACAAATACCTGCTGCGCATTCTTACCTGTTAACCCGCCTTCCCCATCCAGCGTTCGTGTACACTGTACCGGTCGGCATCATCCAGGCTATCACTAACCAACAAGTTGGTCTGAATGTTATCACTGAGCTTATCATTGGCTATGCCCTCCCTGGTCGTCCAATTGCGATGATGATGTTCAAGACCTGGGGTTACATCACCATGACCCAAGCTTTACAATTCACCAGCGACTTCAAGCTCGGTCACTACATGAAGATCCCGCACCGTCCCATGTTCTTCTGCCAGGTCGTCGCGACCGTAATTGCCGGCACAGTGCAACTCGGTGTCCAGTCTTGGCTATTCTCCCATGTTGAGGATCTTTGCAGCCCTGACCAGAAAGACGGCTTTATCTGCCCTTCGACTACCGTATTCGGCACCGCATCCATCATCGTACGTTCCTTGTTTCGTCTAGGTGTCTCCCCTTTTACTTACATTCCCGACGCAGTGGGGTGTCATTGGCCCGGCGCGTCTCTTCTCTCACGGTGGGATGTACTATGGCCTCGTTTTCTTCTTCTTGGCTGGTGCAATCCTACCACTTGTCCAGTGGGTACTGCACAAGAAGATGAACATTGGATTCCTCAAGTATCTCAACTTCCCGCTTATGTTCACCGGCACGGGTAACATGCCGCCCGCAACGCCGCTCAACTATGTACCTTGGATCCTCATCTGCTTCTTGTTTAACTATGTCATCCGTCGTCGCCACTTTGGCTGGTGGTCAAAGTACAACTGTGAGCCGAACGAACCTTTTTTTTTTGGACCCTCATCCTGACCCACTTGATCACGATAGACGTGCTGTCCGCTGGTTTGGACGCAGGTTACGCCGTCGGTCTGATCGTCATCTTCTTCGCTCTTCAATATCCGAAGAACGGCACCATCGCCCTCGACACCATCCAAGCATGGTGGGGCAACACCGTGTACTTAAACACGGGCGACGCGGCCGGCGTTGCGGACAGGCCTCTCGCAAAGGGCCAAACGTTCGGCCCGACGACATGGTAGTACGCAACGGTCGTCCCACATCCTCTCTTTGTTCACAGCGGATTACTGCTGTTGGGATAACATGATGGGTTTTGCACGCTCGCATTTTTTCGTGCGTGTGCGGTCGTTTACTTTTGTTGTTGTACGGTAAATTAATGGGAAAAAAAAATACTGCCTCTCTATCTCCGTCGCTCGCCCCATACTACCGTATCTCCGTCGGAGCGAAAAGCCCCAGCTTCGATGGATCCGTGTCCATGTGCGTGTGGGGCGCCAGGTGGCATTACGGCGTGACAACGCCGTGCGTGGTTTGGGTTTGGTTCTTTTGCACGCCATCATTCATGCCAACGTGGAGGTGGCGCAGCTTCAGTCAGCAAAGCATGTGGGAATGAGACTAGTAGAATGGATCCCAAAAAAAAAAAAAAGAATGAGACTAGTAGTCGGGATCAAGAGAAGTCGGGGGGTGTCCGCCGTCGCCGAAGATCAAATAAGGTCCGCCCTCACCGCACGGTTACTTCAAGAAGATTCTTGTAAAGTAGTTGTCCCCTTTGCTATGTGCCATTTCGGTATTCCAAGAATAAGTTGACTGTCTTACTTTTTTGGATGCTCGGTCTTGTCAGATGCGGTGCTCAGATAGCCAAAATGGGCCTTCTGGTGGTTGTAGTCCTCGTAGAGAGGGGGGCCATACCAACCTTTGGATAGTATGTGAGGTTAGCACCTCGGTAAGCACTGTAGTAATACAGTAGTACAGTTGATAGTGGTAATCGGGTCGTCTTTGGCATCCGGTCTCAGTCGAGTTATCAGGAATATTAATAGATTAAAACAGGGCGTAAAGAGGTTTAAGATATTTCCATAATAGGGGTTACACCTAAGCTTGTTGGAACGATGCATGTCGATGACCAACTCAAAGAAATAAATTCACGTTGCCTTCGTGGTGTTCCTCAATCTCAAAGGGGGAGGCTGAGATGGTGTCACCACGTTGCAGCAGACATCCAGCAGGAGATCTCAGGTTGATATCGGATCCTGCGGAGATGCCTAACTTTGTTTAAGAGCGCAAACACCACGCGTAAGCAAATGTTAGCGCTCTATTTGCGCAAAGAGAGACACAATTGAAGGAACCCGATGACGGGCAGGTGCGGACGAAACAGAATTGAAGAACTCTCTGAGTGAGCAAGCGGGGACGAAGGGCTTGGGCAAGCCTGCTCTGTCAGCAAAATATGTGTCAGCAAAAAACACGTCCGTTCAAGAGTTACAAGAGCATAACGGTCTTTGGTCTGGATTTGCTGTATCAACTACTTAAGTATCCCAGAACCAGTTCTTCAAAACTATCTCGCATACAGTGAGGGAATTGCGGCCGGCTAGACGACGCCCTTGATGCTGAGTTCCTCGGCAATGATCGCGGCTGCCTTCTCCCCAATAACGAGCGCGGTCCCGTACGTATTCGCGCTGACATTGCCAGGTGCAATGGACAGGTCGGCAACCTTGAGCCCGTTCACTCCATACACGTTTAGCTTCGCATCGACGACGCCGCCTCCGTCGCGCGGTTTCATTGGGCAGGTGCCGAGCTAATGCGCAATCGCAAAGGTACACGTAAATAAACGACGGGCGCCACACGCTTAATAGAGGACGGAGAAGCTCACCGAATGCCAGCCCGTGGCGACTGTCGCGGTCGGAAAGACGAATAGGACGAGTGAGCGAGTGATGGGAGACAGAGAAGGAGTGAAACCACGTACCGTTCGCGTATGCGAACGCCTCGAGCGCTCGCTCGTCCTCCTCCGAATAAACGATACGCGGAGCATCGAATGGGACGGGACCATCGGCATGCGCGACGATGGATGCGGGTCCGCCCGGTGCGAACGCGGGATGGAGCATGGGAGGCTCGCCGCGGAAGTGCGGCATGCGGCGTGCGATCTCACGCAGGAACTTGTACCCCCACGTCAGGGGCCGAAGGTCCGCCTTCCTGGTATATAAAAACAGCGTGAAGGCAAGATATGGGAACACGAGGGAAGGATGACGAACGACTTGAAATAGTTAGGGTTAAAGTCTACCGGTGCAGCAACGTCGTCGGCGTGCGTGATGTGCACGTGGCCACGCGCGAGGGGGCATTCCTGCGAGTGCGGGTATCAGGTGTATTGAAGTGCGGTTACAGGGGAGGGAATAAATAGGTGGGCTCACCGTGTATGCATTCAATGTGTAGTATTTGCGTGGAGGGACTACTGTAGGATCCCCGTGGAACCTGGACGAAGATGAGTACCTTGACGAATCGCGATCGGAGAGCGCACATTGAACTAATGCCCATACACAGGACAGGCTTGTCTGGCGCATTGGCAAAATATGAGTTCCAATATTCCTGAAACTCGGGGCCGAGCTCGGCCACCTCGGTGGGCTTAGGGCGCCACTTAATCCCCGCGTCGATCGAGCTAGTGATATAGACACCAAGTCAGAAGGAGGTCAAAAAAACCAAGTGATGACGTACTTGTGCGTTGAGATCTCCTTCCGGGTCTTTCCAAATTCAGCGGCCGCAGCTGTAGTATCATGTTCAACCTTAAAGCGGGCCTAAGGAGGGAGATAAACGCACCATCGATTGCTCCCTCCTCATTGCGGAATAACCCATCCAATACTTGTGCCTCATTTGCAGCGAAGTATCTAGCGAAGAAGATATTGTGGTCTGCACATGCACACGCAAACGTCAGAAGAACACGAAACGTCAAAGCTGGTCATTTCATGTGGATACCTTGGTAATTCTCGCCAACTCCAGGCAAGTCGACGCGCTGCTTCACCCCGACCCGCCCGAGTATGTCCTTGGCACCGATGCCTGAACGCTCCAGAATACCAGGAGAACCAAATGTCCCCGCTGAGACCAGAACCAACTTCGTCGCTCTTACAGTGCGTGTGTCCCCAGGGCCATCGGGATGTAACAGCGGGTTGAGAGTATATGCGACGCCTGTTGCGCAATTTTCACTACACACGTCATATAGCCTTTCAAAGAAGTGAGAGAGACATGTCAAAGTTAAAACGCACTCCTCAAAGGTGACGTGCTTCACATGTACCCCGGTCAAGATGTGCAGGTTCGGCCGAGTGTCCTTGAGAGGGTAGATCATGTTGTGCGGCACATCCGAACGGGTGCCCGTCTCGGCGTTAATCCACCTTATCCGAGAAGAGACAGTCAGGGCTCTCCGAACTCAGACGGCGCATGCTAGGGAGTATGCACGCACTTGAGCCACCTCTACCGCCAGTGTGCTACTCAGTTATCAATCGAATAGTCGAGCGCAAGACACTCACTGTGTACACATTGATCGTTTCTAAATCGTTTGTGTCCGTGTCATCCGGCTTCTGCGCACGGTCCGGATCAAGTGTACGCGCAGTTTGAAGGAACTGTTCCTCGAGGTCCGAGGAAAACCCCCCTCGTGAGACCCCAAGTGGGCCCTCTGTGCCATGAGTAGGCCCCCCACTAGGAACCTGGTATGTCTCTATCTACAATCTCTCGACCTCAGACCCAGCGCTGTACCAGTCCACACTACCTTACGCACCTTTCTCAGGAACAGGATAAGGTCTTTTGAGCCCCACCCGGGATTCTGGTACACCGTCTCCCAGTCGTCGTAGTCAGAGGCAGACGGGCGCATGTATATCATGACTGCCAGAGATTTAAATACAGTAACCCACCCAGACGTGCGTGAGTCGAGGTCAATCAGACGACAGAAGCTCGGTGCACAAGGGAGAAGAGACACGAGACGCACAGTTAACGCTGCCTCCGCCGCCAAGACATTGCCCGCACGGCACGGCTGTGGTGCGGCCGCCAAGTATCGCACTTGGCTGAGTAACGTGCGTGCGCACGGTGCACGAGTTGGGTACGAGGTGGCTCAAGAGCCTCAGGGGATCAGTGTGCGCAGAGTCGTTGTACGTGGTGGGACCGGCCTCGAGTAAGAGGATGCGCAGGTTCGCGTCGGCGGCAGCGAGACGACCGGCAACGACGCACGCTGCTGTTCCGCCTATAACAGTCGAACAACTACGCGGTTAATGGAAGGAAGGTGAGAAGAGTTGAGGATGGTGGCTCACCGCCTGCGATGACGATATCGTATTCTTCGTTTATCACTGTGGGAGTAGACATCAATAGCCTCCATCGATCTCCTCACTGAGACTAAATACACCCCACACCGCGTGGCGCCATCCACTATGTATAGCGCGGTCTCAAACAATGGGCACCTGTTTACTCATGTTATGTGACTGGACTTCCAAGATTCAAGAGAGTGGTTCGTAGCCGAGTTAAAGCAAGATCCAAAATGATAGGTCCCTGATTATCCACAACATAAACAGACTCTGCCTGACCGCTCCTGTGTATGGGAATTATGGATAAAGGGATAAAGCAAGGGACAAAGTAGTACCTTACGTTGCATTTTTCGACCCGTGCCCGCGGCCCCCGACGTAGCGCCGAACTCCGGACTTCTCCCGATTTCTGACCGAATTTTCGCGTTACAGAGACCCCTTGGGAACTTCGATTTGACTTTCGGACGCACATTGGCAAGTCGTGCAGATAACAGCCGCTGACAGTTACTTTTACTCAGCGCTCCCTGTGATGAAAGGTGGGCCAAGTTCCGTGCTGGTCAGGTGACGGGGGTCCAGGAGAGCCGGTTCAGTCGGCGAGTAAGGCACAATATCGAGGATGCTTGAGGTAGGGCGCAAGCGACTTAGGGAGTTCGCTTTGGAGAGGGATAGGTGTCACTGTAAATGATCATATCTTATATTCATAAAGTAAATCGGCTCTCCAGTGAGACAACAGCTCGAAAGTGGGGAAAGATTGAACTGGGTATAAACATTCCTACAATGAATGTTCGGCGTCCAACTCCAACACTACTTGGTGCGTTTGTAAATCTTCTCCAAGAAGGTACGGAAGACAGTCCGGCGGAGTACCGCATCGCCGTTCGGACTTTGGACCTCTGGCACCGTGTCGATCAGCGCGTTGATACGCTCATAGGTCTGCGCCTCATACTCCACATACTCCGCGTCGACACCGACCTCACGGAAGACCTCCTTGACGCGTGCCTCAGCCGAGGGGTCCTTCCGCCCGTAGTTGGCGTCCAGGATCGCGCGCTGCGTGGGATTGGCGCGTGCGAGGGCCACGTTGATGCACCATGAACACTTGTTGTCTACAATGTCCGTACCGATCTTGCCGATCTGCTCGGGCGTCCCGGAGTAGTCGAGGTAGTCGTCCTGGATCTGGAAATACTCTCCGATCGGGACGAGTATATCCAACGCGATCTTGTAGTAGTCTGGGTCTGACTCGTTCCGTTTCTCGACTGGGAAACCGCAGAGGAGCAGCGCAAGGGCGACGGGGAGATAGAAAGAATAGATTGCCGTCTTGTAGATAACGATCGTACTGTGCCTGGGGGCATCGGGGGAGGTGCGTATATCAGTTCCAATGAGACAATGAAGTCTGGAGAAAGAAGAGTGCACCTCGCAAGAGAGAACTTGGACAGATCCACACTATCTTCCGGAGCGGTGATGAGATCAACGAGTTGCCCCATCTCTGTTTGATACGTGACCTGAACACGTTGTTCAAGCGATTTGTTGAGACTGGGGAGAACAACGTGACACACCTCGTGCAGTAGATCAATGATGTCAACGTAAAATGATTCCGTGCGGAAGTACTTGCGGATCACTTGGAAGATCGCCCCTTCCATAACGAGCACGTCTTTAATAACCCTGGAACCGACACCCTCTAGGCGATACCAGCAAGGCTGTCCACGACGAGTGATGCTCGAGTCCATAATGTCGTCAACAACGAGGAAGTAGGCTTGCATCTCGAACCGGTCGTCAACGGCGCGTCTACTGGTCCGAAGGAAAAGAAGCAGACCAATTCGACAGACCAGCCGAGGACGGCGGCCTTGAAATATTCCTCCTCGGTGAGTTCACGACCCTTAAGGATCGCGACAGAGTCGACGACGCTCAGACCTCGGTTGAGCTTTCCGCCGGGTACGTTGTAGGTCGCGCTCTGTAAAGTGGTAAGACATTCTGTCAGAGGGGAAAGAAACTGTGGAGTGACGAACGCGTAGACAGTACTTGATAACCTCCTCAGGCATATTGTGTTTGCGAAAATCGTCAAGAAGATCCCTGAGAATGACGGTATACATAGCCTCGAAGCGTTCGCGGGAAGCTGCCTTCTCGCCCTTGAGGCCAGATGGAGGGAAAAGGGTGCCAAAAAATACAAGGGAGGTTGCAATGTCGGCCATGTTGGAGGGGAGAGGATCATGTGGTGATTAAAATAGGTGGAATGATTTAGCAGTTCCAACGAGAAAACATTCTCGGTTCAGAGCTAACGAATCAGTCTCATCATGTCTTAGTGAACTTTCCCTATGTTATTTGTTCGGTTCTCTTCCGGTCTGCGGAGACTGGCACGATCAAGGGACATTGAGCCAGTGTGGTGCCTAAAAAGGTGGATGAATTACCGAAAAGGGAAATTTCCTGGGCTGCAGTTTTCTATCACGTGTCACTCCCCGCACGCGATTGTGGGAAAGTGCAAGTGAGGGAAGGGCCTGTCTACTTCACCCCCACTGGTACAACCCACGATGGCTTCAAATAGATTTATACGACACCAATGGCTTCTTCAAGCACAGTCATCTCACAAAGTTGCACCCGCATCTTGGGCGGCGGGATCATTAGGGACTCCTCTTCCCTCTTTCCCAGCAAAGCTCGTGGCAGCAATCGTGCAGCGTGAGAGGTTAACAAAGGCCGACCGCAGACGATCAACAAGTGATACCTGATCTGCTATAACTACCTTGAGTGAGCAGATCAAGGGAGATATACTTCCATCTTCTGCTTCTGGCGCCAGCGAGACCCGAGTCGTCATCTGTACAAGTTCGGTCCTCTCCTACCAGGACCAAGAGGCCACAGACTGCAGCGGTTATTTGTTATCTTACGGGCGTTGTTCTGCTGGCCTCCCCTCTTCCCGCTTATGTAGCTTTGTGACTATCTCTGTTTGGGGCAATTGTTTCAAAATGCCGGAGTGCAACCGCAACCTCAATCCCGTCCATGAACAAAAGAGCGCGATTTTTGACTTCCCATACACGCGTAGCATGTACACCAGATTTGCACGTTCGTGTTTGACGTTTCGGATGAGGACATAATACTTATCTGGGCGAGAATTCGTTGCCAATAGACGACTGGTTCAAAGGAATAGCCTTCGCCTTTAACGGTCCCAACAATCGGGTACGTTACTTTACCACCGGAGATCAGACTAGGGATTTTAATCTCGCTCTTTCGGCCCTTCTCTGTCAACCTCGTTTCCTCAAGCACAACCACAACAAGGCATAGGACCATACGCACCAAATTCGGCTTTGCCCGCCCCCCAACTCGACGGGTCTACCCGACATCGGGAGGATCTACAACGCGTTGGTGGACACTGTTTTGCAGTTGCAGACAAAGAGCAACTTTGCCCCCTCATGTTTGCGACCTGTACCACGAAGGACCTTCCGAAATGGCCCAATAGTAAATATTTGTTCCCCTCAACACCACACCAATGCCGACCTGGTCGTAAGTGCTTCACATGGGCTTAGATAGACCCTGTTATGCAAGTGTCAATTGGCAACGAGGTCACTAGAATGCGTGTCATCCGACAACTGCTAAACCAAACCCAATCCAGGATGAGCAGCTGCTCTTTCACTTGCGCGACCAAGGCCTATCGCTCCCTATATAACTTACCGTCTTCGATTGGGATAAGTCCGCGTCCAACTACACAATCGGCGAGGCAGGGATAAATATTATCACCTTCGTTGAGAGGGTTGGGAAGGAGGATCTCAACACCACGCTTTATCTACATGTCCATCATACATGAGTTCGAGCTTCTTCCGACCAAGAGCCCAAGGTGGGTGTACAAGACTACTCCGACAATTACACTCCGGTGAGCCCCGTAGTGCCTCACTTTCAGGTGGAGCAAGTATCACTAACGTTCCTGTGTGCAGTGCTGGTCATCAACCATTCGACACGCCGAGGAAACGGGTGAGACAAAGAGCATGACACAGTCCGCCAAAGATGATTTTGTGCGCAGCGCCCAAGTCAATCAATACCCAAGTCATCCGGCTCAACGCCGCCCACCGAGATGGTCGACTCATGTACTCACGTGCAAAGACCACTGCTTGGTTGCGGCGCCTGCAAATCACAGGCTATGGGAAGCCTTACGCAACAAGAGCAAGATCACCTCACAATCACTAAAGCACCGCCTCGACAGTGGCAACACCCTCTCACCAACGCCCCATCCGACGATTCACCAGGCCCCAAATGGCTGCCTCGAGACATGGAGAACAAGAAGCTGGTGAGGCCACACAGAGTCGGAATCAACATCGCTATAGGCTCAGATGCGCCGCCCTTTCGGTCCGGGGCCGGGGGTATTTCGATGTACGGTAGGAGTCATATGTCCGAAGGTAGGGGTTGGAAGGAAAAATCACTTATGATGTGGTTCTGTACCTAAAGACGCATTTACAAAAACAAAACCCGCCGTTTCGCCTCGACACAGACAGTTATAGGTCAACGCGACAGGCCATCATCTGTAATCCATAGGATGGCCTGTGTTCTGTGCCACCACGTACACTTTCCCGATGGATGCTGCCTTCACAGAAATCTCAGAGAACTCTCGCATTAGTTAGCGCACCGCGCGTCTCACGCCGCCATTCCACCGTTATAGTCACCAAGCACTGCGATGTTGCACGTCTGCAGATCACGCGGTCGTGAGCGTGAAGGTGTAGTGCATGCGCCTTCACTGAAGGTAGTTTTTTATGCCGAATATGCTGCCTACACTATTCCTTGCACCCCCCCTCTACTGTACTGTATCGATTTGAAACCAGCTCTAATTGAACCATCAACCTCTTCTGGACTGCATTCCTTCATCCGAGCAGTCATTCGAGATCGGAAATATGTCACTACTCTAAGGAAGATGTCATCGATCGGAGTATCAATCGCAACAAGAGTGATTCAATGGGTAAACTAGATAGAAGGGTATCGGGTATTTACAGAATGCACTAGTGGTACATCGGAACCGAGAAGAAAAGGAAAGAGACAGAATGTCGTCGCGTTCAAGTCATTCAAGTCGTACTAGGTCGTGAGCCAGTGGACAAGAAGGAACCGTGTATGTGTTCCGCCAGGCGAACTGCTGCGGCGGCGTCTTCGTCATCACTACAATAGTCAGTGGGCGCAGGTGCCCCGTTTCCTCGATCAGGGTTTTTTCATTTTGGGTCCACCATTCATCATGCGTCATGCATCACGCGCCGAACTAACACGTGCGGGCCATCTCCTCTCTCATCCCATCCCTTGCACGCCGGTGGGCTCTGCACCATGCGAGCTTCGTCGCGAACCTGGGACCTATTCACGAGTAGTCAGAATAGCCAACCCTACGCCGACGAAAAATCACGCGCACCTCAGGCATTCATCTACGGTCATAAATATGCATGGTCTATTCATAAAATAGCTCGGCTCTCCAGTGAGACAACAGCTCGAAAGTGGGGAAAGAGTGAAGAGTGTATAGGCACTTTTACGATGAAAGTTCAGCGTCCGACCCCAACACCACTTTGTGTGTTTGTAAATCTTCTCCAAAAATGCACGGAAGACAGTCCGGCGGAGTACCGCATAGCGGCCATTCGGGCTTTGCACCTTTGGCACCGTGTCGATCAGTGTGTTGATGCGCTCATACGATTGCGCCTCGTACTCCACATACGCTTTGTCAACACCGACTTCGCGAAAGACCTCCTTGACCTGTGCCTCTGCTGAGGGGTCATTTTGCCCGTAGTTGGCGTCCAGGATCGCGCGCTGCGTGGAATTGGTGCGCGCAAGAGCCATGTTGATACACCACGAGCACTCGTTATCCACAATGTCCGTACCGATCTTGCCGATTTGCTCGGGGGTCCCGGAGTGGTCGAGGTAGTCGTCTTGGATCTGGAAGTACTCTCCGATCAGGACGAGGATATCCAGCGCGATCTCGTAGTAGTCTGGGTCTGACTCGTTTCGCTTCTCGACAAGGAAACCGCAGAGGAGCAGTGCGAGAGCGACGGGGAGATAGAAGGAGTAGAGTGCCGTCTTGAGGATGACAATTGTGCTATACCTGTAGGTCGTCGGGAATCTTGAGTGTAAGTTTCAAAAGAATAAGAAATGACCGGACTTGGCAAGAGAGAACTTGGACAGATCCACACTGTTTTGTGAAGCAGTGATGAGGTCAACGAGCTGTCCCATTTCTGTTTGGTATGAGACCTCGACATGTTGGTAAGGCGATATATCAAGAATAGGAGGAACGTGACACACCTCTTGCAGAAGATCAATGATGTCAACGTAAAATGATTCTGGGCGGGAGTGCTTGCGGATCATTTGGAAGATCGCCCCTTCTATAACGAGCGCGTCGTTAATGGCCGTAGAACTGACCGACACCCTCTAGGCGATACCAGCAACGCTGTCCACGACGGGTGATACTCGAGTCCATAAGGTCGTCAGCAACGAGGAAGTAGGCTTGCATCTCGAACCGGTCGTCAACGGCGCGTCTACTGGCACGAGGGAAGAGAAGCAGACCGATTTAATAGACCAGCCGAGGACGGCGGCTTTGAAATATTCCTCTTTGTGAGCCTGCGACCCTTAAGGATCGTGACTGAGTTGACAACGCTCAGACCTTGGTTGAGCACCGGACGTTATAGTTCATGCTCTATTGGGTGGCGAGACCCAGTCAGAGAAGCGAAGTAACCGTGGAAGGACGGGTAGACATGACCCAATGACCTCCTCAGGCGTGTTTTTTTTTTTGAATATATATATATATCATCGAGAACGACGGCGTACTACACAGCCTCGAAGCATTTACGAGTCGCAGCCTTCTCGTCCTTGAGGCCAGATGGGTGGTGGGAAAGGGCGAAAGACGGTGCGGGGGAGGTTGCAATGTTGGCCACGTCTCGGAGGGAGACCCAGGTGACAAGCGGCAACGAAAAAGCATTCTCGGTTCAGGGCCGGTGCGCTGATGCACCGATGGATCTTTCGTCTCATTCCATCTTCTCTTTGTTGTTTGTTCGGTTCTCTCCATGCACACTGACAGCATGATTCTGTCTTTACACGAAAAGATTGTAAAAAATTGATGACTAATACATAAAGATTTTATAAAATCTGTACTCGGAAAATTATGGTAAATGGACTTTAAGTCCATTCAGGGATTATCAGATGAGAAAAACTGTGAAAAGACTTAACAATTACATATGCAAAAAATATATAGCTTATGTCACAATTGTCCTCAAGAAAAGCTGTGGCATGAATTTAAAGTCTTTCCACAATTTCTCAAAAACAGAAAATCCCTGAAAAGACATAAAGTCCATACCTGTCACGCCTGTCACGCATTTTTTCACAGTCCATTCTGTGGCCACATTCAGAAAAGATTTAATGTTTTTTCATTGAAAAATAACTTAACAATTTCTGCTACACAAGACTCCATGTAAAAATTTAAAAGTTATCACAAAATCAGTAAGTCAGGTTGCCTGAAACTCACATAATATATTATTTAGGGAAAATATTTATAGATAATATATTCAATAAGTGTCAGAATTGGAGACTCACAGTGTCAAAGAGTTGGAGTCTCAGAGGGTCAGAGAGTTAGAAAGTCAGATTGTCAGAGTGTTGGAGAGTCAGAGTGTCAGAGTGTCAGAGTGTCAGAGTGTTGAAGAGTCAGAGTGTCAGAGTGTCAGAGTGTCAGAGTGTCAGAGAGTTGAAGAGTCAGAGTGTCAGAGTGTCAGAGTGTCAGAGTGTCAGAGTGTCAGAGTGTCAGAGAGTTGGAGAGTTAGAGTGTCAGAGTGTCAGAGTGTCAGAGAGTTGGAGAGTCAGAGAGTTGGAGAGTCAGAGAGTCAGAGAGTCAGAGTGTCAGAGTGTCAGAGTGTCAGAGTGTCAGAGTGTCAGAGTGTTGGAGAGTTAGAGTGTCAGAGTGTCAGAGTGTCAGAGAGTTGGAGAGTCAGAGAGTTGGAGAGTCAGAGAGTCAGAGAGTCAGAGAGTTGGAGAGTCAGAGAGTCAGAGAGTCAGACTGTCAGAGAGTCAGACTGTCAGACTGTCAGTGTAACGCCATCACGACGTTAGCTTGACTTGAGCTGCGAATGAAAGGCGACTTTGACTTAGCTAAGCACATCAGAGACGTATGGCACAAAGGCAGGTCTAGATGCTTGCAAGCACTAGGTAATCACTGTCCTCTCTTGTAGAGGCGAAGGTGAAGAGACAAAGATGAGAGACAAGAAGTGACGATTGAAGAAGACCAAGATGGCATGTCTTGGTCTTTGCAAGCTACGTTAAATACAAGTCTAGCAGGCTTTCAAGCTGTAACGCTGTCACGACGTTAGCTCAACTTGAGCTGCAAATGGTAGGTGACTTGACTTAGCTAAACATGTCAGAGACGTATGGCACAAAGGCAACTTCTAGATGCTTGCAAGCACTAGACAAATACCACTCTCTCTCGTATAGAGGCAAAGGTGAAGAGATTGAAGTAAGAGACAAGAAGTGATGATTGAAGAAGGCCAAGATGGCGTGTCTTGGTCTTCATCCACTATCTTAAATACATTTCAAGCAGGCTTTCAAGCGCTGCTATGAGTCACAGTAAAGTAGCATCCAATGTATTGCAGAAACATCGCAAACCCTAGTACTGCTAGTACCTGTACTAGGATCGAGTCACTCAACTGTATCCCCAACATCTCCTATCACTACTAATCGTAAAGGCCTAAGGCCACAAGTCCGTGACTAATCTACCTTACTGCTGTAGTCACAATTGGTATAGTAAGGGTCCAAGTCAAAATGTAACATCACCCCCCTTTTAGCTGTGAGACCCCAGACTCACCGAAAGTCTTGAGCTGGCCACATGGACTGCTCGTCGCTGATCCTTTCAAACACATTCGCCCTCTCCAGTCGGTATATGCAATCGAGCTTATCATCCTTTGCCGCCAGGGCCATTGCCTTGAGCTGGTGAATCCGTGCCTGTAGCTGCTCTTCTTCATACGCGGTGGCCTGATAACACGTCACCTCTGCAACCAGGGACTTGTCCCCTATGCGGTTCAGCGCGCGGTTGGTGACCTTATCTGACATGAGGATGACCAAGTCCTCATGGGCGATGTGGGCACGTCCCACAGCTGACAGCATCGGGAAGGCGTAGAGTGGCTTGCTGTAGAGATGGGGGGATCTGGGAATGAGTTCTAGGATGAATGGGTTCACACCTCCGACTATCTGAACGTGACTGGCATTCCTCTCTATGCCATTGGGTCCGGTGATGGGGAAGTGAAGGTAATGGGGCTGTCTATTCACCCAGAACCCTTCAGGCACAAGGACCTGCGCAGGGTCGTTGTCGTGCGTGATGGTGGTATGAAGTGTGACGCTGGGAAATTGCACATGTCCTCAAGACATGGGGGTTCCATTGGTGTGAACAAGCCATGGGGTGATTCGGGAATCAGTAGGGTGGCTGTGCGTTCGAAGGAGGGGGTGTCTGACTGGGTAGTAATCTCCATCCTCATCGTGGGCTTCGTCGTCAGGGAGCGCAGCCTGTGCTGCCGCAACTCGCTCAATCTCTTCTGCGCTAAGCACAACTGTTTGTTGGCCCAGTCCTTCGCTGACCTCCGCCAGTCCTCCACTGCTTCTAACTCCAGTTGGGTCTTCGAGGGGATGCTCGGCAGGGAGAATTCCCCTTGTGCCAATGAGGTTGTCACCTGGGGGGATGACCGTGATGGGCTTGTGATTGCCATTGTCGTCTCGGAAGATGTGAGCGATGGCATGCTGCTGCTCGTTGTTGGGCTGGCGAGTTGGGTCTGGGAATCTCTGTAGGACATTAGCCCATTCTTGAGTGGTGATATACCCCACTTGCATGTTTGCAGGTGTGTATGGAGTGAGCTGGACTGGTTGAACCACGGTTTCTTCATCATCTTTGATGAGGTTGGTGGCATCTTGTGTGACTTGGTCAAGGAGGATTGCTGTGGTGACATGTCTGAGAGGGGAAGTGGGCATAGAAGTAGTGTGAGAGGAGTGAATGTAAGAGGGATGTTCTCTTAGACCTCCAGTTGGCTGGCTTTTAAGAGTTCTTGTCATCATCCTCCCTTCCTGATACGCAGCTATTGCTTCCAGCGTGAACACATCATCCTTATTGACCCACTGATTCTCCAAGTCTGGATATCCCTTCCATTTGATGAGGTATTGGAGCTTTTTGTGGTGGCCATAATGCCAAAAGTCCAGAATGGCCTCAACTTCGTATTCTTCTTCTCCTTCTATAAGATCCGGTGGTGGACAAGGGAAGTTTTTGCCATGAAAGGTAGTGCTTTTGTAGGGTGTGAGAAGATCTATGTGAAATATGGGGTGGATGATGAACAGCAGACATAAACAGTATACTCACAGTGGCTAGAAGACTGTGGTGAGATATACTTGAGTGCTGGAAGCAGAGGTGTAACAGGGAGGTTGCAGGTGAAGCAAGAGAGTCTGGCACACAGCAGTGAGAGAACTGATGATGGTATTACAGTGAAGAGAACATACCTGGCACACAGCAGTGAGAGAACTGATGTGGACCAGGAGCGTACAAGCACTACTACTTATACTGTACAGAGGTGTGACACTAGTACAAGAGTGGTAACGTAGAGTCACAGAATACAAGGAGCGTTGTTCTACATACAGGACAAAAGGAGTGTATGAAAAGAGAACAAGGCGACTAGAACAGAGAGAGTCCAGTCAAAGATGATATCATAATGACATCATAATAAAGATAAGAACTAAAGGGGAACAAAGGACTGAGTACAATTAAGTGTCCAGAGTGTTCTACATGATGTCATAGTATATGATGTCATACATGACGCAATGATCAGCGCTAGATTGTACAGATCAGAAGTAAGTAATCTACATGTCCATTTAATCTAATCTAAAGCAGTCCATGCTGCAAGTCCGGTCTGTACGAGCCGCTAAGTGCGCAAGGGTCACTTATCAACAGTGGATACTCCACTGTGTGGGAAGTTCGAGGTGGTAGTTGTAAGGGGACATCACCTGGACAATCTTAAATGGTCTGTGGCATCGCGCCGCCAGTTTTGCCGTTGGTTGGTTGGTTCTGAGGTGCTTGCCTTCTAGCCATACTTGGTTGCCAATTTGATATCGTGGTGTATCTTTGTGCTTGATCCAGCTATCTTGCACCTTTTTGATAAGGTCCTGAGCCAATTGCCATGCTTCCTTCAGTTGAGTTAGTCTGGTGATCACGTTTGGGATAGGGGAGGGCTTATCCATCCAATCTGCTGTCAGGCTGTAACCCATCAGACGCATGAATGGTGATTGTTTCGTGTGCTCATGGGGCCAGTTGTTATGAGCGAATTCTGCTATGGGAAGATATGCTGCCCAGTTATCCTGACGTTCGTTGGCCCAGAACCGCAGATACTGTTCCAACCATTGATTGGTGTGTTCTGACTGTCCATCTGTGCGTGGGTGGTACGTGGTCAAGATATTCTGTTTGATGCCTAAGATTCTGCATGCTTCCTTGGTGAATTTGGACGTAAACCAGGGATCACGGTCGCTGATAATTTTACATGGTAGTCCAAATCATTTGAACACGTGATTTACGTACAGGATAGCTGTCTCTTCAGCCGTAATTTCCTCGTTGCAGGGGATAAATATTGACACCTTGCTGCAGTCATGATCTGTGATGGTGAGAATACTATCGTAGGACTGGGAAATTGGTAGTTTGGTGATGAAGTCCAACACAATGGTGTGAAATGGGGGAGCGTCTGCTATTGTGGTGATGGGATGTAGGGGTGCGTGAGTTGGTTTGGTGTTGACTTTGTTCCACTGGCAGTCGGCACATCCTGTGACATACTCGTACACGTCCTGGCGCATATGGGGCCACCAGTAGTGTCGCTCTACAATCCATTGAGTCTGGCTTATCCCTGGATGTCCATGGACGGGGGGGTCATGGTGGTTGTGTATGATTGCTTGATACGCAGACACAGTCCAGTGACCACCAGCCGTCCATCCTTGTACCATTCACCTTCTATCTTCTTTAGTTGATGAGCGTTGACCCAAGTTTTAATGATAGTTGGATCTTGGCACCGTCTCGGTTGTTGCAGCATAGGGTGTGTTTTCATATCACGTGCTGCGTTAACAACTCGTATGAACACTTCAGGAGGTAGGACCACTACACCTTGGTTATCCTCCTCCCCTTGGTTGTAATCTGGTCATCTGGATAATGCATCTGCTCTGCCGTTATTCTTCCCTTTGATGTGATGGATCTCAAAGTCGTATTCCATCAACTCCAACACTTCTCGAGCAACTCTTCGACTGATCTTTTGCAGCATCTTCCAGTACTGGAGATTTAGATGGTCTGAAAATATTTTGATCTTGTGGAGAGAGCTGGCGAGCAGGGGCCTCCAATGTCAAAGTACTTTTACAATGGCCAGAAGTTCTAGGTCGTACATGTCATAGTTACACTCTGCTTCGTTCAGTGTGGCTGAGTAGTATCCTATGGGGTGCTTGTGCCCATCACTTTTCTTTTGCAGGAGTATGGCACCTACTGCAAACCCCAACACATCAACTTCTAGTTCAAATTGGTCTTGTAGGTTGGGGTGTGCCAGTACTGGTTCTTCCATGACCAGTCGCTTGAGTGTTTTGAATGCACAATCCTCTTCTTTGGTCCATTTCCATTCAGCATCCTTTCTTGTTATGTTACGCCCTAGCAGGGGCGTGGGTTCTGGAGGTTCTGAATCACACAAGTATCAAGCGAAGACATCTGTTGTCTTATTGCTATGAAATACAAGTGGCAAAAGTGTGGCACAAGGTGCAGCACTACTCTGCTGTGTAGGACTCCTCATCCGAAGTGTCTGACACTTTTCTACACTTGATCTTGCTAGTGCACAGAGTATAACAGGTGTGATGCGTTGATATAGTTCAACTGCAAAGACTTTGAAGTGTCCTGGTTAAGGACTGAGGTAGGGGATGCACAAGAAGAAGGGAATAGAGCAAGGTCACACCAAAGTACGAAGGCAAGGTTGCTAGATTGCAAATAAAGCCAAGTCTGGCTTCCTACGGTCTATGGTACAGGTTTATATAGGACAAGGTTCCAAACAACATGAACACAAGTCCACACAATATCAAAGAGACCAAACGGAGTAAGGAGAAGTTTTGGATCAAGGAAACAGTGCCACTAGTAGCAGTAGCTTCTTTGGTAACAAGGTATAGTACAAAAGGAGTAAAACAAGGTGGAAACATACTGTGACTGAGGTCTGAAGCGTCGGATCATAACATGTTAGGCGGTTCAGTGGCCATGTGTGGGTAGCAAAGCCTTGGATGAATAGACAGTAAAAGTTGCAAAAACCCAAAAAGGAGTGTACGTCCCTGACCTTTACTGGTGTTGGCCAGTCTTTGATACTGCAAACTTTTACCGGGTCCATGCATGTTACCCCCCTTTCAAGGATTACCCCCAGGTAATCCATCCGAGGCTGGTGGAAGAGGCATTTTTCGAGCTTGAAGTACAAATCATGTTCTTGGGCCACCCAAAGGACATTGGTAATGGCCGTGATGTGGTCTGCGGAAGTGTGACCTTCACGTGTTGTGATACCGATGTCGTCCATGTAGACTCATATGATTGTTCCGCGTCGTTCATGTTCAGCGATGGTGTCATGGTAAATGTGGTTCATCATCATCTGGAACATTGCCAGCAAGTTAGTGAGGCCAAAGAACATGACCATAGGCCCAAAGAGTCCAAATTTGGTTTTGAATGCTGCTTTCTCCTGATCACCTTCCCATATTCGAACATTGTTATACCCCCAACAGATGTCCAGCTTTGTATAAATGTCGGCATTGCTGAGGTCATAAATTAAGTCTTGAATTAAGGGAAGGGGGTATTGGTTGCGTATGGTGTGGGAATTGATGATTCGATAGTCCTGAACTGGCCGTAGCTTTCCGTCCTTCTTTTTTACAAAGAAGAACGAAGATGCATACGGAGAGATGGAGGGACGTAGATATCCCTGTTGGAGTTTTTCATCTAGAAACTCCTTCAATTTTCCTTCTTCCTCCTGGGTGAGTGGGTATATTTTGCAGTCTATGGCCAAAGGGGTATCCAGTTTGAAGTCAATAGCATGGTCCCATGGCCTTGCGGGGGGGAATCATTGGGATGCTTCTTCACTGAAGAGCTCCTTGAAAGTTTGGTAGACTGCCGGCAGTTCGACGGGTTTCTCCTCCTTTTTTGCTTGAATAGCCAGCTCCATGGACGTTGTTGCACGCAAGCGTACATCTTCCTCGTCCAGTTCACGAACTATATCTTCTCTCTTGTCGTCAGTAAGAGCCGTAGCAATGACAGTTAAGTGTTGTCAACTGTCCTGCGTACTGATGATTATTGGCATGATTTCTTCGTGTATGACCGCATCTCGCCAATTGATTGTTGGTTCATATGTGGCCAGCCACGGGTATCCCAGGACAAGTTCTTTACTGCCGAGGTCCGTGATTAGAAACCTCATAGTCCTGTGATACCCTTTGGTGTATATGTCTAGGTCGGTAAAATGAGTGATAGACCCAGCTTTGTTTTCCGTATTGTCTATATTCCAAATTTTTCGTGTTTGGGTAAGGGGTTGGGCCCCTATGCCCATCTTCTGTACAAAGTTTGGGTGTATGAAGTTGTCAGTGGCACCCGAGTCCACCAATGCTCTTATGTCAGCCATTCGGTAATTCGTGTGGATCAAGACTGGAATTCGAAGAGATTGGAAGTGCATCATGATGACAGAATTACAATTTAAAGCCCTCACCCAGGCCAATGGGTTCAGGTGTTCCAAAAACCCTCTTTCCCCCACAGGTCCTGCAATATCAGGTCTTTTACTTCATCCAGGGAGTTTGCTACTCCAGTGAGCCACTTGTTACGCTCCACCAGCGTTAGTCCGACTTGGACTCTGGATAGGTGTAATCGACTTAGCGAAAGTCTAGGCGAATGGGGATCTGGTATCAACCCAATGCGAGCTGAACAGGGGCACACAGGCACACGCTGCAGCAAAGATGAAGAAGTGCTATCCCTTGGTGGATAGGAGTAGAGGCACACTTAGTCAGGGACTAGTGCAAGCGAAAGATGAGTCAAGAAGGTGGATTGAAGAAGACCAAGATGGAGAGTCTTGGTCTTCTGAAACGACTACTTATACAGATACGCGTGGGCTTTAAAGCGCCACTGAAACAATAGGAAACCAATAGCATAACTAGCTTGAACCCTAGTACAGCTATCCTAGGAATGAGTCATACACAAGCCACAATCACATGTGTACTACTATGCTGACTGATACGATGTAAGTGTCCATGACTAATATTGAGTCGGTCTGTAGTCATAACCAGTTGTGATCGTAACATTACCCCCTTTTCAGATGCGAGGCCCACCTCGCATAAAAGCCGACAACGGCCAATCCTTCTGCACCTCTTCGATTCGCCAAAAGGTGTTAGCCCTTTCCAACCTATAGATGGAGTCCAACTTATCCTGCGTGACATTTGCCAACTGGAGCCTGATCTCTCTCATACATGTCAGTAACCGATCCTCGTGAAACATGGCTGCCCGATAGTGGTGAATCTCGGTGGTGAGAGATTCATCCCCTATCTTTTCAAGGGCACGGTCGGTGGTGTTCCCTTCTTTGATCATGATGAGGTCTTCATGGGTGATGAAGGCTCGATCATCGTGAGGGCGGTGTGGCTTGGCGTACAGAGGTTGGCCATAAACATATGGTGATCCACTTACCAACCCCAGTACGAATGGGTTGCTGCACATGACCACTTGTACATGGTCAGCGTTCACAACTCGTCCTCCGGGGAGTGTGACCTTGAAGGGAATTGAATTGGGTCCCCTATTACGCTGGAACCCTTCTGGTGCCATGAGGGAGGCGGGATCATCTTCGGGAGATCTGGGCTCGTGGGGCGCCACTCGGAAGACTCGGATGTCCCCCCTGTATATGGGGTCTCCGTTGGTGTAGACGATATAAGGGGTGGCATTGGGATCGTCAGTGTGGCTTCGTGTTCTGAGGAAAGAGTGTCTCGCTGGGTATTGATCACTATCGTCATAGACAGCGTTATCGTCCTCCAATATTTTTGCCTCGCCTTCCTCGCCTTCCTCCGCATCTCCGCCAGGTGTAGCTGTTCGTCCTGCCACTTGCGTGCCATCTCCTTCCACTGCATCTCCCATGCTCGGAGCGATTGCGCGCTCATCAGTGCTTGGGAGAGCCGCTTGAAGGGCGGCGAGTTCTTCAGCGGTGATGGGGGTGGTGTTGAATTGTCGACTGGTATTGGGGTCGACGAGGTTGTAAGTGGGGGCAGTGTCGTCAGTGAGGACCCCTCCGGTAGGTAAGGGGAAGCATCTCTGGATGGCGTCCCATTCTTGCTGGGTGATAAGCCCCTCTTCATCGGGGACGTCTTCAGGAGCTCTGAAGGTGTGTAGCGTATTATGGGCCACTGCACCCCTGGCAAGGTGTTCGACAAGCGTGGGGTTCGGTGTGGAGGCATTGGTAGTGGGGGTAGTCATGAGAAGATGGAGATCAGGAGTGGGAGATGAAGACTTAGCACGACATTGAGCGGCCCTTATATGCACCTCTTGATTGGGATTTGAAGTTTTAAAATCCCAAATGGCTTCGTCAGCGAAGACATCATCCTTATCTACCCATTGGTTATCTGAGTCAGGGTAGCCCTTCCATTTGATGAGGTATTGGAGCTGACGTCTTCTGCCAAATCGCCGAGAGTCCAGAATCTTCTCGACTTCGTATTCTTCTTCGTTATCAACCAAATCCAGTGGTGGGTGCTGGTAGTTTGGTCCGTGCATGGGTGTTTCACGATAAGGTGTGAGAAGGTCTATATGGAAGACGTCGTGGATGCTCCACTGTGTGGGAAGTTTGAGGCGGTAATTGACAGGGGACATCACCTGGATGACTTTAAATGGTCCATGCCGTCTTGCAGCTAATTTTGCAGTTGGCTGATGTGTATGTAGGTGGCGCCCTTCAAGCCACATGAGGTCTCCTTCTTTGAATTTGGGTGTATCTTTGTGTTTAACCCATGACTTTTGCGCCCTGAACATACAGGAGAAGGTGTGCTGTCGTGCCTGTTTGAATTGGTCTAGCCTCAGCGACACCTGTGGGATAGGGGATGGTCTATCGGTCCAATCAGCGCGAGGGTTATACCCTGATAAGAGGAAGAAGGGGGACTCCCGCGTGGTCTCATTTGGCCAATTATTGTGTGTGAATTCCGCCATTGGTAGATATCGGACCCAATCGTCGTGTCACTCATTTACCCAAAAGCGGAGGTATTGTTCCAGCCACTGATTCGTTCGCTCCGATTGGCCGTCGGTCCTGGGGTGGTAGGCGGTTGAGATATTTTGGTTGATGCCAAGGATCTTGCATATTTCTCACATAAACTTGGATGCGAAACGAGGGTCTCGATCGCTGATAACATGTGAGGGGAGTCCAAACCGTGGAAAAACGTGGGACACGTACAGGGCAGCCGTTCCTTCAGCGGTTATCTCCTCATGACAAGGGATGAAGACAGCGGCTTTGGTGCAATCATGATCTGTTATGGTTAGAATGGAGTTGTAGCCGCGGGATATGGGGAGTTTGGTGATAAAGTCTACTGCAATAGTCTTGAACGGTAAGGCTTCTGGCTTTGGATAGATGGGTTGCAGAGGCGCTCGGATGGGACGGAGATTGACTTTGTGTCGTTGGCATTCTGCACATCCCTTGACATAATCCGTAACGTCGTTCTTCATTTGTGGCCACCAGTAGTGTCGTTCTGTCAGTCGAAGGGTGCGTTTAATGCCTGGATGACTGTATATAGGGGAATCATGATGGGTCGCAATAATGGTGCGCTTGTCATGGATGCTGCTGGTGACCACTCGGCGTCCATCTTTGTACCATGTTCCCTCAATGTCTTTTAGTTTATGCGTGTCGACCCAAGGCTTCAACTTAGCTGTGTCCTGTTTGTAAATGGTGATGAACAGCACACAAAGGTAGCATACTCACAGTGAACAAAGAAGACTGTGGTGAGATAAGCTGGGTGGCTGGAAGCAGCAAACAGGAAGTCAAGCAGTGGAAGCAAGAGGTGTCTGGCACACAGAGCAGTGAGGAACTGATTATACAATTGAGGGGATAAGACATACCTGGCACACAGAGCAGTGAGGAACTGATGTGGACCAGGAGCGTACAAGCCTACTACTTATACTATACAGGGGAGTGACACTACTACAAGAGAAGTAACATAGAGTCACACAATACAAGAGACATTGTTCTACATGTGGGACAAAGGAGTGTGCTAATGGAGAACAAGGAGTGCAAAAACAAAGAGAGTCCAGACTAAGATGATATCATAGTGACATCACAATAAAGATAACGCCAGAAAGAGAACAAAGGAAGGAGTACAATGAAGAGTCCGGGGTAGTCCATATGATGTCATTGTACAGTGATGTCATAGAAGTTCTAGATTGTACAGATCAAATCAAATCTAATCTAAAGCGGTCCTAATTAATCTACAGTAGTCCATATCTGTAAGTCCGGTCTGTTAGAGCCGCTAAGTGCGCAAGGGTCACTTATCAACAAATGGGGTGTTCCGGGATCATTTCTACTGGTAGGATTTCAGGTCTTCCGTGGGGATTTTGTGGTTCCTCCAGAGTATTGGCACGTATGAAGACACTTTCCGGTAGCACTGTTATCCCTTCGTTGTCATTTTCTCCTTGGTCGTAGTCTGGTCTTTGTGACAGTGCGTCGGCACGTCCATTGGAAGTTCCCTTGATGTGGTGAATCTCAAAGTCGTACTCTGACAGTTCGAGTACTTCCCTGGCAACGCGTCTGCTGATCTTCTGCAGCGATTTCCAGTATTGTAGGTTGAGATGGTCAGAAAAGACTTTGATTTTGTGGGGGGAGCCTGCTAAGAGAGGCCTCCAATGGTGGAAGGCTTTGACAATTGCCAGGAGTTCGAGGTCGTAGATGTCATAGTTCCATTCTGCTTCATTGAGAGTGGATGAGTAATACCCGATGGGGTGCCGTTTGCCATCTCCTTTGCGCTGAAGGAGGACTGCTCCGGTCGCAAAACCCGATGCATCGACCTCCAACTCGAATTGTTGGGTGAGATTGGGATGTGCTAGGACAGGTTCGCTGGTGACAAGGGTTTTAAGGTCTTGGAATGCCTTTTCTTCTTCGGTTCCCCAGTGCCATTCGGTGTCTTTTCGTGTGAGTTTGTTAAGTGGTCGTGCCTTGGTTGTGAAGCCTCGTATAAAAGGTTGGTAGAAGTTGCAAAATCCAAGAAAAGAACGGACGTCCTTAACTTTGGTTGGTGTAGGCCAGTCCTTGATGCTGGAAATTTTAACAGGGTCCATACGTGTCACCCCCTTTTCAAGGATTACCCCCAGGTAATCCATGCACGGGGAGTGGAAGAGGCATTTTTCGAGCTTGTAGTAGAGGTCGTGCTCCGCAGATACGTGGAGGATGTCTTTGACTGCTTCAATGTGATCGTTTAGTGAGTGTTTGAGTCCAGTAGCGATGCCAATGTCGTCCATGTAAACCCTGATAACTGTTCCACGTGCTTCATGTTTTGCTATGATGTCTCTAAATATGAAGTTCATCATGGTCTGGAACGTTGCAGGGGAGTTGGTTAGGCCGAAAAACATCACCGTAGGTTCGAATAATCTGTATCACGTTTTAAATGCCGCTTTTTCTTCATCTCCCTCCTTGATGTGTATGTTGTTATACCCCCACCTGACGTCAAGCTTGGTATAAATGTGGGCGTTGCTTAGGTCAGTGATGAGGTCGGAAATGAGAGGAAGGGGGTATTGATTGCGAATGGTAACTGCGTTGATTTTCCAATAGTCTTGCACTGGCCATAGTTTTCCATCCTTTTTTTGACGAAGAAGAAAGACGAGGCATACGGGGATTTGGAAGGCCTTATATATCCCTTCTTCAGCTGTTCGTCTATCCATTCTCGTAACTTCTTGTCTTCTTCTTGAGTCATTGGGTATATTTTGCAGTCGATGGCGTCAGCTGTTCCTGGTTTGAATTCAATCGCATGATCCCAGGGTCTACTGGGAGGAAACCTGTCCGACGCTTCCTCACTGAAGAGGCGTTCAAATTCTTGATATTCGGGGGGTAACTCAGCTTTAGTGACGTATTGGTGGGCAGTGATGGCGAGATCCGTGGCTGTTGCCCTGATTTGACAGTCCTCCTCAAATTGTTGTTGTCGTTCGTCGGTGATGACGCAGGAGTGTACAATTTCATACTCATCGTCCTGTACTGAGGAGGCTGCCACTACGGGTGTAATTTGTTCGATACGGGGATTTACTGACCGGATGACGATGGGGAGCATCGCTTCATGTATAGCTGCTTGTGACCATTTAATGTGAGGGTCGTATATGGCAAGCCATGGATATCCCAATACGACGTCTTCATCCCCTATGTCCGTGATGAGGAAGCGTATCTCCTTGTTAATCCCTTTAGTTTGCACATCTACATCAACATAATGGGTGATACACCCTGACTTGTTTTCCGTATTGTCTATATTCCATATTTTTTTTGGGACGTCTAGCGGTTTGGTCCCGAACCCCATCCTCTTGACAAAGGATGGTCTCATGAAGCAATGGGTTGCTCCTGAATCGACTAATGCTCGTATGTCGGCCATTGCGTAACTGGTGCGAATCGATACTGGAACTCTCATTGAACGGTAGCGAGTCATGATTACACTGTTACAATTGACTGCCCTCACCCAGGCCGATGGGTTCAGGCGTCCTGAAAACCCTCCTTTTTCCATAATTGTTGGAGGATGATATCTTTTACATCGTCTGATTCTCCTGCTACTCCGTTAAGCCAGTTGGTGGCACGTTGTTGTGGGGGTACGTCGTGAACTGCTCTAGTAGTGACTTCGGGTTCTTGTTGATGATAGTCGATATCAATGTATCGACTAGTTGATGCCTGAGGTTGATAATCTCTTCGTGGTTGTCTGCAATCGCAGGCCATGTGTCCATCCTTTCCACAATTATAACACATGACTGGCCTTTGATTATTACGTCCTCCCCCTCTCTGTAGGAATCCTCCCCTTGGTCGGTATGGGGGGCGAGGAGCGAGTATATCTTCAGCTCCTGTCAGCCGCCCTCGAATGCGATCTGCGGACGTGTCCATTGCATTCGGATCTCGGGGGAGGTTCCTGGGTTGCCAGGAGCTTCTTGGTGGCCCTTGCCAAGGGCGTTGTCATTGCGCTTGCAATCTCTCTTGTTTTTGCGGTGCTCCCTTGTTAAGCATGGCTTTGAGATGCATGTATTGTTGTTGGCGGGTCGTGGCCGCTTCTTTCCACTCGCGATAGTTCTGTGGGGAGTCGAGGGTGTATACTTTGGAGTACAAGTCGGTGGGTAATCCGCTTGCGAATAGGTCGAGTGTCTGGGGGTCATCAAGCTGATAATGTGCGCTTCGCACTAGTTGTTCGAATTGGGTGCAATACTCATCTAGATTGCCTCCAATCATTTTAAGCCCCTTTTTTAATTTGTATTGGGCTTGTTCTTGTTCCATCGTGTTTCTGAAACACTGCATGAAGCTGTGCGTGACTTCGTTCCATAGTCCTTCACTTGTCCGGGGTATTCCTGTTTGTATCTGGCCATTGAGCCAGGTAAGCATTGCCAGCACCCATTCACTGACATTGACACCCTTGATGTATGATAGAAAGAGGAGGGCTCGTCGGTATGGCGTGGCCATGATGCCTTCGTCTGCATTCATGCCCCAGTAGACGTGCCATTGAGTGAGAAACGCTTCAACTTTCGCGCATTCTCCGTCAAATACTGTGGGTGCTTCGCCAGCTAGTTTACTATTTGGAGGGGGAACGATGAGACCTGCACCTGGTAATCCTCCTCTGGGATGTCCTCCTCCTGGTGGTCCTCCTGGGAATCCTCCAGGGAACCCTCCAAATCCAGGTCCTCTGGGTGGGGGTCCCCCTCCTGGTAAGTCGCCAGGGGGTCCTCCTCCACCACTAGGGGGGTCCGCTACATCTGGCCCAATGGCACGATGGATTGCTACGTCGTCATTGGTCATTCTGTGGCTGGTATATGGGTTGATGGGAACCAAATTGGCTCGTGATTCTTCTGCGATGCGTCTCTGTTCTACTAGGGCTATTTGATCCCTTGCCTCAGTGGTAAGTTGTATTTCTTCTTGTGTGATGGTGGCGGTTGCCATAGCGACTGCTGGGCTGTGAACATGGATTATCTCCGGCTCAGGCTGGTGGATAGTTAAGGACTCAGTTTGTTGTATGATGTGATCTCCAATGGCTCCTAGGCTTGCATCCTCTGCTGGTGTGGTTCTCCCGCTTGGAGAGTGTTGACTTCCAGAGGTTTCGTCTCCGCTGATTCCTTCGTTGGTATGTTCTTGTGCTTGTCTGTCAATAGGACCATAGTCTGCATGGCTGTTTAGTTCTCGTGCGTCGATATCGCAGTTGTAATTTCGTCCTGCTGGTCGTACGATGTCCCAGCGATGATCTATGGGGTTCCAAGTAACTTCGGTCCAACAGAGGTGTTCGAAATTGAACTCAACGGGTCAGAAACGGTTAGGACCGTTAAACTCTATGAAGTATCCAGTGTCTTCTCCTCGTTCTCTCCACTGAGCTGCTCCCAGGAACCTTGTTGGTACGTTGCGATCTCCGCGCCGTTTGATGTGATAGGGACGGAAGGACGTCCACTGGTCTCTAGTCAAGTACGCCACAATGAAGATCTTGGTCTTAATGTTACGCTCCACCGGCGTTAGTCCGACTTGGACTCTGGATAGGCGTAATCGACTTAGTGAAAGTCTAGGCGAATGGGGATCTGGTATCAACCCAACGCAAGCTGAACAGGGGCACATGGGCACACGCTGCAGCGAAGATGAAGAAGTGCTATCCCTTGGTGGATAGGAGTAGAGGCACACTTAGTCAGGGACTAGTGCTGATGAACAGACACATAGGAACTATACTCACAGAGGGCTAGGAAGTCTGTGGTGAGATATAGAGGGTGACTGGAAGCAGCACAGGAGTGTCAAGCAGAGTGAAGCAAAGTGGAAGTCTGGCACACAGAGCAGTGAGAAACTGATATTACAATTGAAGGGATAGGACATACCTGGCACACAGAGCAGTGAGAAACTGATGTGGACCAGGAGCGTACAAGCCTACTACTTATACTATACAGGGGAGTGACACTACTACAAGGGAAGTAACATAGAGTCACACAATACAAGAGACATTGTTCTACATGTGGGACAAAGGAGTGTGCTAATGGAGAACAAGGAGCGCAAAACAAAGAAAGTCCAGACTAAGATGATATCATAGTGACATCACAATAAAGATAACGCTAGAAAGAGAACAAAGGAAGGAGTACAATGAAGAGTCCGGAGTAGTCCATATGATGTCATTGTACAGTGATGTCATAGAAGTTCTAGATTGTACAGATCAAATCAAATCTAATCTAAAGCGGTCCTAATTTATCTACAGCAGTCCATATCTGTTAGTCCGGTCCGTTAGAGCCGCTAAGTGCGCAAGGGTCACTTATCAACAAGTGCAAGCGAAAGACGAGTCAAGAAGGTGGATTGAAGAAGACCAAGATGGAGAGTCTTGGTCTTCTGAAACGACTACTTATACAGATACGCGTGGGCTTTACAGCCGTTTTCATATCGATAGTCCGATTTTCGGAAAAGCTACTAGCGGGCTGAGTGAGCGGAGGTCAAGGATAACCAGTTATCTGAGATCCAATCGAAAAAAAATAAGGCTTATCTTTTTTTTTTTTCTTTTCCCCCCATCGCCCCACTTCCCATCACTGTCAATGCGCAATCGTCGTCACTTTTCTCAAGAAATCAAGGAGGTGGCCTTGCACATGTCTCATCAAGGGGTATCTGATGCTGAGATAGAAGAGTATCTGGGCATCAGTGAGCGATCTATGAGACGGTTGAGGGCGACGTACCTTGCAACAGGTGAAGTGGTTCGGATACCAGTATGCCCAGGTCGGCCACGTCTCCTTGATGGTCTTGATTCACACATTCGTTCTTTTCTTTTTGTTGCGACACCGCACTGACTATGGTCCTCAGTTTATTGAGGGCTGTATACTGCGGCAACCCGACATCTCACTCGAGGAATTGCAGACACAGCTCTTCAGGGTCACTGAAATTGAGGTCTTGACTGCAACAATTTGGAGGACGCTCCGGCGAATGGGATACACTATGAAGACAGTAAGTGACTTGATGATAACCCCCAGAATCACTGGAACTTGAAAGTCGACAGATCACACAGCCAGCCATTGAGCAAAATGAGGATGAACGCATCGCCTACAAAGTGCTCATTGGCGAGCACTACAAAGCCCACCAACTGGTTTTTGCAGACGAGAGCTCATTCAATCGAATGACTCTGAGGCGTTCTTTTGCGTGGGCTCAACAGGGAGACTGTGCACGTCGCTGAGAATTTTTTGTACGGGGTACACGGTAAGTAATTGTTGTGTTTTCCGAGGCTGTATTGTCTAACTTCCACAGGTATTCTATCCTTCCCACGCTGTCCCTCGATGGCATCCTTCATGCTGATGTCTTTGACCACGTGATAACTGGAGCCGACTTCCAATCTTTCATCGAAGGGCTGCTCGACCGCATGCAGCCATACCCACTGCCCAACTCAGTTCTTGTAATGGATAACGCGGCGATACACAAGGTCGATGGGGTCCGAGAGATGATTGAGGAACGCGGCATGCGTCTCATCTATCTCCCCCCTTACTCACCCAACCTGAACCCTATTGAGGAGGCGTTCTCCTCCATCAAGGCGTGGCTACGTGCCAATCATGATTACATTCTTGGTGAGATTGAGGGTATCGGCGTGGATCCGTATAAGGTGATTTGGGAGGCAATCTATAGTGTGATGCTGGAGGACGCTTTCGGTTGGTACCAGCACAGCGAATATATTGTGTAGTCGTTCAGTTCACTAGTGTATTGCCTCCTTTGTCACAATCTATGCAATTAGTACGTGTGTTGTGGTTGTGTGCTATGGGTATCTTGGTGGTCGTCTACTCGACGAATGTGGCCTCAGTAGCCGCCCACTTATTCTCCATGTCAAACGGGTCACAGTTTTCGTCCTTCACCCACCTTTGCCTCTCCTGTTCTCCCTCCTCCTCGTCACTTGACCATATGAAAATAGCCTCGTGACTCTCTTCTTTCAGCATCCATCCTTTACCCTTCCTATCGCGTGGGACACGACTTGGACCGACCACCTCAACAACCTCAACGTCCTCGACCTTGTCCTCGACTGCCACCTCCTGCCTGTCACCCACTGTGACACCGTGACCTTCCCCATTCGGTCGCATCAGTGGCAACAGCCACTTCTTCACGTACGCATGAAGACTACGTGCGCCTTCCTTCCCAAGACCCCCCACTGTCTCCAGCAATACCTGGTGCATCTCATACACCTCCATCACGGTGCTCATACCAAAGTCAACAAGCTCCGACTCCATATCAACATAGTCGAAGGTCAGAGATGGGTCATGGATATCCATCAGCTCCAGGAGGAGACAGACGGGTAGGTCAATTGGGGTGGGGGTTGCGGGGTTGGGCATCGACGTGGGACGCTGACGACTCGGAGTAGCTGGGTGAGTCTCCGATGTCACCGATGTTACTGATGCCCCCGCTGTAGACCCTGGCGATGCGATGTTCACTGCGACATAAACCTCGGGTACACCATGCGAATTGCGGGCTCTCTTGCTAGTGGGTAGCCGGTCAAACGGTTTCAGGTTTGGGGGCAAGTCGATCCTCGCCTCATTGAGTGTCTATACCAGCATACATGAGTACAGCATAACATTGTCCGCCATAGTCACTCACAATTTTTTTTGCCCAAAATGTCATCGCTGTCACGTTTCTGCTTGTATGGACTATACGATGTGGGACCCTTACTGTACCGGTTGCAACTACGGCGGTAAGGTAGACTAGTTGCGGACTTACGATAGGCGATACGAGTACGATAGGAGATTGCGCGATGATTGCTGACTGAGGACTACGCCACTAATACTAGTAGTAGTAGTATTAGGATTTGAGCTACTTATGTGATACGTTGGATGCTACCATACTGTGACTCATAGCAGCGCTTGAAAGCCTGCTCGACTTGTATTTAATCTGTCTTGCGAAGACCAAGATACGCCATCTTGGTCTTCTTGAATCGTCACTTGTTTCTTCTCTTCTTCTCTTCCGCTTTCCCTCTGTTGTTCAAGGGTTGTCCGATTCCATTCGTGACCAGGCTATCGAGCTTGCCGGTGTACCTCCGCGTATTCACTAAGGCAAGGACTTGGACCTCCGTGTCTTCAAGCCAGCAGACCGACATACCGCAAAGTTGTTACCGCGATTCGCGCTCAAGTCGAGCTAACGTCGTGACGGCGTTACAATCGCCTTGTGATCTAGGTGTTTGTGGTTGTCGCGTCCACCCAAATGGTCGACATAACAATGGCCCCTATGGGCTTCACATCTGAGGGCAATTTCTAACTCTTTGTATGCTTGATACACCGCCCCCTGTTTGGCGTTCACAGGTGGAGGGACGTCGTCCTCGCGCCTACGTTTTCCCCTGCTACCTGATGCCTTTGGCGCCTTTGACGGTGCCTTTGTCTACAAACAATCAGTAACACGGCCACTGGGAGCAAGAATTCCTCACCAAGTTCTGGATTTCAACGCTCACTGCATTCTTACAGGCCACGATTATTTTTGCGTTCAGACGGGTGAGTGCGGCTTCCCACTCGTCCTCACTACTCAAGTATGACATCTTACCAAGATCCCCGGATAACTTATACCCCAACTGTACTGGTAATACGGCGTCACGAAGGCGCTTCATTACTTCCATCTGAAGCTCGTCCCAGCTCATCGCACTGTGTCCCTTGAAGACACTTTTTGCCTCACTCGAGGCAACGCTTGATGAACAGCACACAAGAATGACATACTCACAGTGACAAGGAGACTGTGGTGAGATAGGTCAGGGTGGCTGGAAGCAGCAACAGGGAAGTCAAGCAAGGTAAAGCAAAGGTTCTGGCACACAGCAGTGAGAGAACTGATAATAGTATTACAGAAGTGAAGACATACCTGGCACACAGCAGTGAGAGAACTGATGTGGACCAGGGCGTACAAGCAGTCTACTTATACTGTACAGAGGCGTGACACTAATACAAGGAAAGTAACTATAGGTCACAGAATACAAGGAGCGCATTGTTCTACAAAGGAGTGTGCATATGAAGAACAAGGCGTATAGAACAAGAAGTGTCCAGACCAAGATGATATCATAATGACATCACAATAAAGATATATCTAAAGAAAGAACAAAGACGTAGTACAATGACAAGTCCAGAGGAGTCCGCATGATGTCATAGTACATGATGTCATAGGTGACGCAATGATAAGTAATAGATTGTACAGATCAAAAAGTATCTAATCTACAAGTCCTGTATATCTAATCTACAGCAGTCCATGCTGCAAGTTCTGTCCGTATGAGCCGCTAAGTGCGCAAGGGTCACTTATCAACAACGCTCACATCAAATTCCCACACTGGAAGATCAGGTAAGCGAGTTTCGTTACAGTATATGTGAGCTGACTTACCTCCAGGTTCACGTTGACTGTTCACATAGCGCTTCCTAGCACTGCCCGAAGATCTCACAGGTGTTGCAGGAGGTTGGCGTGTTGGCGTCGATATTGGCATCGGCATAGGTCCAGCGGTACCACCGGCTGGGTGTGGAGGCGACACCATTGGCAATGGATGGGGATAGTATGGTGCGTACGGTGGCCATGGTTGATACTGCTGACTGAAACCATTGGGTGTTGGCGGGTAGGGCACAAGTGGGGTTGGGCCTGGGGTCAACGGAGGATATGGCACATGGTGGGGCAAGTATCCCGGGTGAGGAGCAATGTGAGGCGGCGGTAGAGGATAGCCCACTGGCGTGCGTTGCTGGGTGTTGCTGAGGTGCTGTGCAGGATCCATAGCAGAGTCAGGTAACACATCGCCACCGTCATCTTCACCATTTTATAACTGAATCAACCCCCAGCTCCAAACAAAATGTAGTACCCACCATCGTTCCACTTTATATTTTGGCCAATGCGGCCAACACGGGATGTGTCGTGCACTGGCAGATATTATGCTTGGTGAACGCGTAGATTGCACAAAGTCGTAATAATCTCAACTTGCCTCTTTTCTTTTTTTTTTTTTCTTTTTTCTTTTTCTTTTCTCTTTTTTATTTTATTTTTTATTTCACCAAAAAATACAGTAAGTCTCAGCAAATATGCCGACGGGGGATCCCGGAACTCAGCCCGCTAGTAGCTTTTCCGAAAATCGGACTATCGATATGAAAACGGCTGTAAAGCGCCGCTGAAACAATAGGAAACCAATAGCGTAACTAGCTCGAACCCTAGTACAGCTATCCTAGGAATGAGTCATACACAAGCCACAATCACATGTGTACTACTATGCTGACTGATACGATGTAAGTGTCCATGACTAATATTGAGTCGGTCCGTAGTCATAACCGGTTGTGATCGTAACACCACTCCTTTGCCCATTCTTCAGCTGTCTTGCTTGTGGTCGTTGCCTGGATCTGAGCTGGCAGTTGTTCCTGCGTGTAGTAGTCCATTTCCATGGCATGGACATTCAATGGTCCAGCTTGCCTGAAATTTGGTTGCCACTGCTGTGGTTGTCTAGGGTGGGGACAATTTCATGAGAGATGACCTGGTGCATTGCAGTTATAGCAGAGCACTGTCCTGAGGTCCTGTCAGGATCCTCCCTGTCCCTGCCCTCTCACCCCTGGCCCTCCCCTTGGTGGGAATGGAGGTTGGTTGGTTGGTGTATGGTGGTTTTCCATAGTCAATTTCTTCTGACCCCGCTAGTCTTGCTTTGGTTTGGTCTGCAGAGGTGTCCATTGCCCACAGATTTGAGAGATTTTGGGGGACGGTCCACCCAGCATTCCCTGTCTTCTTCGGCTTGTTGGTGTCCTTGTATTCATCTACCCTGGCCCAGATATGAATGTAATTTCACTGCTGGCGGAGGGTCGCTCGCTTCCACTCATTGAATGTTTCTGGTTCATCTAGATCGTAGGTCTTCTCATAGAGCTTCTTCGGTAGCCCCTTTGTGAACAAATCAATAGTCTGGGGGTCATTAAGGCAGTATCCTGCCTTCCTTGCAGCTTCCTTGAACTCGTTCACATATTTGTCAATGTCTCCATCAGTCATTCTGATTCCTTTTCTCAAGAGTGCTTGAGCTTGTTCTTTTTTGAGGGTATTGACAAACCTTTGATTGAACCCCTCTGCCACCATGTTCCATAGATCTCACGTATGCTGGTCTATCCCTCATTGTATTTGCCGGTTGAGCCATTTAAGGTACAAAAGTACCCATTCACTGACTGATATTCCCTTGATGTAAGAGAGAAAGAGGAGGCTTCGCTGGTAGTTGTTGCACATGATGGGGGCATCAAGATTCATCCCCCAATATATGTGCCATTGTGTAAGGAATGAGTCCACCTTAGTTCAATCTCCATCGAAAATGGTGGGAGGCTCACCTGTTAATTTTTCATGTCTGTGCCCTCCTCCTCCTCTGCCACCTCCTGGTGGGTTCCTGCCTCCACTGGGGGGCCTCTGTCTGGTGGGACTCGTGGAAGGTCAGGTGGGTTTCCTCCCGCTCCCGGTCGTTGAGGGAAGTCTCCCCCAGGTGGGCCTCCCCACCCTGGCGGGGGATCGAGTGGTATTCCTCATCCTGCTCCTCCTGATGGAGGGTTGCCTTGGTCGGGGCCGATGGCCCGAAAGATTGCTGCGTCGTCTGCAGTCATGCGATGCCCTGTCTCTGGGTTAATGGGTAGGAGGTGTCATTGGGATTCTTGTCTGATAGCGTCAGCTGCTTCTCATGCTACTTGCTCCCTCATAGTGAGGATTTCTTGTTCTGTCATTGTTGTTGTTGCCATTTCTGCAGCGGGTGAGCATACATGGATGATCTCTGGTTGTTCTGAGATATGCAAGGACTCAGCTTGCTGAATGGTGTACTGTTCAATGGGGCCAACACTCTGGGGTCAGACTTCTTCACTTCTCTTGTTGTCCTCAGTTTCTTCACTGACAGCCTCTCCTGTGGAATGTTTTCGTAGTTGTCTGTCTATCGGTCCCCAATCAGCTTGTGAATTTAGTTCTCGTGCATCGATGTCACACTGATAGTTTCTTCCTGCTGGTCTGACAACGTCCCAGCGGTGATCTATAGGGTTCCACATAACCTCTACCCAACACAGGTGGTCGAAATTGAACTCAACAGGTCTGAACCTCGTAGGTCTGTTGAATTCCACAAAATATCCAGTTTCTTCTTCATGGTCTCTCCACCAAGCCGCTCCTAGGAATCGGGTTGGTATGTTGCAATCTCCCCTTCGTTCCAAATGATATGGATGAAAACTCGTCCACTGGTCGCGGGTTGTTACGCTTGTACAGGCGTAGTGTCTGACTTGGACGGTACTGTGGGAACACAATGCCCTAAATCGTCAGCCAACTTATGGGGGAGGCAAATACAGCCAAGGCGTCCCCTAGTCGACAAAGGTACTAGCAGCCTTCTATCAGACAGAAGTACTGAGAGGCAGAAAATGGCAGATAAGAGGAGAAAAGGGGATGAGCAGACAGCCCAAAGGGAGGTGGCAGACAGCCAACCACAGCTCAAAAGATAGAGAGGAGAAGACGGCGACCAGCCGGTACAATTCCTGAGAATCTCAAGCTAGAGAACTAGGGGATACAAGCTACCCTACTTATACTCCAGCTATCGTAAGGTTTGAACTTAGAAACCCTAATACAGCGATCCTAGGGTGAGTAATCGTACAGTAAGAGTGTCATCGGGAATGTGTAAGTATCAGTCAGCATACAGTCAGTCAACCAATCAGAACAAGGCATCAGTCATCCTTATCGTAACAGTGTAATCGTCTATGAGTAATCCGCAGTCAGCTTCAGTCATCAGGTACCAAACATCAGTCAGCCAGGCACAAGCTCATCTGGACTCTTCCGGTGCATTCTAGCCAGGTCACATGCCGGGGTCACGTGACGGGCGACTTGATATTGTTTCTATTCGGGCCAGTGGAACCTACAATTCTGCGTGTCGTCGCAGAAGGTCCAATGGTATCGCAGGCCGGGGCACTTATCTCTTGGTTTGTGGCTTATCTCAGCCTTTTCTTCATCATCCTCTTCTTCTTTACGTGATTGCACTCGTCGTATCGCTGTTTGCCGAGGTCGTGAGGGTGAAACCGTAACACGGGTGTTGACAGTTGCCAAAGTGATATCTTGGTCTTAATGTAACGCCGTCATGACGTTAGCTCGACTTGAGCTGCAAATGGTAGGCGACTTGACTTAGCTAAACATGTCAGAGACGTATGGCACAAAGGCAACTTCTAGATGCTTGCAAGCACTAGACAAATACCACTCTCTCTCGTATAGAGGCAAAGGTGAAGAGATTGAAGTAAGAGACAAGAAGTGATGATTGAAGAAGGCCAAGATGGCGTGTCTTGGTCTTCATCCACTATCTTAAATACATTTCAAGCAGGCTTTCA
Source organism: Lactarius indigo (assembly GCA_025766275.1). Taxonomy (NCBI): domain Eukaryota; kingdom Fungi; phylum Basidiomycota; class Agaricomycetes; order Russulales; family Russulaceae; genus Lactarius; species Lactarius indigo. The sequence goes on along the minus strand of JAFKAC010000045.1, from coordinate 358,203 downwards.
AGCGCTGCTATGAGTCACAGTAAATTAGTGTCCAACGTATCACAGAAACATCGCAAACCCTAGTACTGCTAGTACCTGTACTAGGATCGAGTCACTCAACCGTATCCCCAACATCTCCTATCACTACTAATCGTAAAGGCCTAAGGCTGCAAGTCCGTGACTAATCTACCTTACTGCCGTAGTCACAACCGGTATAGTAAGGGTCTGAGTTGAAACGTAACACAAGCGCTGCTATGAGTCACAGTAGATAGCGTCCAACGTATCGCAGAAACAGAGCAAACCCTAATACTACTACTACTAGTATTAGGATCGAGTCATCTCATAACACCTATCTCCTATTGTAACCCCCAAGTCCATGACTAATATACCTTACTGCCATAGTCATCACCAGTACAGTAAGGGTCCAAGTTGAAATGTAACAGTCAGAGTGTTGGAGAGTCAGAGTGTTGGAGAGTCAGAGTGTCGGAGTATCAGAGAGTCAGAGTGTTGGAGAGTTGGAGTGTCAGAGTGTCAGAGTGTTAGACAGTCAGACAGTCAGATTGTCAGAGAGTTGGAGAGTCAGAGTGTCAGAGTGTCAGAGTGTTGAAGAGTCAGAGTGTCAGAGTGTCAGAGTGTTGAAGATGTTGATAAGTGACCCTTGCGCATGTAGCAGCTCATACGGACCGGACTTGCAGCATGGACTGCTTTAGATTAGATTAATTGAACCTGTAGATTACTTACATTTGATCTGTACAATCTAGCGCTGATCATTGCGTCATGTATGACATCATGTACTATGACATCATGTAGAACACTCTGGACACTTCATTGTACTCAGTCCTTTGTTCCCCTTTAGTTCTTATCTTTATTGTGATGTCATTATGATATCATCTTTGACTGGACTCTCTCTGTTCTAGTCGCCTTGTTCTCTTTTCATACACTCCTTTTGTCCTGTATGTAGAACAACGCTCCTTGTATTCTGTGACTCTACGTTACCACTCTTGTACTAGTGTCACACCTCTGTACAGTATAAGTAGTAGTGCTTGTACGCTCCTGGTCCACATCAGTTCTCTCACTGCTGTGTGCCAGGTATGTTCTCTCCACTGTAATACCAATATCAGTTCTCTCACTGCTGTGTGCCAGACAACCTCTGCTTCACTCTGCTTGACTTTACCCCTGTTGCTGCCTTTCAGCCACTTTTGATATCTCACCACAGTCTTCTTGTCACTGTGAGTATCATCTTCATGTGTGCTGTTCATCAGGTTATGGGCCCTGGTGCCCTAGCCACTCCACTTGGCTGGTCACTGTCTTCCTAGGAGGACACACCAGGCTAAGGTCTGTCTGGGGCCTTACCAGCCTTGCCCAAGGCAGAGGACAGTGGGGCGCCACTTGTCTCTGCTAAGGAACCTCCTGTGTATGTACTGCCCAGTAGTCCTACTTTCACCCCTACTGTTTTCCTAGCCCCTGCGCTATGCGCAAGGAGACTGGGTCTGGTAGCCCCTTAACTTCAAAATATCCAGGTGTGCATGGCCCACTGGGCTGTGTATTGTGGAGCTTAGCGCCAGCTGTCTCTGGTGCTCCACACTGGGCGCAGGATCTCCTCACCATGGGAGTGTAAAACCTGGTTCAGGCTCTGGGGGGTGTTCACCTTATGGTGTTCTGCAACCAGATACCTGCCTTGTAGTGGCAATGGGAAAGGATTCAGTAAAGCCACTTGTGGCGATGAGGCAACCAACAGGCCAAGGAGGCTGAGGTAGACAGCCTTGGGCTCTGAAAGCATTCCCCTCACCTTCCCCCTGACGCAAACCATTTGAGCTGTGTCCTAGACACATCCTGGCTGGCAGCTAGCTCATGGTATGGCAAAGGGATTCCTTCAACCTGGGCCTAGCCTTTGTATCACTGGCATATTATCAGGAGGCAGGACGCGTTAGCATTCTGGCCTTACAGAATCACAGACAGGAGTGGTACCCCCTCTATCTTTGTCTTGCAAACTATGAAGCACTATCGCTGACTGCTCCTCGGCGATAGATTAAATCATCCCAATGTCTTCTCGTGCACCATCTCCCACTGGTGCTGCTGCCGGTGCTACTGCTACTGCGGGAGGCTCTATGCTTCCCCCCACTGGATCCTCACCCTCTGCTCGTATCTCTGCTGCCTATGGCGCAACGTTCGGCATGCCCTCTGGCATTCACCTTGAACAGTTTGACGGCACTCACTGGAATGAGTGGTCTGGGACAATTGAAGCCATCCTCACGCTGCACGAAGCAGAGGATGTGTTCACCCTCCACCATGGGCCAGTTGATGTCCCTCAAGACGAATGGGACTCAGTACAACGTCAGGCGAAGGCATATCTCCGCCTTTACCTCAAACCTGACGTCTACTCCCTCATTGCCGACAATGCCGCCTATCCCACCTTCAAAGCCAAGTGGGACAAACTCAGAGATGTATACGCTGGTGCTTCAGGTAGCACCACTATCTTCAACTTGTGGATCCAGCTAACACAAGCCCGCCTCGACGACTCCGCACCCATGGCCACTCAGTTGGCCAAGCTCAATGAGCTGAGGGTTGCCCTTTCCAACGCACAGATGGGTGTCACTGACACTTAATTCTGTCTCATTCTCCTCCACGCACTGCCGCCCTCTTATGAGGTGTTGGCCTCTACCATCCTCGCCAGTGGGGCCCCTTCTGCACTCAAGCACGCTGAGATCATAGCGCGCATAGTGTCGGAAGAAGCTCGCCGCGCCGGGCCCTCTGGCTCCTCCCTCAACAAGGTGGCCCCCGTCAAGCCGACGGGCAAGAAGGGCAAGAAGGACCACTCTGGTCTGACTTGCCACTACTGCAACAAAAAGGGCCACATCAAGCCTGACTGCAGGAAGAGGAAGAAGGATGAGGCTGACGCAAAGGAGAAGGAGAAAGCAGGGAACAAGGCTGCCAATAGTCATGTCCTAGCACCTACCACCGCCTCCATTACAGAGGTCGTAGAGCCCAAGATAGATTGGGCCTCTGAATCAATTGGTGTTGCCTTGTATGCTGCCTCGCGTGTGCACTGGATGATGGACAGTGGTGCTACACACCACATCACCCCACATCAGTCCGACTTCAAGGACTACACCCCAACCAAAGGCACTGTACGCCTAGGGGATAAGTCCACCATAGACCAAGTGGGTGTCGGGTCTGTCGTCTTTACTACGAGCCAGGGTATTTCTATCACCCTCAGCAATGTGCTACACCTACCACAGGTGAAGACGCGCTTCTTGTCGACACACGCCCTAGCACAAAAGGGTGCTGAGATTGCCTTTGACAGTGGCTCATTTAAGATATCTGTCAACCAAAAGTGTGTGGCCAAAGGCTACCTTGAGGACAACCTTTACTGGTTGGACACAGCCAGCGTCGGCCTCAACACCCACACAAAATCAAGTGCTGCCACACTTGATATCTGGCATCAACACATGGGACATATCTCCTCTGCGGCGCTGAAAGCACATGGTCCCTCTGCCACTACTGGCATGGACATAGATAACTCTACCACGGCCCACACAGTCTGCCGTGGGTGCGAGATGGGTAAATCCACTCGCCAACCCTTTTCTGTGTCCTCAAACAAGAGGACTACTCGTCAATTTGAGATTGTGCACAGTGACCTCGCTGGTCCTATGCAAACTCAGTCCCTACAAGGCTCGACGTACACTGCCACCTTCATAGACAACCACACTAAGTTCACTGTGGTTCACTTTCTTAAGTCGAAGGACCAGTTTGCTAAGTCGCTGCAAATGTATTTGGCCTGGGGTGAAACCCAATCTGGCCATAAACTGCGCGCTCTGCACTCTGACCGTGGTGGCGAATACATGTCGAGTGTCACGCAGGACATTCTTAAGCAGAAAGGGATAGAGCATCACCTGACGATGCCAGGTTCACCACAGTCTAACGGGAAAGCCGAGCGGTTTAACTGCACCATTATGGATAAGGCAATGTCCATGCTCCACACAGCTGGCATGTCTAAAGGCTTCTGGGAGCATGCAGTGTGCGCAGCTGTGCACATCTATAATCACTCTCCAGTCCGTGGGCTCAAGTGGCGCACTCCCTATGAGCTCTGGCACTCTGGCAAAGTGCCTGATGTCTCACATCTTCGCGTCTTTGGATGCAAGGGGTACATGCACGTACCCGCTGATAAGCATCGCAAATTGGATGTGAAGGCCATTGAGGTCACGCTTATCAGGTTTGAGCCCGAATCTAAGGGCTATAAGCTCTGGGACCGCTCAACCCGCTCCATTCGAGTGTCCAGGGATGTGACATTTGACGAGAGTAGCTTCCCGTCCCACCAGGGTGTTGAGACACACCCTACACCTTCACCACCAGTCATGCCTAGCACAACAGTGACTGCCGTGCCTCACCCACCGGCGTTACCACCAATGCGAGCCCCCTCCCCTGCACACTCCAGTAGTAGTGAGGAGGAGGATGTAGAAAACCTTTTAGACCCCCCACAAGTCCAACCACGCCCCACCACTCCACCACCTGCTCTGCCAGCTCTGCCCACCACACCTAAGCGTGAGCAAGCCGCTCCCACTTCACCCCCGCCACGTCCTAGTGCAACGCGCATTATGCGCCATGTCCCTCCTCCCTCACCAGAAATGCCTGGGGGATTTGAGGATCATGCACAGCGTAGTCAGCTGTTGCGTGAGATGGACAATGCACCAAGATGCACTGCTCGTGTCCCTGTGCCTAATCTGCATTACTTCAATGCGGACAATGCGGCATGGCGCGGCAGGCGTCTGGGGTATGTGGAGTTATTGGCTGCTGCCTTTGTGGGCCAAGACCCTGCAACTTATGCAGAGGCCATGCGGTCTACAGCTGCAGATGAGTGGACTAAGGCGTGTCAGTATGAAATGGACGCCCTAGCTAAGAATGGGACTTGGGAGTTAGTGGATCTCCTGCCTAATCGCAAGGCAGTAAAATCCAAATGGGTCTTTAAGCTCAAAGCGGATGGCCGCTACAGAGCTCGCTTGGTGGCTAAGGGATTCACGCAGATCCCTGGCGTAGATTTTGATGAAACCTTCTCTCCCGTCGCACGATTTGAGTCGCTACGTTTACTTCTGGCGTTGGCCACGCTGGAGGACTGGCACATCCATCAGATGGATGTTAAGTCTGCTTTTCTCAATGGTGTGCTTGACGAGGAGATTTACATGGAGCAGCCACAAGGTTTCACTGTCACTGGCTCTGAGACGAAGGTGTGTCGCCTGGTTAAGGCGATCTATGGTCTCAAACAGGCCTCCCGCGCATGGAACTTGCAATTCCATGGAGTGCTCACTGCACTCGGCTTTAAGCGGACGTTTGCTGATGCTGGCATATATGTGATGCCTCAACGGGAGGGGTATGATCCACTCTTCATTATTGTCTACGTTGACGACATCACTATACTGGGTCCCTCGTTGAGTGGAATCAAGTGTCTTAAGTCAGACTTGTCTGAACGCTATGAGATGACAGATCTCGGGGAGATAGAGTCCTATCTTGGTATGTGCATTGTGCGCGACCGCTCCCTCAGACACATTGAAATAGATCAGTCTGGCCACATCAAGGATGTCCTTGAACGCTTTGGCATGTCCGACGCCACACCTCACAACACACCCTTGCCTGCTGGTGCTGACGAGCACCTAGTTAAATATACGTCGCAGGCAACTGCCTCAGATATTTCCCACTACCAGTCATTAATTGGGAGTCTGCTTTATGTGCAGATTGGCACTAGGCCAGATATCTCTTTCGCTGTGTCACGTTTGGCGCAGTACACAGTGAATCCTTCACCACAACATCTGCGACTTGCGCAGTATGTCCTATCCTACTTAGTGGGAACTATGGATATGCGTATTGTCTATGATGGCGCCAATGGCGATGGCCTTCACGGCTACACTGATTCCAGTCTGGCTGATCAGACTGACGACTGCCACTCCACCTCTGGTTATGTGTTCCTACTAGCTAACGGTGCAATAAGCTGGTCTTCGCGCAAGCAAAAGACTGTTGCCCAAAACACAACGGAAGCGGAATACATGGCCATGACCGACGCGGCTAACCAGGCTGCGTGGTATCAGAGCTTCCTCACGGAACTCGGGTACGAGGTCGACAACCCCATCCCACTTCATGGTGACAATAAGGGTGCCATTGACTTGGCCTTGAACCCTGTCACTGGGAGATGGTCTAAGCACATTGCCATACGGCATCATGTCATTCGGGAGTACATCGAAAAGGGGACCATCACCCTCATTAGGACTCCTACTGTAGATATGGTTGTGGATGGCTTCACAAAGTCACTACCGCGTGTCCTGCTGCAGAAGCACAACGATGACATGGGACTCTTGTGTACTTAGATTGTAGATCACGGGGAGATGTTGATAAGTGACCCTTGCGCACTTAGCGGCTCATACGGACCGGACTTACAGATATGGACTGCTGTAGATTAATTAGGACTGCTTTAGATTAGATTTGATTTGATCTGTACAATCTAGGACTTCTATGACATCACTGTACAATGACATCATATGGACTACTCCGGACTCTTCATTGTACTCCTTCCTTTGTTCTCCTTCTAGCGTTATCTTTATTGTGATGTCACTATGATATCATCTTAGTCTGGACTCTCTTTGTTTTTGCACTCCTTGTTCTCCATTAGCACACTCCTTTGTCCCACATGTAGAACAATGTCTCTTGTATTGTGTGACTCTATGTTACTTCCCTTGTAGTAGTGTCACTCCCCTGTATAGTATAAGTAGTAGGCTTGTATGCTCCTGGTCCACATCAGTTCCTCACTGCTCTGTGTGCCAGGTATGTCTTATCCCTTCAATTGTAACATCAGTTCCTCACTGCTCTGTGTGCCAGACACTTCTTGCTTCCACTGCTTGACCCCTGTTGCTGCTTTCCAGCCACCCTTCTTATCTCACCACAGTCTACTTTGTCTCTGTGAGTAAGATCTCTATGTGTGCTGTTCATCATGAGTATCATCTTCATGTGTGCTGTTCATCAAGGACCTGTTACAGACCAGACGCACGCCCCAGCAGTGGCGTGACACGTCTGCTCGACTTTTTTTTTTTTTTTGAATCCATTTCCATGCACTTTGGGGTACAGAACCCTATGTAGCACTTCACTTTGTATATTCTAACATGACCTGATTTGCGTCCTTCGTCTGGCTTCTTTCTCTCCCCTTCCATTTAGACCTCCCCACTCCTAACGAAGAAGTGGCATAGTGTTGTGCCAAGTGTTGAGTGCTTCTGAGGCACCTTTGTGTGCTGGGTCGAAATGAAGTTCCGCTGAATGTTGTTTGATGTCTTGGGTGCCTTGACATTTGTTCATTCTGTGGTGACATTTGTGGCTGCTTGCAACTTGAGTTCAACGTTCAGAGGTCTCTTCATGTCTTGGATGGGCCCGGTGTAGGTACCCATTGTAACATGGGGTTTGATTTGTGTACGCTGGGGCCGCTGTGTTAGGTTCGTTCGAAGCGTCCTGTTGCATGTACATAGCTTGCTAACGGGACTAGCAGATTTGCATCATTCAGGATGTCTTCTAGTTTGGGATCTTTCTTTTTGCAGTGTTCTAGGAGCGCCCATCTCTTGTGTCCGTATGATGGGCATTTGAGGAGAAAGTGACAGGCATCTTCCTTTGGGTGTCCGCAAGCTGGGCATCTTGCATTGTCAACTTGCTTAATGCATTCTAGTTGTCCATTGAGTGGAACGTGTCCCGTTCTCAGCTGGAATACACGGCTTATGTCTAGCTGTGATAACCTATTGTCACTGGTCAGCTTAATATATTTATTAGATGGGAGGGAAGGATCCATGGTGTTTATTCGTGGTGCATGGGCTGATGTTTTCCATTCCTCTTTCCATTGGTGTATGAGGGTTGTTTTCCTCTGCTGTAGCGTAGCTGATCTGTTGACTTTTAGTGGTTTTTGGAGCAGTGGGGGCAGTGACTTTGTGTCCGATGTTAATCCATCTGCTGCTCGCTTGGCTTCACCATCTACTTCCTCATTGCCTTTGATCCCAGAGTGTCCTGCTGTCCATCTGAGTCTGCTTGACTTGAGCAAAGGTTGCTAGGTTGACAAAGCACTAAACGAGTCGTATTCTCTAAGTCAGGGATAACTTAGAGATCTGTCAAAGTTAGTCTGTCTTCCAAGTTTCAAAGAGTACCAAGTTCGAAGAGAACTTGGATAGCTTCTGATGAGAGAAGAGGAGTTCACAAACAAGTCTTGTTCACCAAGTACTGTAAGATACAAGAAGACAAGTCTGAGGCCTACAGCCCACAGATGTCCTAGTACTTATACTAAGGAGAACAATAAGAGTCTCGGTATAGTAAGTAATAAGGGGATCGAGTCATACTACTGCACAACGAGTCAGAGTGCTGCGCAACGAGTTATACTACTGCACAACGAGTCAGAGTGCTGCACAATGAGTCATACTATCCAGAAATAGCCCTGAAGGGGCTGTGAGTCATACCAAGTCATCCCTGAGCCAAATGCAGGATATGAGTCATGCATCGTAAGAGTCAGGTAAAGAAAAAGAAAAAATAATTGGGATGTAACTGTAGCGGTATGACTTATCGCGTACAACTAGACCAAGGTGAAGGTAAGTGAACTGAACTGGTATACACCCAAGCCTAGCGCGGAGACAAGTCACGCGCCGAACGTACAGTCACTGCGGAGTATAGACACACTTGAGGTCTTTATGCAAGACCAAAGGTCAGGTGATCACGCAGTGGCACGCTGAGTGGAGAACCAAGAGGACAAGTTAACATTGGAGAAGAGTAAGGGAAGTACAAAGAAATGCGCACCTGAGTGGAGAACCAAGAGGACAAGTTGGTTCCACTCAGGACGCTACATGAGGGTTTATATACACTGCTGCGGCTGAGTTCGAATTACTACTAAACCTTGTTACTAAAGGTATATGTAATAGTAATGAGTCAGACGCTGACGCGTCGTATCTAATAATAGCGTTATCTGTTGTGCTGACTGATGCACAGTCATTAACGCTGACAGAACCATGACGTGTCCTTATCTATGAGTCACAACCCTATGACAACGTAGTCTAGAACTATCTAGAATGTTCCCTGCTTATCGTCCAATGAGAAACTACTATGCTAATGAGGAAAGTGCCCTAAAGAGGTAACATCCAATAAGGAAGTTACTATCCCAGGGTCACGTGCTTATAGGTGCACATGTTGGCATCACGTGACTAACCATCTTATCATATCTAATGATAAGGACTTGGATGTTTGACTCAACGTTGGAGACTCGTATCTTCACCAAATAAATCCGTAAAAATACAGAAAAATAAGGCAAAAATAGAGCGTCCGTGACATCACCCCCCTCCTTAAGGGTCGACGTCCGCGTTGGCCAATGTATCCACATGATGAGCTTGCCAAGGCAAGGACGCGTAAATGAGAGCCGCTATTTTTCTAGGCGCGCCCGGGTTGGAGGAATGGAATTCCTTAACCGCATCAGGGGCATGTGCTAGATTTTTAGCCGGTTCCCAAGTGTCCTCACCCTCACCATATCCTTTCCATCGGACGAGGTATTTAAGAGTACGACCAAAGAGTTTAGAATCTCTTATATGGTCGACTTCGTACTCTTCTTCTCCTTCGACCGTTATTGGATCGGGTGGTGGAGGCGTGAGCCCATTGACTTCGTTTCCTTTGTAAGGAGAGAGACGGTCTACATGAAATACATCATGGATCCGTAATGCAGGGGGAAGTGCAAGCTTATAATCGACGTCACTTATAACTTTAGTGACTTCAAATGGGCCTAGTTGCTTAGGTCCCAATTTGGACGATTGCTGATGTATCTTTATCTGCTTGGCTTGCAACCAGACTTTATCCCCGACGTTAAAGTGATATGGTTTAGTCCTTTGTTCAACGTCTGTCTGCATTCGCCTTTTACTTAGGCGTAGAGCCGCTTCTGCGTCCTTACGAGCGGAAACTAAGTGCTGGAGGCGCTTGTCGAGCAGTGGAATACCCGTAGGTCTACCAGCAGGAATAGTGAAGTCAGGCGTAAAGCCGTATAGTAGCTCAAAAGGGGTGTGACCCGTAGCTGAGTTGAGTCTACTATTGACTACGAATTCCGCTGTAGGAAGCAGGTCTGCCCAATCATCCTGTCTCTTGCTAATGAACATGCGCAAGTATATTTCAACTTCTTGATTTTTGCGCTCGACCTGTCCATTAGCTTGCGGGTGATAGGCTGTAGTTAGACCTGCGTCTATCCCGAGTCGCTTATATAGGGCACGCATGCTTCGCGCTGCAAATTGGGGTCCTCTATCGCTTATGACTTTGCGAGGGATCCCGTGCAGGGGGAAGATTTGCTCAAAGTAGATGGATGCCACCCCATCAGCCGTAATCTGAGAAGTCACGGGGAACAGATGAATCTGTTTGGTGTAATGATCTACGATGTTTAAGATCATATCCTTCCCACGTGACATAGGCAGTGGACCGATTAGATCGATCCCTACTATCTGCCATGGTCCCTCAGGAACTTCTTGCGGCTGAATGGTTGCTTTGGGGTGTAGATCCTTGCGATATCTTTGGCAACGATCACATCCTTCTACGTATGAGGCAATGAAGCCTGACATGCGCGGCCACCAATAATAGCGACTAACTAGCTCTATGGTTCCGTTCTTTCCAGGGTGTCCTGTAGTGACCGAGTCGTGGCAAGACTTTACCACATCCCTGCGAAGGGCACGGTCATTTGGGACATATAATTTACCCCGGTGGTAAATGAAACCATCTTCTTCTTCCCACATTAAGACGCCATCTGTGAGAGCCTTGGGAGCGGTCTTAGATATACTTTTAAGACCCTCTATAACTTCGGCTTCTCGAATAGATGCGAGCTTGATGCGACTCCCTAGAGAGTCTATTTCAGGGACGAAGTGTGCTTTAGCGGCAGCTAGGAAATGCTCAGGTTTTAACACCTGGACCTGGCGGTTGTCTTCAGAGTCTCGGACTTGGTCTCGTGAGAAACGACTTAATGCGTCGGCTTGCATGGATTCTCCTTTCTTATAAGTGATTTTGAAGGCGAACCGACTTAAGAATAAGGCCCATCTAGCTTGACGCCTATTTAAGTCTTTCATGGTTGCCCACCATTCCATATTCTTATGGTCGGTGATCACTTCAAAAGAGATGCCTTCGAGGAAATGTCTCCAATCCTCTAAGGCACGGATTAAGCCGAGCATTTCTCTGTCGTAAATCTCATAATTGCGCTCTTCTTTGCTCATGGACTGTGAGCGATACGCAATGGGGTGCCAGAGACCGTCCGGGTATTTCTGAGTTAAAATACCGCCAGTAGCAAATCCTGAAGCATCTACCTCGACTCTTGTTGGAAGGTTTGGATCGTACACCTTAAGAATGGGTTCTTGTACGAACCGTTCCTTTAACAGATCGAAGGCTTTCTGCTGTTCAGACTGCCAGATCCAAGGAGTGTCTTTCTTAGTGAGGTCATGAAGGGGTCGGGCGATAGCCGCGAAATCCTTGATGAACCTTCTATAGAAATTGGCGAACCCGATAAATGCTCTTACTTCTTTGAGCGTAGTCGGGGTTGGCCACTCCTTTACTGCAGAGACCTTGCCAGGGTCCATCTGCACTTCTCCGGGACGGATAATCATCCCAAGATACTCCATTTCTTGCTTTTCAAAATCGCACTTCTCGGGTTTGAGATAGAGGTCATATTGCTCTAACCGTGTTAGCACCTCGCGTACTATTCTACGGTGGTGCTTAAGGTTATTGCTATAGATGAGAATGTCATCCATATATACGGCGACCTCTCCTTGTGCGATAAGATCGGCAAAGACGGCGTTCATTAAGGCTTGGAAGGTGGCGGGGCTATTAGTCATGCCGAAGTACATGACTTTAGGTTCGTATAGACCCCTATTGGTGACAATAGCACCTTTCCATTCATCGCCTTCTTTGATGCGGATGTTATGATATCCCCATCGAACGTCGAATTTAGTGAAGTATTGAGCTCCCTTAAGCCTATTGATAATGTCGGCAGCGAGTGGAAGTGGATATCGGTTCTTAATGGTAATTTTGTTAAGACGCCGATAGTCTTGGACCAGACGGAGCTTGCCGTCCTTCTTTTTGATAAAGAATACAGGGGATGCCATAGGTGACTTAGATGGCACTAAATATCCTTTCCCTATATGTTCATCTAAGAATTTGTCCAATTCTACTTGCTCGCTAGGTGACATGGGGTACGTTTTGACCTTCCAGTGTTTAACTGCATCTGGTTCAAGGTCAATGGCGTGGTCCCATGGCTGATGCTCAGGGAGTCTCTGGGATTCTTCCTCGGAGAATACTTTTGCGAAGTCACGATAGTGTTCGGGGACCATCTCTTCGAAGGTTTTCTTAGGTTTGGAGGTTATCGCCTTCTCGGCAATCTGCTGAGAGTACGTGAAACCGGCCAAACAGAAAACTTCGTCCAAGACTGTGTCCAACACTTTCTCCGCAAGGAGACGGCGGCGTTCCATTCGGTTCGCCATAATGCGCGTCACCTCTATCTCGACCTCCGGTGCGGCTATTTCAGCGCTGGAGTTGAGACGCATTGTGCCTTCCTGCCAATCTATGTGCGGGTTCCGATGTCTTAGCCAGGGCAGTCCCAATATTACTCGTTCTGGGCCTAGTGAAGTGACCATAAAGTCGAACTTTTCTGCACTGGGGCCAACTTTGAGGACGAGTGTCACTTTATGGGTAATACTGCCGGCTTCGTTGAGCGTCCCATCGATATTGTATAGAGTGATGGGGTGCTCTAGCGGAACTTGCAACATTTTGTGGCGGTCAGCGTACTTTTTGTCCAGGAACAACGAAGTTGCTCCGGAGTCTACCATGGCTGCTACTTTTACAGTACGATGACGTCCTTGTAATTCAACAGAAATATGAAAATGAGATCTGCTATCTTTTGTTTCGGGAATGATACATGAAGAAAGCGCTGCATCAGAAGTCATCACTTGCGGCGCTGCTACAAATTGTGGAGCAATCGGAACACTAATACTATTGTTCATCTCCGAGGCAGATGTAGATGTAGAATCAGAACAGGAAGCCAAGACATCACTACTATCAACATGACAGGCAGAAACAAAATGGTACGTAGGAATTACAGATTGGTCCGAGTCCGAAACGAGGCGAGATCGTAGGCATATCTTACAACTACACGAGGCCGAGTCAACCGTATCTGTTTTACAGGGGGAGTCCGCAGCTATGACTACCCCTGGATCTAAAAAGCCGCTTTAAGAGCATTGATTTGCTCTTGTTGGGCTGTGAGCGCCGCCAATAACTTTGCCACGTCTGCCTGTGACGTATTGGCTTTGGGCGGTGCGGGAGTACTTGTTTGGGCGGTTGAAGCCGCCAACTGACTGGAAGAAGGTTGGGAGGGGGTCTCCTCACTACTGGCCGCAGCTTTCGCTTTGGCGGGTTTCCCCATAAATTTGAGCATGCAGACGGGTGCCCTATGTCCGACCTTTTGACAATGGTGGCACACGTCGCGTTCGTGGTTTCCATCCTTCTTTGAGTGGTCCTTAGAACCACACCCGTAACACTTGCCTTGCATGTGTTTTTGATAGTCCTGCCGAGTCTTTCCGCCGGATGCGGGCTTGCTCGTGCCGGATCCCTGCTGGCGCGATGCGTCAACTTGCATCGCGTCTGGATCGGACGGCTTGCCTGCAGGCAAGATTGAGTGGCTGGACGAACCGCCCTTCTTCTCCGAGTCCCTCTGTCTCAGTCGCTGATCTAGCGACTGTGAGACCTGCTTGAGGTCGTCGAAGTCGACGTGGGCCTTGTCCGTCAAGGCTAAGGCATCTTTCACACGGTCCGAGAGACCGTCGTAAAAGCGGGTGCGGAGGTCTGCTTTTGACCATCCAGTTTGTCCAGAGTACTGTTCGAACACGGATCGGTACTCTGCAACCGATCCGCGGCCCTGTTTTGTCTTTTTCAGCTGCTCCCTTGCTGTCTCCGTGGTGTCGAGGGGCGAGAATCGTCTGTTAAATTCTTTGACGAATTCGTCCCACGAGCTAGAGAACGGGATATTGTTATGCTGAAGTTGTTCGAGGTAAGGGAGAGCCCATGACTTGGCTTCCCCTTCCATAAGGTTAAGAACCGCCATAATCCAGCGGTCTTCTGCCCGGAAGTACATGCCCTGGGCCGGGTCCCAGGTGTTCATAGCGTCCTGCTGTGAGCCTGCCCAATTATGGAAGGCTGCAAGGAAGTGACGGGCATCTGTAGAGTTGCCTTTCCCATCCCAGGCTTTGGGACGGGCCACTACTTCCTTGTGTTTAGGGCTGGGCTTGGCCGCGGTTGCTGAAACCTGTGCGGTCAAGTCCGTGACCTTTTGCGTAAGTATGCCGACTACTTGGCCTAGATCACTTATAAGGCGCAAGCAGTCGTTAAGAGTTGGGGGCGGAGCAGGGGCTGTAGGGGTAGGTGGAGCGGCGGCGGCGGCGGACATCTTGTCCAATTCGTCCTGTCTTTTTCTTTCCTCGTACTTTTTTATCGACTCCCTTCTGTCTTCGATGAGGCGAAGCTGTTCGTCTTCGTCGAAGTCGTCCCAGTTGTCGAAGTTCTTGATCCACTCTTTTTCTTCTTTAGAGAGGATCGTTCTGTACTTGGACGTTACTCCTGTGGGATACTGAGCTTGAGCTTGCGCTGCTCTCTGTTTCCCTTTGGGAGCTATCGTGGGAGTGGACGGATGGGGGAGGAGAAAGTTCGGGGACTAGTGCTGCCGCAAAGGCGATCAGCTGAGGGACGGTGAAAGGAGTGCCCGTAACAAGGCCGAATGTTCCGTGGAGTTCTAGAAGCGCGAAACGGAACTCTCTATCGTAATAGATAGCGCGGACGTATGCTTCCGCGTCGTTCTGTGGTTCTGCTTCTAGAGAGAAGAGGTAGTGGACTTCTTCACCAGCAAAGACTTCTTGGTGGTGAACTACTGGGGGTGCTAGGGGGTCGTCAACGAGTGTTTCGTTGGAGGAGGAGTGCGCCGAGTGGTAAGAATGCTCCGAAGCTGCTGTCGGAGTGGGAGATGCGAAACGAGGTGAAGGGATCTGGTCAGAGGACGATTGACCTGCTCCCTGAACGTGTAGCGATGCCGAAGCAGAGGCTAAGTTTGGAGTGAAGTAGGAACGTGGGGGTGATGGGGGCGCTGGGACAGGGAGAACTGTTTCCTGTCTCCTCCGGAAGATACGTCGAAGACGCTGACAAACGTTCGCAAATATGCGAGGCAGTTTGAAAAAAGGGGAAGGTGGTAATATGTGACGACGTGTTACGACGACCGCGAAACGCTAAGTCGAAGGTGATTGGAGAGTCCGATCAAGCAAGACCAATACACAGTGATAGTTTCACACTGCGCGAGGCTGCGGCGATAACGGAACACTCAGGAATGGGGTAATGGGTTTGTGCAAGAACACAAGGCTGTCTGCCGCAGTCTCCTCGACCTATTGGCTGCCTCTCACGCCGAAGCGCTCTCAAACTTTTCTGTTTACTTCGCGTACAGCTGTCGCAGGCTAGGCCTGGCAGGCTTCTCTTCCACTTGCAGCTTATCTGGCGTGGTGACCAGTTCTGCAAGCAGTACCCAAACGTTCTACTGATGACCAGATAGAACGCTTATAGGCAAGCACAATCTATGCCGACTTTACGGACACTAGAGTTGTACCAAGATAGCGCAGATTCTGCGTACGAAGGTCCACAGGCAAAGAGTGAGGTGTGTGACACAAGGGACTTGTGGTCGTCAACCACCTAGAAAGGAAAATGGAAAACGCCGGTAATAAGAAGGGGCGTGTGAAGGAAGAACTTGTCCTAATGTAGCGGTATGACTTATCGCGTACAACTAGACCAAGGTGAAGGTAAGTGAACTGAACTGGTATACACCCAAGCCTAGCGCGGAGACAAGTCACGCGCCGAACGTACAGTCACTGCGGAGTATAGACACACTTGAGGTCTTTATGCAAGACCAAAGGTCAGGTGATCACGCAGTGGCACGCTGAGTGGAGAACCAAGAGGACAAGTTAACATTGGAGAAGAGTAAGGGAAGTACAAAGAAATGCGCACCTGAGTGGAGAACCAAGAGGACAAGTTGGTTCCACTCAGGACGCTACATGAGGGTTTATATACACTGCTGCGGCTGAGTTCGAATTACTACTAAACCTTGTTACTAAAGGTATATGTAATAGTAATGAGTCAGACGCTGACGCGTCGTATCTAATAATAGCGTTATCTGTTGTGCTGACTGATGCACAGTCATTAACGCTGACAGAACCATGACGTGTCCTTATCTATGAGTCACAACCCTATGACAACGTAGTCTAGAACTATCTAGAATGTTCCCTGCTTATCGTCCAATGAGAAACTACTATGCTAATGAGGAAAGTGCCCTAAAGAGGTAACATCCAATAAGGAAGTTACTATCCCAGGGTCACGTGCTTATAGGTGCACATGTTGGCATCACGTGACTAACCATCTTATCATATCTAATGATAAGGACTTGGATGTTTGACTCAACGTTGGAGACTCGTATCTTCACCAAATAAATCCGTAAAAATACAGAAAAATAAGGCAAAAATAGAGCGTCCGTGACAGTAACACTCTGACACTCGGACACTCTGACTCTCGGACACTCTGACTTCAGAGAGTCAGAGTGTCTGAGTGTCTGAGTGTCACAGTGTCGGAGAGTCTGAGTGTCTGAGTGTCACAGTGTCACAGTGTCACAGTGTTAGAGTGTTGGAGAGTCAGACAGTCAGAGTGTCAGTCTCTGACTCTCCAACTCTCCTGTTGATAAGTGACCCTTGCGCACTTAGCAGCTCTAATGGATTGGACTTACAGATATGGACTGCTGTAGATTAATTAGGACCGCTTTAGATTAGATTTGATCTATACAATCTTGGACTTCTTTATCTATGACATCATGTACAATGACATCATATGGACATATCCAGACTATTCATTGTACTATGCATTCTTGTATCTTTCTTTGTTCTCCTTTAGGTCTATCCTTATTATGATGTCACTATGATATCATTTACTTCTGGACTCTCCTTGTTCTTTCTGTCCTTGTTCTCAGAACGTCCACTCCTTTGTCCGTTTGAAGAACAATAACTACCTTGTAGTATGTGACTTATGTTACATCCCTTGTATAGTGTCACTCCCAGAAAGTGTATAAGTAGAGTACCATGTACGCTCCTGGTCCACATCAGTTTGGTGTAAAGGTTGGGCGATAGGGGCAATCCGGCTAAGTGTGCTGTTCGGGTGATAGGATCCGAAGGGCCGGTTCAATTGGCGACGAGAAAAGCGTGAAGTCGAAGGATGGTAGAGCACGAGCGAAGATGTACAAAGGCGAAGCGACTTCACTTTGGAGAGGAGTTTTAGAGGCACACGAGAGGGATAGAGAGAACACAACTGGATGATATTTCGAGTACAAACAAGCGCGTTTAAATACAATTTAGATACATTTTTAAGGATAATAGTAACAAAGTAGAGTAAAGAAATATAAAGGCGCACGAGCCATGTAAAATGTAAAACAGGAGTCGGATAAAAATAAAAGAGGGAGCGAGAATGATGAGAAAGGGGGTAAACGCCCCCTATGAGTCTGAAAGCATTTGAATGGAAATGGATACGGAGATGGTAGACCTTGAGCCGCTGCACATTATCGCGGCGGTGTTGTTTTGGTGTGGTTCGAGTTGGCCGGGTCGAGCGTGCCGAAATGCAACACAGTTCTCACTGCTTGTGTGCCAGGTAAGCTCCCTCTTCTCCAATGTATAACATCAGTTCTCACTGCTTGTGTGCCAGACCTCTTTGCTTCACCTGCAACTCACCCTGTACACCTCTGCTTCCAGCCACCTTTGATATCTCACCACAGTCTACTTTGTCACTGTGAGTATCATCCCTATGTGTGCTCTTCATCATCTCCAACACTCTGACTGTCTGACTGTCTGACTGTCTGACTCTCTAACTCTCCTCTGACACTCTGACTGTCTGACTGTCTGACTGTCTGACACTCTGTGTCACGCCTCTGTGGGGGCGTGTGTCGTTCTGTAACAGATCCTGCCTGAGGCAAAGGACTCTGAGTCGGATCCCCACTGAGTGGAAGGACTCCTAAGGTCTTCTGTAACAGCCCCTTATGCTAAGGTGGCTGAGTCTGTAGCAATCCCCCTATGCTAAGGTGGGAAAGACTGGTCTGTAACAGTCCCTATACGGAGGTGACTGAGTTGGTGGCAATCCCCCTACACTGAGGTGGGAAAGGTCTTCAGGGGACTGCTGAGGCAAAGCTCAAGTCAGCAGGGTCGGACAAGCTCGGTGGCCTAAGTCCAAAAGTCACATGTCACTGGGCTGACCAGTAAGACAGAAGGAGGGTAAGAGCGAAGTCAAGGGGAAGCCTGCACAGAGGCTGAGAGGGGAATGACCCAAAGGAGATAAGGGTCAAGGGTCAGGGGTTCTGGGTCAAGGGCTTGAGTGCTGAAGGTACTGAGGCACTCAAGGAGGCAATGGGAGATACAACACAGATAGTTGATTAAGCCAAAGCTAAGGAGCTAAGGCATACTACAGGAGTCCCTATATAGTACAGGATTGTGCCTGAGCGCATAATGCTACTGGTTGCTATAGATAGAGTAATGTGCTGGCAAGATGATGTTAGTATTGTACAAGATGGTATCATGCCAGCAAAGCAAGAGAAGGGTGAACAAGAATAGCACAGAAGGTGCTAGAACAATCAGATAAGGGAAAGCATAGGAAGGTAACTACCAAGAAAGGGAATGGATCAGATAAGGACAGAAAAGGAAAAGATAACAGGGGAGTTTGTGACACTCTGACTCTCCAACACTCTGACTCTCTAACTCTCCAACACTCTAACACTCCAACTCTCTGACTCTTCGACACTCTAACTCTCCAACTCTCTGACTCTCTGACTCTCCAACTCTCCGACACTCTGACTCTCCGACACTCTGACACTCTGACACTCTGACACTCTGACACTCTGACACTCTGACACTCTGACACTCTAACTCTCTGACTCTCCAACACTCTTGTTGATAAGTGACCCCTGCGCACTTAGCCGCTCATACGGACCGGACTTGCAGCATGGACTGCTCTAGATTAGATTAATTGGACTTGTAGATTACTTACATTTGATCTGTACAATCTAGCACTGATCATTGCGTCATGTATGACATCATGTACTATGACATCATGTAGAACACTCCGGACACTTCATTGTACTCAGTCCCTTGTTCTCCTTTAGTTCTTATCTTTATTGTGATGTCATTATGATATCATCTTTGTCTGGACTCTCTTTGTTCTAGTTGCCTTGTTCTCCTTTTATACACTCCTTTTGTCCTGTATGTAGAACAATGCTCCTTGTATTCTGTGACTCTACGTTACCACTCTTATACTAGTGTCACACCTCTGTACAGTATAAGTAGTAGTGCTTGTACGCTCCTGGTCCACATCAGTTCTCTCACTGCTGTGTGCCAGACACCCTTTGCTTCACTGCTTGACATTCACCCTCTGCTGCTAACCAGCTTGCCACTAGTATCTCACCACAGACTCTTTGCCTCTGTGAGTACTGGTTCTGTCTATGCTGTTCATCAACTCTGACAATCTGACTTTCTAACTCTCTGACCCTCTGAGACTCCAACTCTTTGACACTGTGAGTCTCCAATTCTGACACTTATTGAATATATTATCTATAAATATTTTCCCTAAATAATATATTATGTGAGTTTCAGGCAACCTGGCTTACTGATTTTGTGATAACTTTTAAATTTTTACATGGAGTCTTGTGTAGCAGAAATTGTTAAATTATTTTTCAATGAAAACACATTAAATCTTTTCTGAATGTGGCCACAGAGTGGACTGTGAAAAAATGCGTGACAGGTGTGACAGGTATGGACTTTATGTCTTTTCAGGGATTTTCTGTTTTTGAGAAATTGTGGAAAGACTTTAAATTCATGCCACAGCTTTTCTTGAGGACAATTGTGACATAAGCTATATATTTTTTGCATATGTAATTGTTAAGTCTTTTCACAGTTTTTCTCATCTGATAATCCCTGAATGGACTTAAAGTCCATTTACCATAATTTTCCGAGTACAGATTTTATAAAATCTTTATGTATTAGTCATCAATTTTTTACAATCTTTTCGTGTAAAGACAGAATCATGCTGTCAGTGCCAACAGCTGGTAATCAAGCTAATCAAGGAGCGTGTGATCACACTGGAACCAGGATTTGATCTTTCAGCAAAAAATCTTGAAATAAAACTTGATTAAGACTCAAAGTATTTTATTTGTAAATTTGTGTGACAATATATTTAAAGTTTGTAAATCATATGCCCTGAAATGTGCCCATTGCAGCTGTCATGTGATCAATAAACTTTAAATATATTGTCACATAAATTTACAAATAAATACTTTGAGTCTGAATCAAGTTTTATTCCAAGATTTTTTGCTGACAGACCAATTCCCGGTTCCAGTGCATGAGGAGCATCAGGCTCACAGCTCACGTGTTTCTTCCCACACCCAAGTGTGGGAAAGCACACGTAATTAAGAGTCTAACTTCACCCTGTACAACCCCACGCACCCATAACTTCCATCTCCAGGTCCTAAAGCACGATGGCTTCAAACAGTCTTCCTACTACACCAATAGCTTCTTCTTCAAGCGCAGTCTTCTCACGACTTCGCATTCCCATCTTACGCCGCGGGACCAGCAAGGATTCCACTTCCCTCGATCCTGGCGAGACCCCAATGGTCGTTCTCCGCGTACAGGTGATTTCCTGCCGGGACCTGGCAGCCATGGACAGTAACGGCAAATCTGACCCGTGCGGTCCCCTACCTCTCGCTATCTCACGGGCTGCTGACCTTCCCCCGCTTCCCGCTTAGCTTCGTGACTGTCTCCATTTTGGGCAAGCGGTTCCAAACGCCGGTGTGCAAGCGCGACCTCAATCCCGAGTATGAACCGAAGGTCGCGACGTTCGACTTCCCAATATACAAGTCGCTTTCGCACCAGCTTGGCATGCTCGAGTTTGTCGTCTGGGACGAGGACCTGATCCGGAACGACTATATGGGCGAGTATTCGTTGCCAATAGACCACTGGTTCCGAGGAAGTGCGATTGCCTTTGACGATCCCAACAATGAGGTACGTCACTTTACTACCGAAGATCAGACTAGAGATTTAACACCCCTCCTTCAGCCTTTCTCTGTTCGCCTCGTTTCTTCACGCCGGTCCCAAACCGTGTGTGGGACTATGTTAATCAAACTCGGCTTTGTTCACCCCCCCGACTCGACGAGTCAGCCCGACTTCAGGAACACCTACGAAGTATTAATGAGCAGCTACGCAGACAAACGTCCCGTTGGCGTCGTCATGCTTGAGATCTGCGGCGCAAAGGGCCTCCCCAAATGGCCCAACAGTGAGTTATTTGTGCCTCTCAACACCGCATTCTCTCTGATTCGATCGCAAGTGTTTCACACGGACTTTGACATGGATCCTTTCGTGGAAGTGTCAATTGGCGACCAGGTCGCCAGAACGCGCGTCGTCCGGCACTCGCTGAACCCGATCTGGGATGAGCAGCTGTTCTTCCACGTGCGCAAGCAAGACTTATCACACCCTATGCGAATCGCCGTCTTCAACCAAGATAGATTCACGCGCAACGACCTCATTGGTCGGGCAGAGTTTAACATCCCTATCCCCCCCAACGGGGACGGGAAAGACCTCAACACCAAGCCGTATTCTGTCGACCTACCCACCGTAATTGATTTCGAGTCTCCTCTGACCCTGAATCCAAGGCGGGCGTATACGACTATTCCAACCATCACATTTCGGTGAGCTCCGTAGTGTTGTACTTGAGGTGGAGCAAGGATTACCGATACTCCTGTGTCCAGTGCCAATTATCAACCATTTTTAGCGCAGAGGTACTAGGCGAGGTGAATGGTACGACACAGACTGCACGCGAACGATCTCGCGCTGAGAGCCCACATCAATGCCCAAGCCTCTCGGCTCGACGCCGTCCACCAAGGCGATCGATTGATGTCCTCGCATGCAAACGCCGCCGCTTAATAGCGGTAGTCGCAAATCATATTTAATTACAGGAACGTTTATCAACAAGAGCAAGATCACCACAAGTAATCGTTGAGGCCCCGCCTCGACAGTGGCAACACCCATCCATTCACACACCACCCCACGATTCGCCAGGCCCTAAAAGGTCATCTCGAGATGTGAAAAGCAAGCTGTTGATGAAGGGCACGCAGAGTCGAGGAAGTAGAAGTCAGATTCTGGTCCTGTACATACGGTGATGAATTCGAAGAAAAAGTAGTAGTCAACACCGCTATCAGCTCAAACGCGCTACATCATCAAGACAAACTCGACTACACCCCTTCGTATCAGCAAGCTATGTGCCCCGATGTGTTTAGCACTTGACGTATCGCAAAACCCCTTTAGTTCGAAGTGAGGTGTTTTAACGTATGGTTGTTGGGGCTATATATTCGAAGGGAGTTGGAACTTGAAGGAACGATCACTCTTTACAGCTGGTTCCATATCGATTGTCCCCTGCCATTTTGAGAACACATTCGGACGCCCAAAACTCGAGAGCAGGATCAAGATATGAAGTTTTATGCACCGCTTCCGCAGAGCAACGAGGCAACGAAACAGTGGACGTCTGGTACTGGCAGTGGTAGTACTGGGAGGGGACACGGACAGACGAACCGTGTATCCGAATGATAAGGTAACAACTCAATAACGAACCGAGACGAGATTACGATAACGAACCAAGACGAAAGGCTTGCACAACGGTCGCGTGGACATAGGGATGGATTGCATCAGTAATAGAATGAACGGATCTCCAAAGTCAAAACTTACTTCAACACGGAAATCGGCTCGTTCGCAAGGCCCTTGACGATCAGGGTTGAGTGTAAATCTGGTGTGCAATGTGACAAAATTTGGTTAGGTTAGGAAAGAGGGAAGGAGATTGCAGTACATAGGTCATCACTGTAGCTCTCTCGGGAGTCTCAGCCCCGAAGTCCTCAGCTCGGATCGCGTTTGTTCATCTTTTCACTCACTATCCTCTCAAGCTTGATTCAAGATGTCGTTATTTGAGCGGTAGTCCTCGTAGCTGCAGTTTTCTATATCTGATCGAATCAGTTTCATTTCTATGATATTAACGAACTTGACTGATTGAGAACAACTCTTGGAACAACTCGTTGGTTTGCCTTGCAGGACTGGGCACCATCTTACCTGCGACCTAAACAACAAACACGGAGCCACAGGTCTGCCTTCCCACGCGCGAAAGTCGAGACCGATAGTATAGTATGAAGACAAGAAGCAACCAACTACAAACCGTAGGGAGTCATTAGCTCGCAGCAGCACGGGAAAATCAATTGTAAGATAACACAGATAGAAAGAAAGTGTTTATGACTGAACACGTAGATGTCAGTAAGATTTCGCTATACAGTCGAACCCCTCTTAACCCATAGCTCTGATAACCCGTATCCCCTGATAACCCATGGCCGATCCATCCACCAAAATCCATTTGTAGGCTGTAGCAAACCTCTCAAAACCCCTAGCACAGAAAGTCCACGGAGGGGTATGGGTTAAGATGGGTTCGACTGTATCCCACCTGGGACTAAGTTATTTTGGCCATGGTCCGCAGACGGCAGGACGGGATCGATGGGACCTAGTGCGCGCCTGACCATATTGATTGTGTCCGTAACTAGAGCCCGATTCTTGGCCCGATTCTTATTCCGCACGAACGCTATTGGCAGTTGCTGTGACGGCGCCTGTTCCTCTGTCCATTCATTCGCCTGTTCATCCGCCTGTCTTGACATCACTAGCTTGAGCTGTTCATATGCGTAATGGAGTGCCTCGTATTGCAGTTTCTCAGCACCCGCAACAAAACCCCGCGCCAGTATCTCGAGAGTGAGTGTGATGAGGTCTTGTTGCGCAGCAGGCAGGAAGACAGATGACTTCCGGTCGCCATGTCGGGCAAACATGCTGTCGCCCCTACGGTATTCATTTGTACGACGTAGATCGAACAGCTCCAGGCGCTCCCGGCGGATTGAGGGCGCGTCCTCGGACTTCCACCACTGCGTGTCCACGTACGGTAGCGAACCCTTGATGTCTGTGAGGAAGCGCACGATGTTTTGTAACCGCGCGCTGTTACTCTGTGGGTGACAATGAAGAGCGACACCATCGCCGCTGAAACGGAGTCGCTCGGCCAGGAACTGCTCGCCGATAATGTCATGCCAGATGAAACCTTCGCCGGGTGTTACGGAATTGTCAAGCGTATTGCTCGGGGGAGTAATCATGAATGCGGCGACCACGGCCGCGGCACACCGAACGGATAGCGCGACGTCGTCATTAGGCGTGTTCCATAACTCCTTAATGATTTCCAGTGACTCTGGAGTGTTCAGCAGCGGCAGGATATCCAAGTAATATTGCTCCTTCGCAGCGTACGATGCGAGTACGTCGCGAATTGCGCCGGGGATGTAGTAGAGCGCCTTCAAGCAGGCCCGAGTTCTTCGCTGCTGAACTGATTTCGGTAGTCCGCTCGTGGAAGCTCGCTGTGCAAGCTGTATGATATTCCAAGGGAGCGACACGGGAGAACTCGTTAGTCCAGGTAAGTTTGCGAGGATGGGGCGGATGTTGCGCTGTACGTCGTCACCGTTGTGTGTGGGGAAGCCCTCGGACTCATACAGACCGGGGATCCCGTCGATAAATTCCTCCAATTCGTGGTCCTCGTTGAGCCAGCGAAGCGTCCGAACGAGCAGGTTTTTGTATATGTTTATCGAAAGGGGTTCAGCTGAGTCCTCGAGCTTGGAGATTATGTTTTCCGAGAAGAGTTTGGCCTTGTTCCTCTGCTGGTCCAATGATTTGACCATGTCCTCGCCAACCTTATTCCAATATTTGTGCAATTGTTTTATGCCGAGATAGAGGGGTGAAAATAAGGAGAGTAAGATCATTTGAACGAAGAACCGAAAGACGGGCGTCAAGGGCGTTCGATAGGGACAATCATGAAACACGAGTGGCAATAGACTGAGGACAATATACAAGAAGACGCATAATCCAACGATTGCGAAGGTGCAATATGCGACGATATGGTTGCCACGAAAGGCAAAGACGGCGAGTCCTGCGAAGAACAGGAACACGGAGAGGAGTAGGAGGACAGGTAGCACGTCGACAAAGCCGAAGATGCCAAACCTGCGCGCGCCTCGGGAAAAGTACTCGTGTATACGGGCATGATGAAGGGGTGCGTATTTTCGTTGAACTATCTGGAGGTATCTGCGGGCCCATTGTTGCAAAAGTGTGGCCATGAGCGCGCACGTAAGACTGAGCACGAGGCTGAGGAACCAGACTGAGTTGATGAATACTACTGAGGCGGGAGGAACGAAGGGACTTTGGACGGATAAGCTCGTAGTGGTACTGGTGTTTGATAGTTGTTGTGATATTTGTGCGAGGAGGGACTGGGTGGTGATGTTGGGATCCTGCTGCAAGGTCGGATAACTGAGGGCAATGAAAGTAGCCACTGTGGAGGAGAAGAGGCCAGTCTGGAAAGTAGGAATAAAGAGACGTGGTTGATTGAAGAATGAGAAACGTACAAAAACGAGGATGCCTTCTGCACCTCCTTTCCAATTCTCCACATTTTTTTCGTCCTCAAACTTTTGTACACGGGTGATATACATAGAGAAGATCGCCGAAGAAGATTCAGTTGTCCTTGGAGCAGGGGCATTGTCATCTGTGTTCTGCAGAGGTCGTTGGAAAGGTCTGAGATCCATGATGGCACGGATAAGAACAGAGCCCCCAGCAAAATGAGTAGTCGACGGAACAACTGTCAACAAATCCGTGAATTATACCATGTATTGCTGATCAGTCCCACGCTAGATAATGCGCGCCTTTCAGTTTCCTTTTGAACTTGGATTGAGGGCTAGTATCGCTGTAACCAGAAACATCATAGCACCATTACTTTTACTTGAAAGAGGTGGGGAGGGACTCTAGGAACATCAGAAAGAGAAAGCTACTGTAGTGTTTTTTTAAAATAAAAAAGATAGAGTGGGCTCCAGACTCCAGTTACCATAATTAAACCATCTACCTCTTTTGGACTGTAGTGATCGGAGAGAGATCGGAGGGGGTTACGAGATGTCATTATTCTAGGGAGGATATCATTAATCGGAGTATCAATCACGACAAGAGAGATTCAGTGTGTAAACCAAATAGATGGGTATTGGGTATAGACAGTATGCGCTAGTGGTACGTCGGAACCGAGGAGACAGTATGTCGTCGCGTTATTAAAGTCGTACTCATGAAGTGGGCAGGAAGGCGGGAGCGCCAGGCGAACGAGGAGTCGCGACAGCGTCTTCATCAGTGCTACTGAGCTTGGCGTGCTGACGGAAGGACAGAAGGACGAGTGCCCCGTTTCCGCGCCCGGGGGGTTGTTTTTTCTTTTCATTTCGGGCCCATCATTCGTCAAGTATCAAACCAACCTGCGCGGGCCATCTCCTCGCCCAGGCCGTCCCATGCACGCCGGCGCGCTCTGCGCCCTGCGAGCTCCGTTGCGAACCTGGGACCATCCGCAAGTAGTCAGAATAGCCAATACCACGCCGACACAAAAAAAACCATGCGTGCCTCAGGCATTCGTCCAGCTTCCACCGACCGCCCTCGGTCCTCTGCGCATCCGTGGGGACCGCTAGGCCCGGTACATACGGCGCGCCAGGTAGGAGCCGACGGCTAAGCGCGTATATCATGCCCGCGACGAACGCATCCTGCGCGCCGACGTCGTCCGCGCGCTGCCTCACGGCCTGCTGCTTGCTCCTCGCTCCCGACGTAGGAGTCTGGCCAGCGGGGCCCTGCGCGCGCGATCCGTCATTACTCGAGCCTCCAGCGATCTCCGTGCAGTCCGAGTCGTCACCCGAGTCATTGTCTGCAGCCTGCGGCGGGGTAGACGTGGAGGCGGAGGCGGACTGCTCTGCAAGGCGGCGCAGCTGCGAGGCGGAGAACGCGCTGCTGCCTTGGCTGCTCTCGTGCCCTGCCGCCCAGAACCCGCTCCCGCTGCGTACGCTCTGCGCCTCCTCGCCGTTGCGTGGGTGGTGCCGCGCTGGCGTGGACGGGGTCGTCGTGGCGGAGAGAGAGGAGGGAGATGCACTCGCGGCGGGCGTGGGAGGTGCCGACCACCCAGAGGACTGGAAGTACTCTCGCGTTGGGACGGAGAGCGCTGCCGCGCCGTCGGCGCCCCAGTATGCGACGAGCAGCGCGTGGGGCGGGGCGAGGCGCGTCAGTGCGAGCAGGAAGGCACGCGGGGCGCTGGCATACGCGGGGGACTGCGCTTGCGCGTAGTGTCGGTTGAGGAAGAGCACGTCGGCGTGGGGGATGAGCTGCGTGGACGAGGAGTTGGTTGGACGGCGCCAAGGAGCTCGAAGAGAAAGTTGCGCACCGCTTCGATTCCTTGCTTCGCGCGCCGACCGATGTCCACGCTAAACACGCACTGTGAACGCCAGCGTCTCTCGCGTGCGAGACCGTCTAGCCCCTGGAGGTTGCTTAATGTCGTCTTGACGGACCGCCCCTCAAAGTGTATCCACTCAAACGGTGCGCCGTTGTTCTGCACCGGTGGGGGCGGGGAAAGGGTAGGGGAGTCCAAGGGTGATTCTGGAGAGGGATAGTGCTCAGGGACGAGCAAGGGCCCCATGAGCGAGACAAACTCCTCATGTGGAATGTCCGGAAGTGGATTGTGGTTGATGACGGACTGGCTGTTCGTGTCGCCTAATGAGAGGGGAAAATGATAATATAAGTCTCCTTTTGTTGATGCATGTGAGAGAAGTGATAGGACGGCAGTCGAACTTAGCTCCTCGCTAGGCGGGATTCAACCAGAGCCGCCAACGCATCAGAATCCCGGCATGCCTCTAGCGTAGGTGCTAGTCCAAAAGCGTGTGGGTACTCACCAGCGTGGAGGATCCATGCAGCTGGGACACCCGCTCCGTCCCAAACCTTGCAGTATCGCGTGCTCACGCCATCGGCCTCTAGCTCACGCGTGACAACCCGCGCTTCTTGCGCGCCGCCCAGACTCGCGACCAGCCAGCACTTGTCAGCTTGCAATTGGGAGAGCACGCAAAGGATGGAAGGCGCGCTACCCCCGCGAGAGCGTACGTATTCGTGAGCGCGTATAGTCTTTGTGGGGGCTGGATGTGAAGGCAGGGAGAGTGTGTGGGTCAAGAAGAGCGTCCCCACAGCGACGACGCGTAGAGGACGCGTCGAAGGTGGAGGAGTTGGCGTTGGCGAAGGGCGGAGGCGAGACATTGCCAAGGCGGGCAGCCTGAAGATGGGTCGAGTGGCAGACTCCAAGGCCGGGTGACACCAAACACGGCGACCCGACTTGGCGCTACTTTCCCTTTGCGGGCCGACAACACGCGAACATCGATCGCACCCGCAACTGTCCCTGTCGACTTCACCCATGACTTCTTCGTTTGTTCGGTCTTCGTACGGAGGTAGAGAACTACCTGCTGACAATCTCATTGGTAGATGCTGCGCCACGTTGATGTCGCATCATGATGGGTGTCGAGCGTTCAACTCAGGGCACAGTTGCGCCCAGATGCACTCTACTTTGTCATTCTACGTGGATTCTTTAGCTGGACTCCTGCACCTTTTCAGAAGGACAAGTGAAACCTATAAGGAATATTCGATATTCAAGTTCTTTGGATAGGTTTTAGTGACTGATTAGGCCAGTCAACGGCGCTACGGCTGCGCTGGTCGTCTCTAGTTTCTGCCACACAATGGCGACGAGTACCTGTTCTTTTTGAGCTATCCTCGCGTTCTGGATGCCAAGCACCAGTTCTTCAGTCATGCATTTCACAAACTCCACACAGTTTGCACGTACGACCCATTGACACATATAGTTGACCAGTCTTGATGCGCCGGAGATAGGATATCTTCATCGCTTTTGGGATTATATTCAATGGTAAGGTTGGCGTGCAACAAGTCAACAAACTCAGGTCGTATCTTTCTTTGGAAGAACCTATGCCATTCGGACGGTATTATGGACCGCGTACCTCTGCGACGTTAAAGTTTACCACTTTTAGACACTGGTGCTACTATCAGAGGAAATATTGACTGTAGTGCTGCCGAATTCGGAACTCCAGTCACCGGCGCTTGTTTTACGCAACCTCGGAAGAACTAAGTCATGTCCTCGGCGTATCGACAACATCCAGCCCTGCTGTCTTCATCCCTCGGTGCTGAGGATTGACCACCAGAAGTTACATGCTTTGTGAAGATGCTCACTAGGATGGCGTATTGCGGTATTGCAGCCTTTCTGCTCGAAGCAGCACTCGCCGAGACTCCTATGGTCATCCTCTAACCCTTCGGACCTCTTCTGTTCCTACAATTGTGACTCTTCCCACGTGAGCCTTTTAGTCACGGACGTTGTCCTTGCCTATTCACGGCTCTTCACTTTCTTACAGGTACACAGCACGTACCATCGCCAGTTCCAATGTAAACCAGTGTTTGAGGCCGTTGACAGACTCCGGGGAGGCTGGGGGTAAGGGAAGAGGGGGCACTAGGAGTATTCTGGGTGTCGAACCTTGGGTCGATATTCGTGTTGATCATTGATATATTGATCAGCAACGTAATGTTCTAACTGAGACCGCTGTAATGGTTACCTTGATGCCTACATGATATCCATGGTGGCGTGACGTGCATAGTACTTCAGGCTCTCCTTCCCGACCTAGAGCAAGAGCTATGTAGGGCGTTAGAAGGACATTCGTCGACATCGGCATGCCACATGGGAATGGCCCCCCTCGGCAGTCGCCGTGCAGGGTTGGTCGTGCGGGGTGGGGATTAGCGCCGCAGCGAGGCGGTCACGGTCTCCTGAGAACCCAAACATGTCGTTTCTCTCTCTCTCGACTGAGCTCATTGAAAAGATCGCTTCATGCTTGCGAGCGCAAGATATCGCAGTGCTCCGACTTTGCTGCAGGCGGATACACCTCATCGTGGAAGGATCCCTTCTGCTGCAGTACCTATATCGGATGGAGCAGGCGGGCGTGTACGATCCATTGTGGGACCTGCCAGGTCGACCCATTATCGACCGGCTGGAGACGCTCGAGCGGTGGGAAACGTCGTGGAACGACATAGGGAAGTACTTGGTGACCCCTCGGCTCGTGATTCCGGCCGAGCGGGACCTGTTTGGTCCCTTTTTTCTCTGCGACGACTATCTGTTCGCAGTGGACTGGCAGGGCCACCCGACCGGCCTCCGGCAGCCCGCGCTGCTGTACGTCGATCTGCGCGACGCGCTCCGCACGGGCCAACACCGCTGGAAGCAGATCGACTATCCCCCAGGATCGATCGCGATCACGCAGGCGTTTTCCATCGAGGAGGATGACCTTGTCGTTTCGGTCCTCAGGTGAACAGCGCATTCCCTCTGGACTCGGCACACCAGCGTTTTCCGTTTTTTTCTCAACAACTCTCATCCATGTCAGCTTGCCGCGCGTAGACAGCGCGCCCACGTCCACCGTCCTGCGGTTCATGAGCCTCGAGACGGGGGGCGCACATCCACTAGCGAAGCTCCCCGACCTCCGGCTCGACACACAGCTCCCCGTGAGCCTCCTCGACGTGCGAGCAGACGTTATCGGGGACCAGATTGTACTCGTCCTGGTCGACCTACGGAACGACGCCCCGGAGAGCGACGCGATCTACCTCGTCGATTGGAAGCAGGGACTAATGTCACTGGTACGTGCTCGTTGGAGCTTCAGCCGCGCCTCGCATTCTGAAACTTGCTCAGGTCCACCGCGCGCCAAATGGGACGTACGAGGGCGCGCTCTCCGTTCTCTCACCGGAGCTCGTGCTCTTCCTCAAGCGCGAGTCACCCTCGATCGAACTTTGCCGCGTGACGCGGGGCACGGCACAGACGCCACCGAGCTTGCGCGTCGTACGCACGCTCGCCCTTCCACCCTTCCACGTGGGCTACCACGTGCACACGGCATACATGCAGACGGACCGGCATAGCGCGCGGCGGCGCGGGACACCACTACAGCGCCCGGCATCGCCGCTACCGTTCCACAGCGCACCGGACGACATGGTCGTGGGGATCACGTTCCTGCTCCGCCAGCACGGGCCGCAGATGACGTGGAAGAAAGTGGTGACGACGATCAGCCACCGCGCGCTCTTTGCGCTCGCCACTGCGGAGGGCGACGACGGAGATGGTGAAGGTGAAGGTAGCGGGGACGACAACACCACGCCATGGGAGGAGTGGGGCCCCAGCGCGGCGCGTGTCATCGCGCCGTCCTCGTTCCAGTGGATTACGGCGCACGCGGGGCAGCGCTGGCTCTCGCTCGAAGCGGACCGGCTTGTGATCCGGGACTTTAGCGCCGTGCGTGTGCGGCGCGCGGCGGCCGCTGCGCGGGATGGGGGCAGCGACCGTGGAGTGGGCACCGTGTCTGAGCTGCCGCCAACGGAGACGATCATCCGCGGCGGGTCGACGTGCTTTGCGCATGACGTCGCGTCGGCGCTGCCGTTTGTCGAGACGCGCGTGGAGGCGCCTACGCGGGAGCACTCGATGGTGCTGACGGACGGCGAGCGGCTGGTGGCCTTTGTGCGCGTCGTGAGTTGATGTTATGCAACGGTACGGTTTTGGGGCTGACTTAATAGACCCCACAGGGTCAGCCACCGACGTTTGACATTCACGTACTCGAGGAGAGCGATGTCTCGTCGTCTTCGGCCGGATCGTGTTCTTCACACAGTCAATCACGCACAGCAGCACTCGGTGGCAAGTCTTATCAATTAGCATAGCATAACATGGGTCAGACAGTTTGGACGTTCAACTATCCGGTATACACGCGTAGCACACACGCATGCACCCTACATATATAGACCACGCATGTGCAAATCGCACGATAATCCAACCATCTTGAGGAGGGAAAAGAAACTACTCAGCACCGAGGAGCTCTAAAAGGGCTCGCTCATGAAGAGTTCATGGAACGACGAGTCCGTCTCAGGGCTTGATGCCGTGCTCGACCACCAGCCCAAGCTCGTGCATCGCATCGCGCCCACGCCTCGCCCACTGGTGTATCAGCGCGGGATCGTCGAACCACTCTGCGCCACCTTCCGACTTGGGGCGGAGTGCACCAGCTCGCAGCCAGCCGGCGATGTTGCTCTGCAGGCGCGCGGCGTGCAAGATGCCGATGACGGCTAAGAGCGTCTCGTCAAGCCCTTCTCCCTCTTCCTCTCGCTGCTCCAGCTGTTCTTTGCTGCGCTTGCGTTTATGTCCCTTCCCCAGATGGTGTGCGTCAGCAGCCTCCTCGCCTACTGGGGTCGTTGTTTCGTGGGCGGGTAGTGGTGTGCGCTGGGTATGATGGGGTTGAGGTCCGAGCCCTAACCCGAGTGCGGTGAGATCCGCATTACGCTGCGCACGGGTATACTCGGGCACGCAGAGGTGGTTGTATGGCTGAAGCGCCGCCTTGGCGTGCGAGTCGTCCAGTAAAATCGTCGTTGCGGCCGAGTGGCTGGACCAGGTCGGCTCTGGGGAGGCGTGACGGGAGGACGCGACTGAGGAAGGTGAGGCGCGACTCTGCTCAGGTGGAGCAAGAGCCGCCCAGGGCTTTTCGAGGTCTTTGATCGTTTGCACTTTACGATCTGTGAGCATCGATTAGCGGGGATCTGACACACCAAAAGAAGCTGAAGTAAAAGGTGTCGGCGAGTAAAGTCAAAATATGGCATTCTACTATCACAGATTCGCAGATCTCAATTAGTCCGCAATATATTTAATCATCCGAAGGATAAAAATGGATTGGGTTAAGGATGAAAGTGAGTAGGGACGCACGATAATGGTCTTCGGTAAGCCCGAGCGTATCCCGCGCCCACACGGCGACAAACCCCGAGCGGTCGTGCCCAAACGTATGCAGGAGCATATCGTCGACGCTATGCGGCTGCGCGGAGCTCCAAATCATGATGTCGAGCCATGCGCGCGTGCTGGGTGCAAAGAAGTATGAACGGAGCGCAGGGAGGTAAGGGCGGGGCATCACGCGGCGTGGTGCGGGGCCCAGGTGATGCTGGCCTCGGGCAGAGCGTGGGGGCCGCGGGGAGCGCAGGAGGAGCGTGCCGTTTAGGTCGAGCACGATGAGCTTGCGTGTTGGAGAGGAGAGTGTCGCCGAGGGTATGGAGGAAAAGGCGAGGTAGGACTCGGAAGGGGTGGATTCGAGAGGTGGTGGTGGTGGTGGGCTCGAGCGGGGAAGATCGGGAGCAGACGGAGGGGCGACGAAGGGGGGTGACGAGTGGGGGGTGAAGGCGCTCGAGCGCACGGCAATTGAAGCAGGTTGGTGTTGATGTTGGCGTTGGCGACCATCGTCATGATCGTAGTGCGGATTGTGGGTAAAGGTGAACGCGTACGGGTCATTGAGATTGAGGGCAGCACTAGTGCCAAAGGAGAAAAGGCTCTGGGAATAATAGTCGGGCAGATGCTGGTAGTAGTAGTCGTCTCCAGGGTAATACGCCATCGAGGGCCTGCGAGCACGGGCCTGGAGTATTGCCAGTGCAAGCTTGCACCGGGTGCGGGTCGAGCAGTAGCGAAAGGCGAACAGTTTGGGGATGGAATGGCCGCTGTGGCTGAGTGCGTCTGAAAACGAGAGTTTACGCGACGAACGATGCGCCCGCCATCACCCTCGATCCCTGAGAAAGATTTCTTCTTCGCCGCCCTCGACCAGGACGCGCGTCTCGATGGCCGCGGCTTCCTCGAGGCGCGCACCCTGGACCTCTCTTTCGGTGCTGAGCTGGGCCATGTCGAGTGTTCCTTAGGCAAAACTCGGTCCGCCCCTGCCCACCTAACTTGCTCACACATATACTTACGCACGACGTGACAGCGTGCTGGCGCATGTAGACGCCAAAATGGTGCGCCCCGAGCCCCAACGGCCGTTCGAGGGGCTCATCAGCATCCACTGTGAGCTCTCTCCAATGGCAGGGGCCGAGTACGAACCAGGCCGGTGCGTCACTACTCCCCACCCCCAACTTCACGTCCCCTCACACCCGCAGATCGAGCGAAGAAGAAACGGCGCTCGCACGCCACCTCGACAAGATCTTCCGGCGCAGTGACGCCATCGACCGCGAGGCGCTCTGCGTCCTCACAGGCGAGCGCGTCTGGCACCTGCGCCTCTCTGTACACGTGCTCTCCGCGGCCTCCTCTTCTTCCTCTTCCGACGCTGCCGCAGCCGCAGGAGGTGGCGGGGGGCTGCTGGATTGCGCGAGCCTCGCGTGCGCCGCTGCCCTGCGGCACTTCCGACGGCCGGAGGTGGAGGTCCACGGCACGGGCGAGGTGACAGTGTACGCGCCATCGGCACGCGCACCGGTCCCGCTCGCTCTGCATCATACGCCTTTCTGCGTATCCTTTGCGTTCTATTCTGAGAGCAAGGGGTCGGAGCAGCCGAAGGTCCGGATGCTGCTGGACCCTGCGGGCTTGGAACTGCGGCTCGCGCATGGCGTGCTCGTCCTTGCTCTCACGGCGCAGCGCGAACTCGCCGTCGTGCACAAGGCGGGAGGTCTTCCGCTCGCGCCGGAGACGCTCATCAGCGCTGTGGAGATCGCGGCAAGGCGCGCGCGCGAGCTCGAGACGTGGTTGGATGTACACGTGCGCGAGGACTGGGCGCACAAGAATGTCGAAGTGCGGTGAACAATCAAAACATAATAAAGAAATAAAGTCGTTTTTATTCCGGACCATGTAACTAAGACAAAAATCGATCTACCGGAGCTATTTCAACGTGACTAGGGACTGGCATTTATTTCCTGCTTAAGACTTGCCGGGTTGGGTTAGTTGATAGGGTTTCGGGCGACAAGTGCCAGTGAACGTCGTTATTCCCGAGATAATTATGTATCCGTTGATGGATCGACTCCGGGAAATCGTGGCAACCACGGGGCTTGGGGAGCTTATGCGCGACAGGGGCTTCGTCGAAGAACTGGAAGGGGGATTTGGCGCCTTCGCGTGTCCCGAACAAGCGGAACAAGAGGTGTCTGTATGGGTTAATCCCTCATCGGGCTTCAGAGAAGAGAGGGTAATGAAGATAATGTTCTTTCTCAGAATCAGTACTTGCAGATCTCGTCGAGTGAGGACCAGCCTTGCTTAAAGCGGCGAGCTCAGTCTGCGTTGGACTTGTGGCCGACTACTATGTGGAGAGGAACAGCGGGATGGGGGTTGAGACAGCGCCACCTACCAAATTAAAGGGCGTATAAGAAAAATTCAGCGTGTTCCCCTGAATGGAGCGTAAATCAGGATTAGAAATTCCCGAGAGAGCAGACTGAGAACGGGAAAGGAGGACGAGTCTGCATGCCAGCGCTTCGTTCTAAGAGTGACTCTCCCTGCAAGGCCAAGACCGAAAGTAACTTATCAACATCGTATCGATTCAACCCCTCGCTCGACTTGAAGGTTTGGCTGCTCACCCTCGATTCGGCTATAGTGACGATACATCGCCACTACTTCAGTGTTTAGGCGATCTCGACGAAATGTTTGATCGTGACCGAGGTAAGTCTCCTCGACGATTTCCCTGATGGCCGTCGATCTCCACGCGGCTTGGGACACGACTTCCGGGTTTTTTTCAGAAGCGCTGTTGTTTGCCCCGGTTGGAGGGAACTGATTCTGGTTCATTTCAGCAGGGGCCCTGCCGACCTTGGCAGTTAAGTCCTCGAGGCCTCAAGAGTTGATGAACATTGGTGGACGTGGCGCTCATCCCTGCATCAGCAGGTTTACTGGCCACTGCCGACAGAAGATCCTGGGTTCGCCAAGCCCCTGGTAGGCCTGGGGAAAACTGTAGAGGCAAGTTTGGAGATTTTGGTCAAATTTTCCAGATGGGCATCAGCTGAGTCTCCAATTTTTTGCTGAAAGACCGCGGACGAAATCGCCGAGGACTTGAAAGCGCCTTGAACGAAGCTTTTGCGCAGTTACACATCGCATTGACGTGAAAGGTCCAGTCGTGTTCATGATTGATGAAAGATTCGTACCAAAGGTTCTCTGCGATGTTGTAGGAATTAATTGCGAGCTCGGGAAGAAGACGTTGTCAGGCGGGACCATCGGGCTCAGAGTGAGATCTCAAGTTCCAGTTCCTGAAAAATAGAAGCCCCGTTATGTCCGGTTAGATCAGTAGGTCTGCCTGTCGCTGCCACTCCATACACATTCTGTATGGAGTGCGTACTGTAGGAGGGTGAAAAAGCACAAAGTTGCCGGGGGTCTTGTGATGACCAGTACAGTACAGTAGTACAGCTTTCCTCTATATCAAGAACAAGATGACTCTACAGTCCGTCGTCGCCAACGCGTATGCCACGACCAGGCCTACTGCGCCTAGCAACATGGTGCTGAGGCTTAGGCGCGCTCTAGGCGGCGCCACGTTCGTCGTTACGTTGGCACTGGCACTGGCCCCGCTGGCCGCGGACTCCGAATCGGACCAATCTCGCCACGCGGATTCAAGCATCAGCGTGAAGGCCTGACCCTCAGGGCTATGCGCGCCTTCGACGGCAAAGTTAAGGGGGTCAACGACGGGCGCAAGCCAGCCGTCGACCGTGAAGTGAGGCGTGTCCGCGGACGCATCCGCCGCCGTCTGCGCGGACCCGGTCGAAGAGGGTACGGTACTCGAGGGCAACGGTGTCGAAGACGATGGTGCGACTACGGGGAGGCCAGGCGGGGTGGCAGACGTGCCATTTGTGGAAAAGAGCGCTGCACGCGTGAGCTCTGCCTCCGGAATGAATGTCTCATCGCCAGTGAGAAGCGCGAGGCGGTAGACAGTCGCAGCGAGCAGTGCACTGCTCGACGCGTCGTCGAAATTATCGGTGCTGTTCCCGTCCGCGTAATTCTTGAATAGACCGTTGGCTTGCTGTCGGCAGGTGTGCACACGCATGAGACATGACGGGCTAGTACGCAGGGACGCACGAGGTGTGGATACATCGCACTATGAATCTCCGCGACCCAGTCACCAAGTTCCTGGATCTGACCACTAAAGTCCTGAGAAAAGGGTGAACTCTTAAGCGTCCCAAGCACGCGCAACATCCCTGCTGCTGCCCATGCGTTGCCTACACTTACCCATATGGATTATCTTGTGTACGTGCGAGTTATATGCCGCCACGCACCGGTCGACCAGTGTCCTGGGTCTGTGCCATCCGCACCCAGGACGATATGCCGCCATAGTCCGCCCGCCGACATGTCGCCGAGGTAGCTGCGGTACAATTTAACCTGTTCTCTTGTTATCGGGGGTCACTGCCGTGGCAATCGAGGAATGAAAACCCACCTGGTTGTATGCTTCCTGCAGCATCGACTGGTTTCCTGTGGTTATACCATAATATGCGAGGAAAGGGGGTACCATGTACACCGAGTCACTCCTGTCGCAAAGGACAGCACGTTAAGAAATGCACAGGAACGGGCCAAAACCGGTCAATGGACGTCGTACCAGAGTTGCACCTCCGAAACACGATGCGAGATCGCTCCGTCTTCGGTCTTCAGTACCCCCGGTCCAAATAGGTATTCCACCTGAGCGGTGGCAGCCCCGGCGTAATTCTCCCCACCAAGACCGGTCCAATTGGCAATCAGGACGGCTATTCCGATGCTGGCTGGATCGCCCGCGCTGCCGTCCCCTAGTACGAGGGGCTGGCCAGTGCCATTAGTCGGTGGAGGGGGTAGTGTTGCGACAGCGTTTTGTGCGATTGTGAAGACATCAGCGAGAGTGTCGTTCGAGGAAGAATTCAGGGACGAAGGAGGGGGGAGGAGCACTGATGGGGTGAGTACAGAAAAGGAGGGAGAGGAGAGTTCAAGGAGAGCTTGTGCGCGAACGCCGAGCTCCCAACTAAGGTGGAATGAGATGGATACCAGACAGCGAAGCGGGGGAACAGCTGACCTGTGGGTCGCACCCTCTGCAAGGAGTTGTGTCACAGTGTTAATTTGATTGCTCGTGAGACTCTGTCCGGACACGCAGACCAGAAACAGAGCTGAGGTGGTAATGCAAGAGTTATGCATGTCGAGGAGCGGTTGGCGATCAGGACACAGGACCTGAGCACGAACGGCGTTTCCATGTGTTGGCTACTTAACCCGACCCACGGACGATCTAAATTTAGTATGTCGATTCGAGTGCTACAGATACGCTTTCGCTGCGCCGCCGCGGATGAGGAAAGTTGAACTCGGCTACATTCCCATTTTGACACAGTCGTCAGTCATGGAAACCGAATACTGTGCTTCTTATTGAGTACTTTCCCAAAGCTAGCCCCTGCACGTGCCCCACGATGTAGTAGTGATGGCTGTCAAGGATTGGGCCAGGAAAAAATCCAAGTTTAGCAGTTAGCCGGCGCCCGCTCACGCCAGCGTGGTAGTGCTGGCAGTCGTCAAAAATAGTGACTAGAAAAGGGACCAAGTCGATCCGGCAGGGTCTGGCCGCACCTGTAAGGACTTGGACTCGAACCTGATCGGATTCTCCTTCCTTGGTTTGGGAAACACGCTACATACGTGGTCGGGGGCGAGGACGTGACGTACCGACTAAAATCCGCACTTAGGGAGATACCACCGACCCCCTAGGAGGGCATGTTCCTCGAAGATACTAAGAGGCCCCTCCACCCCTAGAGGATAAAAATAAAAAACGCAGTCACAGCTTCAACTAGAGAACAGCGCACAGCGTAGACACTCACCCATAAAACGAAGTAAAAAACCAGTAAACTAGCTTCCCTCCCATGACATAAACCACGCGGGCAGATCCATCCAGAGACGTTAGGACCACACGGCCTCGGGGACATCAGCAGAAGATTATCCGAGACTAAAACGACATCGGAAGCACTTGGGACATAGAAGAGGCCCTACTGAGGACATCCAGACCGACTGAATATTACGAGAAAGGACTTCTTGTACGGAATGATCACGGTAAGAGCCAACGCAGAGCTGCTTGATAACCCCATTAAAACGTCTTGACTTCCAAAAATAAATAAATAAAAGGCGCGATGAGTGGTCAGCCAACCAAGGCTTCGTTGACGACCGTAATTGCCAAGACAATGTTTGGCATCCTCTCATCCGAGTCATGGAGGACCGTCTAATCACCTCGTCTGCTGAGACAAAGGCTGTACTGTACGACGAACTACCTTCTCTCGAATTTAGCAATGTCAAACTCGCACTGCGCTCGGCAGACTTTCACTTTCTTCGCGGCTCCCTTCCCAGAATCGAGTGGGATGCGCTTGCTCGGGCTTCTCGTGAGGTAAAAGAATCAATTGGCTCCCCCATGCATACATCGGAATCATCCCCAAAGCCAAATTACTGCAACCTCGTTTGTCTCATGAAATCCTCTTTGTTTTAAGAGCGGAGATTCGTCGCCACCGCCTGAGCACCCAGAGATCTCAACATTGGCTTCTTGAAGCAGTTACACTACGTGCTCCTTGAAGTCTGTACAAATTACCGTCTTTCTCGCACATAGGAACCTCCAGTCTTGGTCCTCCATTTTTCGACGCGCGTCCTAACGCAGACGGAGGCGTACGAAAACTAGTTCCAGGAGAGGTACCAAAAACCGAGCCTGAGGTCATCCTTCGTTTACATCTAGATCCTCACCCAACCCCCCAATGGAAAGCGCTATCCTTTCTGTCGTGCCTCTATTAAAGACGGGTACTCCTGGCTCGCAACTTGCACTGCCCTCCGGCTAGCAGCCAGACACGACCAATACGCGGCCCACTTCTGACCGGACATAACCGGCCTCGGCCCCAAGTGTAGCTGCGGCGGAGACTGGCACCTCTACCGCTTCCAAAGGGTTACTTTCATACCCACACACTCACCCACATGGGCCACTCTCGTAATCTCCTCAGCTATATTTCCGCAGCCGGAGAACCTTCAAGCCGATCGCTCGAAGGTTCCGCCGTGCGGATTGACTGGTCGCCTACCCAGGAGGGCACGCGCGCTGTCCCTCTTTACTAGACTATCATGGTATCTTCACCACCTGCCGCAAAACCTTAGACCTTAGACCTCACAGCCAACCTATGCTCTCCTTTTTTTAATGTTTCAGACCGACCGTCACCATACGCTATTTGCTGCCCCCCCCCCCCCCCCCCCCCCGCCCTTGAATGTATGCAAGTACGTACATGCGACCTACCTGCCCCAGGATTTGTGCCCTTGGATACAAACGGACTTTTTTTTTTATAAAAAATGCTGTCATCACATCCCGCATACCGTCTCTCTCTGGTTATGAATGCACAGATTCACGTTGACGAAAGCTTGATTACCTGCCCTAACTACGTGCGCGTCTATCCATGTCGAGCGGAATTCTGAATA
The DNA here is from genome assembly GCA_025766275.1 of Lactarius indigo. Classification (NCBI taxonomy): domain Eukaryota; kingdom Fungi; phylum Basidiomycota; class Agaricomycetes; order Russulales; family Russulaceae; genus Lactarius; species Lactarius indigo. The sequence goes on along the minus strand of JAFKAC010000045.1, from coordinate 318,015 downwards.
TGGCGTTATTTACGGCCGCCGCTCTGTTTACCAAAGGTATCACCGATCTGTTTCCCCCCTCGCTTGGTTGTTGGCAGAGCACGGGATCGGGTAGCTCAAGCAATATGACAGAGTAGGGAGTAAGGCGGCAGAATTTGCGAAGAGTTAAGAAAAATTATTCGTCGTTCTAAAAATATCTGTCTCGGTAAGGGTCTGTTCGAAGATCTCCGTATCGCTCCTTTATTCCACAGGTACTGAGGGACTCGAAGGTGGGGGCATAGAACGGGGGGGTGACGTCGACATTCGGAACATGAGCTAAGACAACCTGACAAAAACCGTAGGCAGTGGGATTGAGTATAGACTACACAGTATGACGGTCAGGACTGCTCCTGAATAAAGGAGCAGTCAACATAAAGAACGGGCCCAAGTGAGGAAGTATGTTGAGATACTGTGGGATTGAATAAAGTCTGCTAGGTGATATTTCGTCCCAAAACCAACGACTCGTGGCTGAGTCCAATCTTGGGGTTCCAGGAAACAAGTGGGCTCAGGGTGGCTTGTGCGTGGCATGGGCAGATTCGATGACTTGGAAGTGAATCGTTGCGTTGTTGGTTGTGCAGAAGAAGTCAGAAGGGGGGGGGGTTGTCAGCCCTGATTGGACCGATCCTAAGATTTTGGTGTGTTTCAGAGAAGAGGAAGCACTCTCGAAACAGCAGTAGTAGTCCGGGAGTTTCCAAGAGTGGCATATTATTGTTAGGCGGAGAGTTCAAAGTGGGGTTTTTCAATTGCCGCTGCTTCTCATAGGGAATTGTTGTTACAGTCAGGGGGCTAGATAAGGGGGGTGGGGGTTGTGCTAGGCGAATGATGTACGTGGTCCCTGTCTCCACTCTTGGACGCATTGGTCGTAAGCCGATATCCCAGACCTCACCCTCCTCATCCGTAGGTTGGGCGCACGCCTCCAAAGCCAAGAAGAGAGCCTAGTCGGAGTCCTTAAGACTGGTGTCCGCGGGATTCCACTTAACCGAGACGCTGGCATGAGCAAAAAGAAGAAACGGCTAATTGATAATGTGTTCCAGAATGGTACGCGAGTTCGCGAGTTTAAGCTATGCAGAAATGCCAGAAATAGTCAACGTGAGGCGACAGAATGGAGTAATGAAACGGCGGGCCTGACCAAGGTAAGAACAAACGGTCTGCCCTGCTGGCTCACGCCTCCGCCCTCTGGCAGTTCGTAGACTTGGTCGTGGCCTGCTCCCCCGAGCCCGTTATAGTGGCTACAGCTCCGCCAATAACTTTACCATCAGTCCGACCTGGATTGGTGACCATCCGTACGACGTGTATTACTATGGCGGAGAGCTCGCCCTCCTCGGGGGTGGTCCGGCGACCACTTTTCTTGCGTCATAGGCCACGTCTAAGCGATTAGCGCGGAGCGCTCCCCTAGTATGGTGCCTCCCAAGAGTGACCGAGAACCACCCACCGCTAGAGCCTCGAGGGGCGTAGGGCGCACCACTGATGGCGCGTCCACTTGACCCGCGGTGTGTCAGGGCTCGCTAAGCCGGAAGAGCAACTGGGGGTCCAGAGGTAGCCTGTAAGGTCGTCCGGGAAGATATACAAATACTCGTGAGGGGGACCCTCCATTGGGATGGTACAGGTGGCCCCGAAATTCCTCGTTTTGGACGAGTCGGAACTCTTGGCCTGTAAACCAAAGTAAGCCTGCGGTAGACACACGGTGTTGGAGATACATTTCCAGTTTGCCGTTTGTAATCGCGACGGAGGGATAAGCCGAGTCGACAACTCCCCTCATGACCGATCGCCGCACAGCTTGGGGCACGACCTCCAGGGTTTTTAGACGGGAGCACAGTCAGTTGGGAGCCTCCCAGGGAACCGATATTAGCTCATTGCAGCGGGAATTCCGTGCAGGGACCCTGGCTGTTCAGTCCTCGATGGTCTATGGACGTGGCGCTGATCTTTCCCCGGAGGGTTTTGGCACTGCCGACAGCAAGCCCCCCAGGATCGGGGTACGCCATGTCTCGCCGAGCACCTGGGAGGCCCGAAGCAATCTGTAGAGGCGAAGTGCGGAGGTTTTAGTCAAAATATTTTAACCGGGTGTGCATCGGCCCATCGGCCGAACCTCGCTACTGAACAGACCGCGGATTGCCGAGGCCTCGGAACTTCTTGATCGGGATCGGGGCTTCTGCGCAGTTATACAGTATGTCATATTGTCATGGAAAAGCCCAGACGAGTTCGTGATTGATGAAGAACCCCACGTACTGAACAAGAGGCTCTCTGCTGCTGGGGCTGTGGAGTATGAATTAATTTGCCAATCCTAGAGGAGGATTTTGTTAGGGGGAACCGTGATTGGGTTCTGAGAAGGCTTCGAATTCATAAAATAAAATAGAACACCCGTTTCGTCTGGGTCGATCAGTAGACCTGCGCTTGCCCATGAAAGCCACTCCATGCTAGTGTACTCCTCGTAGCGAGCGCGTAAGGGGCCGAAAGACAAAAAGTTGACGGAGGTCTTATTATGAGTAGTAATATAGTATGGAATCCTAGATCGAGAACAAAATGGCTCCACTGTCCGTCATCATTGTCGTGCAAGCCACGACCAGGCCCACCGTACCTAGTAACACGGTGCTGAGGCCCACGCGTGCACTAGGCGGCGCTACGTTCGCACCGGGGCTACCAGCCGCGGACCAATCTCGCCACGCGGATTCAAGCATCAACGTGAACGCCTGACCCTCAGGGCTTTGTGCGCCCTCGACAGCATAGTTAAGGGGATCAACGACTGGCGCGAGCCAGCCGTCAACCGTAAAGTGGGGCGTGTCTGCAAACGAATTCGATGCCGTTTGCTCGGACCCTGGTGCAGACGCGGTTGAAGAGGGCGTCGTGCTCGAGGGCCGCGGTGTCGAGTGTGTGGACGAAGTTGTGACTACTGGAACGCCCAAGGGGACGGCAGACGTGGCGTTTGCGGCAAAGAGTGCCGCACGAGTGCGCTCTGCCTCCCGCACAAATTTCTTGTTGCCAGTGAGAAGTGCGAGACGGTAGACGGTCGCAGCGAGCAGCGCGCTGCTTGACGCGTCGTCGAAATTGTCAGTGCTGTTCCCGTCTGCGTAGTTCTTGAACAGACCGTTGTCTTGCTGTGGGGGGGAGGTGTGAACACACATGAAACATGATGCGTCAACATCCAGGCGACGTACGAGATTTGGGTACATCGCGCTATGAATCTCCGCGACCCAGTTGCCAAGGTCTTTGATCTGACCCTTAAAGTTTCGAGAAAAGGATGAACTCTTAAGCGTCCCAAGCACGCGCAACATCCCTGCTGCTGCCCATGCATTGCCTGCAGTTATCCGCATTGGTCACCTTTTGTGTGAGTGTGATATGCCACTACACACCGGTCGACCAGTGTCCCGGGTCTGTGCCATCCGCACCCAGGACGATATGCTGCCATAGTCCGCCTGCCGATGTATCGCGGAGGTAGCTGCGGTACAACTTAACCTATTCGCTTTGCCGTCTAGGTCACTGCTCGTGGCAAGGTCGGAGAACATGAACCCACCTGGTTATACGCTTCCTGCAGCATCGACTGGTTTCTCGTGGTTATACCATAATATGCGAGGAAAGGGGGTACCATGTACACCGAGTCACTCCTGTCGCAAAGGATAGCACGTTAAGAAACCCACAGAAACGTGCGAAAGAGCTAATGATAGTACCAGAGCTGCACCTCCGAAACACGATGCGAGATCGCTCCGTCTTCAGTCTTCGGTACCCCTGGTCCAAATAGGTATTCCACCTGAGCGGTGGCCGCCCCGGCGTAATTCTCCCCACCAAGGCCGGTCCAATTGGCAATCAGGACGGCTATTCCGATGCTGGCTGGATCGCCCGCGCTGCCGTCCCCTAGTACGAGGGGCTGGCCGGTGCCATTACTCGGTGGAGGGGGCAGTGTTGCGACAGCGTTTCGTGCGATTGTGAAGACATCAGCGAGAGTGTCGTTCGAGGAAGAATTCAGGGACGTAGGTGGGGGGAGGGGGACCGATGGGGTGAGCACGGAGAAGGAGGGAGCGGAGAGTTCAAGGAGAGCTTGTGCGCGAACGCCGAGCTCCCAACTGATGTGAGACGAGATAAATATAGACTAGACAGCGAAGCGGGGAATCAGCTGACCTGTGAGTTGCGCTATCTTCAAGGAGTTGTTTTACAGTATCGACTTGATTGCTTGTGAGACCCTGCGCCGACGCGCCGACCAAAAACAGAGTCGAGAGGGCAAACCAAGAGGTGTACATGTCGAGGGACGGTTGATGATCAAGACACAGAGCCTGAGCATGAATCCCAGGGGGGTGTCCATGTGCTGGCTACTTTTCTTGGCTCACGGACAGTCTAAATTTAGAAAGTCGATTGGGGCGCCACAGGTGAGGTTTTGCGGGGCACCGCAAATACGTGGAACCGTGACCCGGCCCCTTATTGCCATTTTCACACAGCCAGAAGCCGAATACTGTGAGTCTCGAAATATTTTCCTAAAGCCAGCCATAGTGTTGTCGTGGCTGGTGGTTATCAGGACTTGGGACTAGAAAGTGGAGCCGGTGAGCCTGCCCGCACCACTTTTGCGCCCTGCGGTGTGCCAGTGTTTGTGGCTGGCAGTTTGTCAAGACCAAAGACCAAGAAAAGAACCCGAATCGCGCCGGCGAGGCTTTCCCGCACCACTTCGCATCACACGGGTGTGCCTGGCGGTTGTCAAGCCCGAGATCTGAGAGACCAGGAATTGTTGAGCCATGATCACGGTGCCGGTGTGACCTTGGTTGATGTCTGGGCCCAGACAGGCTGCGCACGTCACTGAGCGCCACAATATCCTTGGTCAGCCGGCCCGCCTAGACCCGCTGACACCTTTCTCTCTCGCACACAATTTTCTCGCTTGCCACGCCAAAGACTGTACAACGAACAACTTTTCTCCCAAATTCAATGATGTCAAGCCTACTCTGTATGCGGTTGACTTCAATCCTTACTTTCTTCGCGGCTTCTTTCCCAGAATCGAGTGGGATGCGCTTGTTCGGGCATCTCGTGAGGTAAAAACAAATCGAATCAATTCGCTCCTCCACACCTACAGTACATCAAAATACGCCCCAAAGATAACATTGTTCATTTCATGCAATTACACTTTAAGGTTGAAGATATGTCGCTACCATTCGAGCGACCAGAGATGCTCGACGATGACCTCTTGAAGCAGCTATACCACATGTTCCTTGAGGTCTGTGCAAAATTTCTCGTCTTTGCATTCCGCACCCAGCCCTCTCTGTCGATAACGTTTCTAAACTGTGGACATGTCTACCCCATCTCGGACGGAATTCCGAATATGGTGCGCCGCGTTATTTGCCGCCGCCGCTCTGTTCACCAAGGTGTCATCTATCTGATGTCTCCCCGCTTAGTTGTTGTCAGAGCACAGGATCGGGTAGCATTCTCCTGTATATCTGTCCACCACCACGCAGTCCTGTTGCGGAACCTGGGTCGAATTTATGTGTCGTCCCTTGACGCCACTATCTACTAGTTGTATTGAGCCGTTGAACTACTGGGACGGTAAATCAAATACCCCATACGATGTAAGTGATTTCAAAGTAATGGCCGTGGCCGTGAGAAGAATGAAGACTTGTCCATACATTGCGCTCTGCACTGTTCTCCTGTATCACAAGTTGATCGCTTCTTTTCAAAATTTATCCTACCCCTTCCCTCTATCTCGTTTATCCACATCGCTGACGTCAACAGTCCCGGAACGGACTCACATTGCGCTTACTGCGCTATGGGTTATCCGAACAGAAGGAAGATCTCAAAAATTGCGTCGTGCACCCCACTGATCCCCTTCCTGTGCCCGGCCGTTATTCCGGCCAAGTTGAACTTCTCTCCTTCCTCACTGCAGCTCTCCATGGCTCCAGAAAGTTCGAACAGCTCGATTACGACGTCCAGTATTCTATCGAGCACTTCCAGATTTACGAGGACCGCCCCTTGATTCCTTCGACAAGCAGAAAACGGGATCACAGTGTCGCTCGTCCGGACTTTGTGCCTTCAGGTAGACTTGAACTCCGGCCCGGGAATGCGACACCGATCATGGAGGTGGTGCTCTCCACAACAAATTCTTTCAAGGACGGCACGTCCGGTTGGTAGACGAAGCCATTGGATCCCTCCGAGGCGCGATCCAGGTGTGCCCACCATATTTACACACCAAGTCTCCTACGTGCTGGCTGGCTCTCCCCGCGTTCGCTTCGTTATGAATAATATATACGAGAGAAGGACGCTCTTTGGATAATCGTCGACCTCGATCACTCTGGAAAGAATCCAGTAAATCATGTTCAGGCTTTGATATGCGTCACCGGGCTCGCATACGTATGAGCAGTCTACTCCAACAACCCAAATACTCCGAAGAAGCGACTTCGTATTGCCATTCCAGCTCAGCTTTGCTCGAAATATGCTCGTTCTCCTCGGGTTATCATCTAGGTCTTGGCACTGCACATAGAAAGCGCTTTGAACATCACGGTCTTTCCGATGAAACAATCACCTTTGATTCAGAAGCTGCCAGGATGGAACAGTCTCGGGCTTACCTCGCGCGAATCACGTTTTATTAGCCGATCCTTCATACATCGCTGTGCCGATGCGAGACCGCCGCAAACCAAATGCAAGGCCAGCGAGCGCGAGTCACAATCAACTTGCGCACTGGGAATATCGTCAAATTTGTCTGGCGCACGAATTAGTAGACGGGGAGGGACTGAACGACCCCCCAAAATCCCGTGGACCACACGTCAAGTAACAGTGTGCACAAAACAACTGTCACGTGTAGTTCCGTGGTCTTCAGATATAGGCCGGTACACGTGTTCACCTTCACTAACAATACATGCCATTTCGACGTAGAAGATAAAACGTGATAATACCATACTAAGAAGCAGATGGGAAGGCTCGTTTCCACGTACGACGTTCGAAACCCATTCGAGGAGGTCGTTGGGTTCGCCGAAACTTCTATGCAAGTATGATCGAAATGGCAAAACCGTCACACCAAATGTCTTATCAGCACGTGAAGGTATACATGGGCGCGATAGGAATGCAGACGCGGAATAAGGAACATTGATACGCGGAGTTGTGCAGGTGTGCTTGCAAGATGCGCGTGAGAATCCGTTCGTCGCATGCAAGGGGTGGGATTGAGGAACTCAGCGCGCACCTTGGTGTCGGGGCTTCGGCCCACGTCACCTAAGTTTTCGTCAACAACGACAAGTCCGAAACTCGATCTGACCCAGTTTGCGACCGCAAAAGCGAGCATATGACGACGACGAAGACGTTAAAAAGACGAAAGTAGAAACCTGCGAGGTGGAGAAGAGGTGGAGAGTGAGCGAGATAAAGATGACACATACTTATTCTTGGGCGCAAGCAACATGCGAGCAACGTTTAAAGTCCGCCTTGTGTTCACAAAAACGATGCGATTGGATCCGGGTACGAGGGTTCTATCCCAAGCATGTTACGGGAGGAGGTTATGAGTATGAATGGTGTGGCGGGTGGTGCGTTCTTCGTCTCCGCATTCGCAAGTTTGTGGGTGTCCAGTTGGCAAAGAACTTATAGGTGTAGTCCGCGTTAAAAAGAGCGCCTTACGGTGAGGCAAAGAGTTGCGTATAGTGGGGAGTGGGAAAGAGTGGGTTTGATTTCGATGCCGTGTGGTGAATGGCGGCGCTGCCCACTAGTAGCGACCAGGTGCCCACATAAGGGGTCGTCCACTGAGGCCGGGTCGACTGGGAATTCCAGCACGATCCAGCCCGAGTTATCATATAAGCAGAGTTCATGTTCCTGGATGGACGTAAGTTGGGGTTAATAATTGCCCAGAATGGCCGATTTAGAACAGGAGAGGACCAAGAAAGAACGGGCGGGCCCTTGGCACATCAGTTGGGCACGAGTCCCATGGCCAGATCAAGCCTGAAGACGTTGATGTCCTACTGGGCACCGCTTCGCCTAGTTCATAGGTTTAGTGGCTTCTGCCCTCCGTGCATCCGTTGCAGTGGAGCGGCTGCTACTCTGCCTTCTACTTATCCTGGTCCAGCTGTAGGACTTGGATTGATGGTCTCCACAAGGAGTCGCTCCGGGAGACAGGCACGCACTGCCACCCAGCCCTTCCGTCACGGTTGTTGCCCATTTACGTGTGTTCTACTGTACTCCAGAACCCATCAGCTTACTGTGAGTTCCCACTGGGGTTCCCCTGAATCCCGAGTCGTTTCGTCTGCACGTCAGTCACGTAACTATGATGTGTGATGCCGTGAGTACCAGAACACGCGCCACAATGGATTGATCTGAAGCAAATCCAGAGGGAACTGATGGCAGTGTTCGGGGTGATGTTATTTATCACCCCACAAATTATTCCCCTCGTTGATAGTGTGACCAACCTTCGTTGGAATGGTCAAGCATTGGCACTACATACGTGATGTATGGCGTGTGAAAGCATAAGCACACTGCAAGTCACTGCCCATCCATCGTGGCAACTGCCGATCGTAGGCCACGTTTCTGTCAATATGAGACACGGCGTTCAAATAGATTAGTCCGCCTCGCGCGGATCACCTGATCCTTCAGAGCTTCATGTATCGCCGCGTACATTGCAGCCATTCGAAAGGGGGGGGGGGGGATTGGTGCTACAAGCCGAGTATAGTAGGTCCCTGTCCCTGCTTGCCTGATAAGATCGAAAAGGGGTTGTCAAGCGTGTGTCTTCGGTTGGTCACAAGGTCCGGGTACTTCCACTTGTCCACCAGTTTGTGGGATGTTCGAGACAAATTTTCACCCCTGGATGCCACAAGGACACGATTTGGGTCACTTCTAGTCCATGATTGGCAAAAATCCGTACACGACTCTATGTGGAGTTATTAGCTGAAAGTTGGTTAGGTGCCGAAAAAGGATGGCATTGACGGCGTCACCTGATAGAGTTTGAGTACTTTGATTGTCCGATGGCAAGAGTAGTTAGTTTGGCACCATATGCGGTTTCAACATACTGCAGTGCAGCTGCTCAATGATATTGCGGCGAGCCGATTCGGGGCGTTATCATTCAAATTTCGATCGTGGGAGAGCCGGGAACTGCCGTGATATATGGCGTGGTATCACATGCCCAATGTGACTTAGACCGTTACGATTTTGGGGGCTGATGCAATGCATCGCTCATACCTTGGCCAAACGTGAAACAAAGAAGAACTGTCTAACGGCTGCAATTATTCTTGGCAGGTGTTACAGAACCCGCGTGTTGATACCCCTCTACGTGGGAATATCAACGCTGCCGCTTGGTAAAGGCATACGTATCTGGCAATTGGCTTGCCAAGCGGGGATGCTGTGCACTTAGGCTCGCCACAGGCCAAGCGGTGGAGCTGAGATGGATATGGTGTCTATGAGCCAGCGCGGGGCGAATTTCCCTCTCATTGACGAAGGCACAGCAAAGCAACCAGGCTAGCTCCGCTACGCAAGGAGATGTCAGTTTGGCTATCGATTCTCACCACGAGTGAGTGATTGCCCTTCGGCGAATATCTCTCGTCACGCCTTTCCAATGGCTTAAACAACTCAACTGTTTGCAACAATTTTCACTGTTCACAAAAGTCTACATCCGTTGCTCCGCACCCCGGAGCTCTGGGAAAGTCTCTCTCCGTTGCCGGAAACCAAAACCTTCGCGCCATTTACAGCCGTTGTACCTGTGCACACATGCTTTAAATACCGTCGAAAATGAGACGCTCTCTCTTCCTTCCCCTCAAGCTCGTGCTCCTTTGGCAGCCTCATTACTACTTCCGTCCGGCATGGCGACGGTCGATATCGAGAATCAGAAGATCACCAACGTGCCCACTTTGGGTCGCAATGCTCCCCATACCGATCACGGCCTCCCGCTTGCTGCCCAAAGGACGGTCTCTATCCAGGACCACAGTCGGCCCTCCGCTCGCCTCCCGGTCGAGTTCCGCACTATGAGCTTGCAGTTGGAATCTGGACGGGAAAAACAGGCCAACAACGGAAAAAACGGGGTTAAAGGTACATGATCCCCCTCCCTTTTCTACTTCACTGTACGAACTTTCTCAACCCTACCACAGATCTATCCGACCTCGATTGGCACCACGTGTCTATCGATGAGGCGCTCCGCCGTCTCGGTGCCTCCCCCCAGACCGGCATCGACTCCCCACAGGCGCAGCGTCGCACCGCGCGGTATGGCCCGAACCAGATCTCGCCCCCGCCGAGCCGTATGTTGCGTAAAGTGCTTGGATGGGTTTTCGGCGGCTTTGGTAGTCTGCTTCTGGCGGCGAGCATAGTTTGCTTCCTTGCCTGGTAAGTTCAACCCTGGGCGCATTTCGTTGGCTTGGTGACTGAGGAACACCCCATGCACTTTTAGGAAGCCATTGGGTGAACCGGCCCCTCAGGCGTCTAACCTGGCGCTCGCGATCGTGCTCCTCGTCGTCGTCGTCCTGCAGGCCATCTTCAACGCGTGGCAGGACTTCTCCACGTCCCGCGTGATGTCCTCTATCCAAGGCATGCTCCCCGCAGACGTCATCGTGCTCCGCGACGGCAGGCAGGTCACTGTGCCCGCCGCGGCTCTCGTCCCCGGTGATATTGTACAAATCGCTCTTGGCCAGAAGGTGCCCGCAGATGTCAAACTGATCGACGTCAGTGGGGATATCAGGTTCGACCGTAGCGTGCTCACTGGCGAGGTATGTCCGGGACATGCACCCTTTCATTTTTTTTTTTCTGGCGCTGACATTTGGCTTTTCCTTGTTTAGAGTGAACCGGTTGCAGGGCGCTTGGAAAAGACAAACGACAACATCCTCGAGGTCTGCACTATCGATGCTCCACGGGAAGCGCCCATCTCTAACTATGTTTGTTTAGACGAAGAACATCGCACTCCAAGGGACGCTCTGCGTCAGCGGGTCTGGCCGAGGTCTCGTCTTCCAGACCGGCGACAACACTGTCTTGTACGTCACCGCCTTTCTCCTTCACAGCCTCACCGAAATCTCATACGAGCTATCCACAGCGGACGCATCGCTAAACTGTCCTCTGCCGCACCGGTGTCGATGACGACGCTGCAACGTGAGATTCTCCGCTTTGTTGTCATCATCGCTAGTCTCGCCACCATGGTTGCCGTCATTATTGTTATCTTGTGGGCCGCATGGTGAGGGCACCTGTCCCTTCCGTAATTGCAGCGTGGCTCAGGCTTCTTCTGCTCAGGTTACGCCACAGCTTCCCCAAGTACATCAACACTTCGGGCCTCCTTATCGATGTCGTTTCTGTTATGGGTAAATATCTGTGCTGCTTGATTGCGCCCTCTCCGGAAATGACTGACACGCCCTTTTCATTTAGTCGCTTTCATTCCGGAGGGACTTCCGATTGCGGTTACTCTGTCTTTGGCCAAGGTTGCAAACACTCTGAGCAAGCACAAGGTGCTGTGCAAGTAGGTCCTACCATCACGGTCTCATGTTGGTGTTATTTAAACCATCTGACTACAGGTCGCTATCCATCGTCGAGACCCTCGGCTCCGTCAACGTTCTGTGCTCGGTAAGGCCGACTTAAATCCGTATTTGCGGGTATTTATTACCTTTTCAGGATAAAACGGGCACTTTAACGCAGAACAAGATGCACGTCGAAGATGCCGCGATCTATGACGTCACGTACTCTCTTTCCTCCTTGCGCGACTCGCTCGACTCGGCCCCGCACTCGGTTCTCGAAAACCAACGTCAGCTCGCCACCGTCGCTGCCCTCTGCAACGCCGCCTCTTTCGAGGGTTCTCCTTCAGACTCGAATCGCAAAATCAACGGTGATGCCACTGGTCAGTAAATCCGATTTCTCTTCCTCCTCGTTTTCTCATCACATTTCCAGACTCTGCGCTCTTGAAATTCGCCGATTTCCTCCTTGCCTCTGTCGACGCGGCGCGCACGCGCTGGAAACATGTTCACAAAATGGCCTTCAACTCCAAGGTGAGCTGCTTCGCGCTCGTCTAACAAACCCCGCTGACGCCATTTCCAGACAAAATACATGCTCACGCTCTCCGAAGCTGTCCCCCCTACGAGCAACGAAGGTCCTCTCCCCGCGCCGCTTGCCTCCTGGGACTCGTTCGCACCCGGTGATCTCCTGCTCTGCGTCAAGGGTGCCCCAGAGATCCTCCTCAGCCGTTGCTCCCACGTCATCTCCCCAGGCGCCGAAAAACCCTTATTCCTCACCTACGCCGCGCGCCAACGCGTCGTCGCGATCCAGGAGCAGTGGGCTGCACAAGGTCGCCGTGTGCTCCTCCTTGCGCGTCGTGTGGTCCCACGTGACGCCCTGCCCAAGGAAATCGACCCGTATTCAGAGGACTTTAACGAACTCGTCGACGGCTTGAACTCGGATCTGATCATCGTCGGTATGGTGGGCCTGATCGACCCTCTTAAGCCCGATATCCCGGATACTGTTCGGTGCGCTTTGGCGTCCTTTGCACGTGACCTTTGTCCCCGCTGACTTGTACCTTTCAGGACATGTCGTGGAGCTGGAATCCGCTTCTTCGTCGTCACTGGTGACCACCCCGCTACCGCCGTTGCCATTGCCGCACAAGCAGGCATCATTACGAACCCGGCCGCAGTTCACCACGCATCGGACCTGTTGGAGCAGAGCTCGTTCAAGGATAAGGAGCACGTCGACATAACCGATTCGCACGACCCGAGTGATCCCCCGCAGAGCATCGTCATCACTGGCGCGGAACTCGAGACGCTCACGCCGGAGCAGGAGGAGGTCCTCTGCTCGTACAAGGAGATCGTCTTTGCCCGCACCACCCCCGAACAGAAGCTCCGCATCGTCCGCTCCATGCAGGCCCGCGAGTGCGTCGTCGCTGTCACGGGTGATGGTGTCAACGACGCACCCGCGCTGCGCGCAGCAGACTGCGGTATTGCTATGGGCAATGGGTCAGACGTCGCGCGCGAGGCAGCAGACATGGTACTTTTGGAGGACTTTTCCGCGATCGTTGTCGCGCTGGAATATGGTACGTCGCGTCTCTTGGTCCCGTCGTCTTCATTGGTTCTGATCGCGCTCTCTCCCACGCAGGCCGCTTGGTGTTCGACAACTTGAAAAAGACAACCCTGTACCTCCTTCCTGCCGGCAGGTAAACTACCCTCCGTTTTTGTTCATTCCTGCTAGTTCTGACGGTCTGATGACACCAGTTTCTCTGAGCTCATGCCCATCGTTCTGAACGTTGTCCTTGGCGTCCCGCAAATGCTCAGCAACATCCAGATGATCTTGATTTGCGTCGCTGTGCGTATTATTACTATCTGCACGCCTCTAAGGCGCTCGCTCACACTCGCACTACCACGCAGACCGATGTCCTTCCCGCGCTCAGCATGTGCTTCGAGCCGCCAGAGAGCGGCCTGCTCAACCGCCCGCCTCGCAACATACGCAAGGACCGCCTCGCGAATATCCGCTTGTTACTGCACGCGTACGGTTTCCTCGGTATCCTCGAGTCGCTCTGCGCCATGTCCATGTCCGTCCTCTATTTGTCGTCGTATCTCGTCCCATTTTAGCTGACGATTGCATCCAGGTCATTCTGGTACCTCCAGGTCCACGGCGTGCCCTTCACATCTTTGGCGGGGAAATTCGGCAACTACCCCCCTGAGTTCACAAATGATCTACTGTACGAAGCCCAGAGCGTTTACTTCTTCACCCTCGTCGTGATGCAGTGGGGGTGTGTTTCGTGCCCTTCGTATAATGGGGGAGGAGGATCTGACGATGATATTTTTGCACAGTAACTTGCTCTCTACTCGCACGCGTCGCTCGAGTATCTTCCAGCAGCCGCCTACGTGGGGCGTGAACCGCATGGTGATCCCCTCGGCGATCTGCGCTCTCCTAATCGGTATCTTCTTCTGCTACGTCCCCGTCTTGTACGCCCCTCTCTTCTGCACACCCTCCGATACACGCGCTGACACCCATTGCGTAATCAAGCCACCATGTCTTCCAGACAAGCAACATCCCCGCAAAACACTTCTTCATCCCGTTGACCTTCGCACTGGCGCTCCTTATGTAAGTTTGGCTTTCTTACTTCCCCAGATCCTAGCGCTAACTGGTCGGATGTAGCCTCGACGAGACGCGCAAACTTATCGTGCGCAAATATCCCAAGAGTTTCCTTGCCTGGATTGCGTGGTAATAATTTTCCTCGGGCCTTTATTGAGATATCCATCTATGCACATATGGGTAGTGGATGTAAAGTACACGACATATATATCTATTTTCCCAGTCCTCACCCGGACTCGGAGGTCTCCCCTGTTTGTTTGTATTCACTCTGTCAGCATTTCGGATCTTTTTGTCTCTGTAGATAATACGAATGATAATGATTTGTTCGTTCATTCGCTCGTGCTTGTCATCAACATCGACAGATACTAGACGGGAGCAATAATGGACAAACGGATGACCTTATTGTGTAGTGAGGCGGCTGGTCTCACTTTTGTCTCAAACATGTCCCACTGCCCCAAATCACGACCGTCCGAAACTACGGCTGAAATCACTACGCATCGATCATACAAAAATAGGACACGCTTTAAAAAAAAAACAAGCGTGTCCTCACATCATGCATTTACTACTTACAACCAAATAATAATAATAATCAAAAAGCATCACTTCTCCCGGCACCCTACACAACGTACGCCCTGATCGGGTACCGCGGCCCCTTTTCGTGAGACGACGCCGTCGTCGTACTCACCGTCTCAGAGAGGGGTAATGAGACAGGAATGGGCTGCTGCGCGTCGCCCGCGTAGTACGGCCGCGCGCCGGCACGATGCATCTCTTGGAACTGCGCGGTGCGCTTGCGGTGGTTCGCGCGCTTCTGTTGCACACGCCGCCGGCGCACGTACATGTACCCCAGGGTGGCGCCGAGGAGCAGGAGGAAGACTGTGCCGCGTGAGCGTGAGTGTGTTTAGGTAGGGTGGGTGGGTGGGGGGACGTACGGGATACGGTGACTATGGCGAGGAGGGCGGGGACTGGGAGGCCGCCAGAGGAGGATTTGTGCGTGGGTTCGTCGGCTCGTTCGTCGAGCGGCGAGGTGGTGGTGGCAGTGCTGTGGGGGGTGAGTGAGATGACTTGGGGAAAGAAGGCGGTGTTACTGCTGCTCACGATGGGTCTGGTGTGGGCGCTGCGTTTGCGCTGGGGAGGAGTGGGAAGAGGAACAAGGAGAGGACGAGGGTCGCCTGCGGGACCCATGACGCGGAGCGTGAAAAGACTGGGACGAGAGCGTTGAGCTGGGGGGGAGCGACACCGAGAAGAACACACTTTACCAGACATGTTTTGTATTCGAGAGGGTGTTTCGTTTTCCAGTCGATGAACGCAAGCAGCCGGCTGCTGAATGTCAAAAGAGAGAGTGTGTGTATGGCAGACAGAACGGCGATTCGCGGGCTCCCTTTCAAGCTATATACC
This sequence comes from Lactarius indigo, assembly GCA_025766275.1. NCBI lineage: Eukaryota > Fungi > Basidiomycota > Agaricomycetes > Russulales > Russulaceae > Lactarius > Lactarius indigo. The sequence continues at coordinate 302,658 of JAFKAC010000045.1, read as the reverse complement.
GGCAGAGCAGCATTGTGGCTCCCGGAGGCGGGAGGGAGGAGCTTGATTGTTGTGTGTACCTATAGAATGTGGCTTTTGGGTAGGGACACGGGAAAGTGTGTCTGGCGCATGGACCTTGTAAGGTCAAAAAGTCTCAGAGGAGCAACAGCAAGCGACGAAGGTACACACCTCCCCCTATATGCGGGACCTTAATTAACGTCACTGGCCCCCAGCTTGCCGATCACGGACCAAATGAATCAAATACTGCACTGCAGTGGGTCCCGTTGTCCCAAGTCTAATTAGTGCGCGCTTTCCATTGGCGCGTCATTCCCCGAAGGACCCCTCAAGGAAATGACCGAGAGGCAATTGTCTTGAGGGCTGACTTGGGGTACGTTCTGTATCCAGAGCGTGACGTGTCCCCTGTTGTCGTGGGATGCCGTCCGTGGAATCTGGGGCATTTCCACAACACAATCTGACAGGCCGTCGCGACGTCCGGGATCGGCAGTCTGTCAATGAGGCTTAAAAAGTAGCTCTGACACAATCCGCTTGGCCCTTTCCGACTTCAGGTTATGTGGATGTGGAAAGAGCCTCGATATCGTTCTGCGAGTGTGCTTTCGTCCCAATACTGTCTTGAGTTTTGCCCACTTGCAATGAGTATACTGCCCGAGCTGAGAAATAGAAATAGCTAGATTCAGGACCGAGCCTTTACGTCACTTCGGGTGGGCGAGAAGGTCTAGTGCCAGGATTCGATCCCCTCACGACTGCACCAGGGGGTCGTCAAGGGGTTCTCGTAAGGTGCAGAGAAACTTGAACCAAGTGGAGCTCAAAATCCAACTAAGTCGGATCACGTGGCCCTCCGAGCTTCAAATTCAAGAGCAGCTTGTGCCTTGGCTTATGCACCCTCGTAAGTTACATGCGAAGTGATGTGCACATAAATGCCCCAACGGATGATTTCGTTTTCGACAGCACCGCTTAATGTATAAGCACGTGGATAAATTGGGGTGTGCTCCTCCGTACGGCGTTCACTAGCACCCCCCCCTCGCGACCCGTGTATGGTCAACACGGACCTTCCGTGCGACATTTGGCGTGTCTTCACTTCCTCCGCCCTCCGCCCCCCCCCATTCTCCTTCCCCTTTCTTCTGACAGGACGTGTCGGGTGGGGGACGGTTTCGTGAAAGCCGATGCGGCACGTGCCTCCGGGATTCGGCCCGAAGAAGGTGGCGCGGGTGGCGCTACCGTGGCAGGTGGAGGAGGCAGCGGCGACAGCGCGAGATGGGGCGTGTGCGCGGTCGCGGTCTGGGACATCTAAACCAATCTCGACACCCCTCTCCTCAACAGTCGTTGTCCGTGCGCGCGCGGCAGGAGCGCCGTGGGACATATATGAGATAGCCACCGGTTGGTGGAGGGAACGGAAGCAGAACAGTATCCCTGACAGAATGTCAGCTTCCCAGATTGTAACAAGTGTCAGGTATGGGATGAACTGAACCCCTTGTTGGTCATTATACTGCTTTGCGCCACTTTTATCTTCCATGATAGCTTCATCATCTGGACCACTCTCTGCGTACACGTCACCTAATGCACCGCTGATTCACGCCGTAAGACACTGCCAAGAGGCGAATTGGTCAACGCGCCCGCAATTGGCAGCATTGACAATGGTGTCCGCACATTTCATACGTATTTCATACGTATGGGAGGAGGTTGTGGGAATAGGCATTACAGCGCGTCATGCATCATGGAGTGGTGCTGCTGTATTTGTGGCTTGATGTGATGGCACGCACTATCTGTTACTGGCATCGGCAACCATGAGATGCCGAGACTCATCGCTACTTTGGGTGAGACTGAAGGACTGAGTATGAACATGCAGGCGTTGCGGCTACAACCGAAATGCCCATGGGTTCTCACGTTTCAGGAAGCCGATTTACCCATATTGGAAAAATCAACCCGCCAGGCGCAGGAAGTATCACCGACGTTCATGGTGAGGAGAGGTTCTTTGGAAGTAAGTTAGATGCGTATTAGTGTGTGCTGTGACGACATTAGACTACTTGATTGTATGATCCCATACTGTAAAATTATTCGGGAACGATACGGGAGCGACAGGGAACTGGTGGGTCCACCATTCGGCTATTAATGAACTAGACGGAAAGGCGCTTACCTGTGATGGGGACGCCTTACGATATCGTTTTATTCCCCACTCTAGCGGGAGTAGCCCGGACCTACCGTCTATGAAAGGGCTACTATATGGAGTAGTAGAATGCAGGGTGCGAGCCCTGGGTCGAGGAGAGAACAAAAGGAAAGGAACGGAGGAGTGGTTACGTTCCAGAGTGGTTCCAGTGACCGCGGACCCGGAAAAGAACCGAAGAGACGAGAAAGGGAAGGGTCCGTCAAGTTGGCCGAGACGAGACGAGACAAGACGCCCCCGGTCTGTTCTCAACCGAAAAGTTTGTTTGTTGGGACCACTAAATCGTTCCACTCCGGCTGTCCCTATATTAAGACCTCTCCTCACAGCTTCCCTCACCATCACTTTTCAACATGGCCCCCATCGCGACCTCACCCACCCCTACTCCCGCCCCTCTTCCTCCGACAGCCGTCAAGGACAAAAAGGTTGCCGCCCGAAAACGCTTCGAGGCTGTCTATGCCGTCGTTCGCGATGATCTCCTCGACGACTTTCGTAAACACAACATGCCCGAGGAGGCCATTGAGTACTACCGACGCGTTCGTTCTTCTATCTCTTCATTCGACGCCGATGTCTTATCGCCCAACAGAGCATGGACTACAACGTACCTGGGGGAAAGCTCAACCGAGGCCTGAGCGTTGTTGACACCGTTGCAATCCTCAAGGGTCGCGAGCTCACCGAGGCAGAATACTTCAAGGCCGCCGTCCTTGGCTGGTCGGTCGAATGGGTCTGTGCCTCTATTCCTCTGAGTCAATATGACGTGCCATTGACGACTGATTCAAGATGCAAGCCTACTTCCTCGTTTCCGATGACATAATGGACTCGAGCATCACCCGTCGTGGCCAGCCCTGCTGGTATCGCATGGAAGGTGTCGGTTTCATGGCCGTTAACGACGCACTCATTCTAGAAGGGGCGATCTTCCAAATGATTCGCAAGCACTTCCGCAAGGAGTCATATTACGTTGACATCATCGATCTTCTCCACGAGGTAAGCTATGTCACGTCGTTCCTCCATTCCCGACAAGTCGTTGAATCTGCTCGTTCAGGTCTCGTATCAGACGGAAATGGGGCAACTCGTTGATCTGATAACCGCTCCAGAAGACAGCGTTGATCTGTCTAAGTTCTCTCTCGCCAGGTGCGTTCCATCCCTACTTTATTCCCTCTTTTTGAAGCTTACATGATGACCCGCAGGCACAGTACAATCGTCATCTACAAGACGGCTCTTTACTCCTTCTATCTCCCCGTCGCTCTCGCGCTGCTCCTCTGCGGTTTCCCTGTCGAGAAGCGCAACGAGTCGGATCCAGATTACTTCAAGATCTCACTGGACATCCTCGTCCCGCTCGGCGAGTACTTCCAGATCCAGGATGACTACCTCGACTACTCGGGGACGCCCGAGCAAATCGGCAAGATCGGCACGGATATCGTGGACAACAAGTGTTCGTGGTGCATCAACACGGCCCTCGCGCGTGCCAGCCCTGAGCAGCGCGCGATCCTCGATGCAAGCTACGGGCAGAAGGACAACGCAGCAGAGGAACGCGTCAAGGAAATCTTCCGCCAGGTCGGTGTCGATAAGGCGTATTCGGAGTACGAGGCGCAGTCGTATGAGCGTATCAACGCGCTCATCGATGCAGTGCCGGAGGTGCGCAGCCCGAACGGCGACGCGATACTCCGCCGCGCTGTCTTCCACACATTCCTGGAGAAGATTTACAAGCGCACCAAGTAAACACAATTTGACTATAGATGCCTACACCCTCACTCTTTCCCCTCATGGGCTCCTTATCTCACTGAAAAACCAGTATGTATTAGATACGCATATACGCTCATGTGATATAATAAGCAAGCAATTCCTCCCTGAGTTGGGTATGATAACCTTAGACCAGCTCGGAGTGAGAACAGTCCCGTAAGCTCTTCCAGTATCTCCGAGCGCGCGCGTCGAAGTCGACAGTACGAATTACGTCCGGTTCTGTGTTCGGTCCTAGAGGAACGTGATTGGGTGCGTAATAGTGACTGGACAATCCGTTGAGCCCGGAATCAGAGCCTCCTCGAGGGCGCAGAGAACCCTGCCCCGGTTCAGGGTTTGATGCTGTGCCTGGGGCCCTTGAGAGCGTCGCGCCCACACTGAACCCCACACCGATGAGTGAAGATCAGGATTGAGATTCCCCTTTTTGAAAACTGGCCACGGCCTTAACCCTATCAACCCTAGTGCCCTCCCTGGCGCTACGCCCTGGTGGGGTAGGGTTCATTTTTTACAACGAGGGTTGTTTCTTATTTCTTCCCCACTTGTACATTGCTTCCGTCTTGTTACTGCGCACCCAATCGTCTTTGTCTTCAGATTCTCTCAGGCTCGCACTCGCTCACATGTGGCCATTGCGCGACGGACCATGATGCATTCTTGGCATCCAGATATGTACTACGCGCCTGGTAGTTGTCCGGCATCGTGTGTCGCCTGTGCGGTTGTTGTTGTGTTCCGAGCTTCTTACTGGGACGCTCACTTAGATGGTTAGATGGCCGTTGCCCATTTTAGTGGTGAATGAGCTACTACTATCTAGTCATAGATTGGTGGCACGGCATTCAAGCATGTGAACGTATGTATGCCAAGTGGTTCTTAGGAGTCATCGCACGTGTGCGATGGCGACGGGTCGCTGTGGGAGATATACTATTTTCCCTGCACAGCCAAGTTGGTCTAGGACTCCGAGTCGCTCAAAGTGGGCGATTAACATTTGACAACGGAACCGACTTGCTTCCGAGGCGATCCATCTCCCCCGACCATGGCCGACCGGCTTATTGGCGGCGGAAAGCAGGACAATTTCCATAAGAGTATGGCTTTCTTGCTTGTGTAAGTGTAGAAGTATAGCGCTGTTTTCGCCGTGTTCGCATCACCCGGGTCCGTGCAAGAGATCAGCCGAGATACGCACAGCAAGCGAGCGAACTCCAGATCACTGACCTCTCTTCATCAAGCTTCATTCATCGCCCACGCTCCTACAGCAACTTACCGCTTCCCTGATTGAATGTTGACAAAAGATCACCGATTTCATGGCCGCTCAGGAATATGATGTTCTGATCGCACGTGGCAAAACAGGATCTTCTCTCTACCGGGCGCTGCCTTCGCTAATTGCCAGTGGAAGAAGTTTGCGTTGTTCCTGTTGGACCAAGGGGGTTACTGTTCGCTTCCTGATTTTATTTTTGGTGTGGTGGATCCACTCTCTCCCACAGATTGCGCGAGAGATAGATAATAGCCGCTTACTAACGATGTGGGTCTCGCTCGCAGGAGGACCCTCGCTGACCAAGACTCTACGGTCTTTGAAGTCATCGTCTGTCCGTCGCTTCCTTCCTTCCTCACCCCATTCTCTTGTTCTCGTCACACTCGACAGCCTGAGAAAAGCCTCTCCACTGGGATCGATAATTCTGCTGGTGTTTTCGGGCGTGACGTCGACCAGCTCGTCCTTGAAACCTGAATTACTTACTCCTTTGAAAGGGGTCGGCTTTCGGCGACTGCAAACAAATGTCGATCTGGGAGGTGTTTTCGTTGCTTGCTATCACGCCTACTGCTATCGAGGTGGGTGTTTTAATTGTTCTTTGACCTCAAGCTGTTTTACGGACCGTCTTCGGAGCCGGCGCGAAGATGTGGCGAGTTTTAAGCAATGTTGTCATCTATTGGGTCATTTATTCCTCATGCATCGTGGGAGCTTTGGTTAACCCGAGCTGTGTCTATTCGTATACCGAGGCGAAAGCTTGGTCATTATTCGTCTCAGTGATAAGAAAAAATTGTCACCCGACGACACCCCTCTCCGTATCTTTACTCGCTTGGTGCTGCTCCACCTGGCCACCGCGCAGCTAGAATACCTTGTTGGTCCCATCGTCGAGAGTTAGTTATTATCGACTGAGCGAGGTCTGCTGGCGCCGCGACGTTTGCTATGTTGTCCATTCTGTCGGATGTGTGATTACGTTCCTCCTGAGCGTGCTGGGAGCTAACCCCGGATGCTTGGTCTGTCTATGACAACCGGACCGGACAAAATGTGCACGATCACCTTTGTGTCAGTCCTCTAACTCTTTTCAATTCTATTTTATTCGGGGGCGACAAGATTCGTTCTCGGGTATCGGTATTAGCATAATGTGTGACTGACAGCTCGTACTCGTCCTTGCTATCATAGCTTTGCCAGTATACGAGTAGTGTTGGACCATCGTTCCCTTGTCGAGCACCCACCTGAGGAGTACTCCCGATCTCGCCCATTAATGCAGACAGTAGTATTGAGGGATGTTTACTACTCTAGCTGCTGGTGGGCGCCCGGTGTTTTGTGATGACCCTGCGGGTGACTTCGATTCCCACATCCCGTAGACATTTTCCCCCATTCGTCGACAGCGTGGTACGACTTGTCGAGGCGTGGTAGGTTGAATTGACTCGCTTAAGAAAACCCGTCCCGTTTCTATCCGCGGGTTGGCTGTCCGATTGGTTCGTATCTATGCACTTCGGGGTGGTGGTGGATTATCGAGCGATTGCTAGAACTATGGATCCATCCTCCACTGTCTCGCTCGTACATATCTGTCCCTTGTCTATTTCACTCGCGGTCAATACCTGCTTTAATTTGGGCGTCGTTTTTGTCTATTTCGTGAATCCCAAGTACTAGTTTCAGGAACACGATGCATTGCCAGCGAGAACCACGGCTTGAAGAAAGGTTCCTCTAGTATCCGCGGCGGACATGGAGTGTGATAACCCGGCAAGCTGCATAGATACTTCCCCAGGCGGTCTCCTAGATACAGCCTCATTTCTCGAATGTTCTCCCATTACCTGTTTCAAGTGCAGTAGGTTTAGTCTCGAGCGATGAGTCGGCAGGGCCAGAACAGGTAAACAAAGGCAAAGTGGGGGAAATAAGCCGGCCCGGTGATAGCACAGGATTTTCTTTTTCTTTTTTTCCTTTTTTTTTTTTTTTTTTGATACTCGGCCCCACTTTGTCTCAGCGTGCCTGATCTGCACGCTCACCCACTACCTGTAATAGCGCACCTAAGGATACGGGGCTCTACCGAACGAAGCAGCTCACTACAGAGAGGAGACCGTGGGGGGCAATGCGATGCCTCGGTGCATGTGACGTGCACAGATAATTTAATATAAGGTCACTTGCCCTATATTCAGCCCACCCAACCCCCATCAATGAACTCACCCCGGTACGTCCATTGCCTCCCCCCGTTCGACAACTAGAATCAAGCCGGGGCTGACAAGGCATTCGACTTAGATTCCACTCAGATAGTTGTGACCGAAAAAGTACCCCTCAACCCTCGTCACGGTTTTCACCACACGCCATCATCGACGCGTTCAATGCAATCGTTTGCAGCGCATTTTTCAAATCCAGACGAATGGGGGACGAGCTTCCGATAGCGCAGAGCCCAAGACTCACCTTTCCCCCCTCCAAGGCCAATTCCTCAGAGGTCTCGGAGAGGAGCTCCGTGAGTAGTAAGTACAAGCACTCGCTTATTCCGATACCATTGTTAATGCGACTCGCGCAAAGTGGGCCAGGTAGACGTTGACAGATATGTGACAATTCAAATGCTCCCCGATGAGGTCCTTTTAGAGATATTCGACTATCACCGACTCGATGCATTGGATTACTCGTTATTTGGCTCGTGGGAATGGCACAGACTCGCACACGTCTGTCAAAGGTGGCGGTCTCTCATATTCGCGTCACCACGCCGTTTGGACCTCCGACTTCTCTACACATACAAACGGCCAGTCGGGAAGACCCTGGACTGCTGGCCAGCGTTGCCCATCGCCCTGTGGTACCCCCGATTGGCACTCTGGCGGCCCCTCGCCTCCGCAGACGAGGACAATGTCATTTCTGCGCTCAAATATTCTGACCGTATTCGCGAAATCAATCTCACTATGACGAGTTCACTATTGGAGAAGTTGGCCGCATTGGTGCAGGAACCGTTTCCCGCATTGGAGTACCTTCGGATGGGGTCACGAGAAATGTTGGGGTCAGTAGTCCTTCCTGACGAGTTCTTGGGTGGGTCCACCCCCAGATTACGCCAAATTGACCTCAGTGGCACTGCCTTTCCTTCATTACCACGGCTCCTTTTGTCTACAAGGGATCTCGTCTCGCTTCAGCTTGATGAGATCCCAGATACGGGATACTTTTCGCCAGTGGCGCTTGCCACTGGCCTAGGCGCAACCCCCCAGCTCAAATCCTTGAAGATCCACTTTCTCTCTTCAACTGCCTACCAGGACCAAGAAAGCCCGTACCCACCTTCGTTGGATCGGGTTGTCCTCCTCGCTCTCGCCGATTTCCAGTTCAAGGGTGATAGCGAGTACCTTGAGAACCTCGTTGCCAGACTCAGCGCCCCCCTGCTTGAAAAGATCGAGATTGCCTTTTTCGACAGGCTCGCCTTCGACATCCCACAACTCTCCCAGTTCATCGTCCTCACACAAAGGCTGGGTTCCTCCCCTTATCTAACATCGATCTGGCTTTGGGAGCCCGGTTTCTCTATCACCCACTACTTCCCACATCCATCTCCCCGAGGGACTCTACGGCTGCAAATTTCGTGTCCGGAGTTTGCCAGGCGAATGGCCTCACTTATCCACATCAACAGACAACTTCTACCGCTCGTGGCCGGCGTCAGGCGGCTTGAAATCGAGGCGCATCGACCATCTTCAGCTCTTGGGAACAAGGTCGATCCCGTTCAATGGCTGGAGCTGTTTGGCCTATTCGTTAGCGTACGGAGACTGGAATTGACGGGCACGCTGGTTCCGAGCATGGCGGCCGCTCTGGAGCAGTCCGCGGATGGCGTTGGTCGGCATGTGTTCTCGGCACTACGCGACATTCACCTTAGGGGCACCGCAATGTCTCGAGCTATCGAGGCGTTCATAGCCGCGCGCAAGCTTTCCGGTCACCTTGTATCCGTGCACTATGCGGGAGTGGGGTTCTACGACGATTGGTTTGGGGATCAGGAGTTATGATATTTCGCCTTAGAGCTCACGATTCCGTCCCACTATTACCTTTGTATATTGACCTTTGCTCTGATGATATTACCCTCCTCACTTACTCTTATCTCTAATAATCTACGATTTATTTCCTATTACAAATCCCTCGTCTTGTGCAACTCTCTAACACCACAATGATATTCCTATCCCTTTTATACAGATTACAGCTAGTGCATAGATTAGTTTGCCCAACATTATCGATACACATGTATGAGTAGGTTATAGTGAAGAGTAAAGCTTGTTCCTTGGCTCGTTCGGACTTGTGTTCGGATCTCAGATAGGGCACATACATGACAACCTTGATGACAACTTCAAGTTAGGTCTTGACTTAAAACCCATGCGACCGATCAAGCGACCGATTCACAACAAGAGCTTGAACACAGGGAATGATATATTCTTGCCCACGTATGCAGAATATGGCGATCATATTCTCCTCACCCCGCCGTTTGAAGCCGCAGCTTGTCTATACAAGAAGCCGCGTGGCAAGTCAGGTAGGAAGACCCTAGATTGCTGGCCGCCTCCCCAATTCCAGCTACTGACACCAGACGATGACGACGTAATCATGTCCGATATCACGATCACGTGCGGGAAATAAATCTCATCATACCAGACTCATTCTTGTAAAAGTCGGCCGCCTTGTTGAAGGAGCCGTTCTACGGACTAGAACATGTTCGACTCGTGTCATCATTAGACGTCGGTGGAGTATCTTCGTTGACCCTTCCCAGTACTTCTTTGGGTGGATCCCCCCTCCGGTTGCGCTATCTCCACATATGTCAAGTTGCTTTCCCTACATTATCGCGGCTCCTTTCATCCGCGCGGGATCTTGTCTCTCTTCGACTCGATTTGATCCCGCGTGCAGGATGGTTCTCCCCGGGGGCGCTGGCCGTTGGGCCACGCACAACGATCTAGCTTAGGTGTATCGAGATCCGTTTCCTTATCCAACTTCCTCCCAGGACCATGAAAGCGCGCAGTACCTCCCTAGATCGCGCCGTCTTCCCTTCCCTCAGCGAGTTTCGATGGTTCCGCTGAGTTCCTAGAGGACCTCGTCGCCAGAACCGGAAACCGGAGTTCCTATTCTTGAGCAGCTTCATGGATTTGGCTCGCCTCCCCGATCCCATAACTATCACTGTTTATCGGGTGCACAAAAGAGCTCAAGTTTTCGCCTTCTCGAACGTCTATCGCGCTCAGGGAGAACGACTGCATCATCTCGTACCTTTTTCAACATCTCATTTCTTGGGGCAGTCCGCAGTCCGGTTACACCTTATCTGACACTGCATAGGTCAGCGGGTGTCTACCTCCTCAGACAGCCCTTCCCGCCGTCTGCCTGCGTGAATTAGCTCAACACCAACACGCATCAGGCGCCCCCAGACCCCTCGAACGCTTTGGAGCAATCCGCTCGGGAATCGGGGTATTGCCGGTGTTGAGCATCTTCATCTTGGGGATCCCCGAGAGCTCGAATCTGTCCAATGGTTCGTTGCTGCACGTCAGCTTTCTGAACACCCAGCATCAGTGCACTTAAAAGAAAAAAAGCTGCGACGATTGTCTATGTAAGGAGTTGTGTTCGCCACGTCGACATGTGTGTTTCATTGATGAATCAATGATGATCAGGAAGAATGGCAGTGCATGCCAATACGTGTGCATACGGAGAACTAGCACCGCTATATGAAGTTCTGTACCTCAAGGCGCACAAATAGAAATCTGCCAACACAACACTCCAGCCATTCCCACAGCGTGTATAGCCGTTTGTCCACCTTGGACAGCCATGCAAATGAGATCGATTGAGTCCCTTGCCTTAACCTTCCCCAGCGCCCAGGCCGGACACTTGGCTCGCCCCGAACCAAGTCGAATGGTAGACAAGACAGGGAACTGATATGATCCATTCGTGTACATACGAGGCATTCATACATTTTAATCGAAACGAGTGCAAAGAAAGGGGGGAAATGTATTAGTAGATGCGCCGTACTACCCAAGAATGAATAGTGAAGCACGGAAAAGGGGGACGCGCGATCAAGCGCGCGATGTGAGCGAGACAGGGCGCGCTCGCCGCCCCTTATGTAAGTGGCGCGGCTTTCAGCTGGTCGATTTCGGGCCGCGCTTGCCGCAATGCTGCGGAAGACCCCAAACCCTTCATATTTCAGCGCTCAGCATTGCCCGCAGCACTCAGGAGATGACATCGATAAAATGGACACGCTTGAGGCGTAGAAAAGCTCTTTGGATAATACTGATTCTCGGCTTCAACCCGCCCCCAATTGTGCTTCATAACCGTCATGCCAATTCTCTGTACATTTGACATATCCCAGAGTACTTTGAACTTCCCTCGCCCATTTGTCGACCGCCCCCGCCTAGCCCATGGCCTCCGTGAGCTAGATGTCGGAAATAAAGCCGACATCCGCGTTACGTCGAGGCTCCAGAACATCACAACGACTTCGGCCGACTGCCAGATCACTCCCTGGGCCGATACGACACTCTTCAGTGCCGCTGCGGATGTGATCGCGCTCGCACCCGGTGATCTAGATTTCCTCACCGGAGAACACACACGCGATCTCTGGAACGATCCCAATGACCCGGCGTCTGCGCGCATCGACTTTGAGCGCCCGTTCATCACCCCTCCTAAGGTCGTCGTTTTCTTCAACTGCATCGATCTCGACAGGAGTCGCACCTGGCGTGTCAAAACTACTGCCACAGATATCGACGTGAAGGGATTCACTCTCAATATCGAGACCTGGTCAGACACGACCTTCTACGCCGCGCGGGTTTGCTGGATTGCTTATCCAGAAGATCATGAGCACATTTTTAGCAGATCTATTAATACGATGGACGTTCGTCCTTGGTACCGACCTCAGCTAAAACAGAGCAGCGAAATCGGATTCGGCGCGGTCGAGTTCTGGAGGAAACCCTCGGTCTTTATCGCGTTGAACTATCTCGACATTGACCACAAGGCCAACCTTCGCATTAACGCTTACGTGGACAGCGTCTCCACGACCGGTCTGGTCTGGCACATTGATTCCTGGGACAACACCACCCTTTATTCCGCTGGTGCCACTATCGTCGCGTTCAACTAACAATTGGTAGTATCAGGCGTAAGTTACTCAGTCTTCCGCTCTGCAAGGATAATTAACGTTCCAACTACGACGTCCATTTACTAGGATGTCAGTGCGAAGCCGAAGTTCCAAAGATTCACCGTGGTGCTACTCTTGCATCCGAACAAATTGTATTAGTGATGGCATCGGATCAGGCGGGCGTTGGCTCACCACAAGCGGGAGCAATTGTTCAAAACTCAGTGTACTATAGAACGTGTATTTTTTTTTGGTTCTTTGGTTGGAATTGGCCCAATACGGATCAGACGCTAAATAGTCGCAAGTACTTGCACCAGGCCATCCATCAGCACGAGACCGGAGACAATGGGATGCTTCGCTTCGTGCCACGGGTGGTTGATATCTTGGTGGCAGATAGTGAACTTCCGAATTCGGATGCGATCATGTGTTCACCATGTGAAGCGGACAACCCCCGCGGCATTGGGAAGGCAGAAATTGGCTTGGCTCCATCAGGAAAAACCTCCCGCGCTAGCGAGAGATAAATTATCGATAATTGCGATAAATTATTGAAATTATCGAATTACCTCGGTTATCTTGCGTTATGTTGCCCCCCCATAATTTATTGATAATCCTCGTGATAATTCGTGATAATCCTGGATAATGGGAGGTATTTTCGAATAAAATATCAATAATCAATCTTTGGATTATCACGATTATCAAGCATCCAAATGTGATTCAAATTCACGGATCATTCAAATTCACGGATTATTCAAATTAAATAATGTGATGATAATGTGATGATAATGTAAAGAACGGACATGCTACACATGCGAGCGGACAAGAAATGAGCGGAGAAAAATAGTGAGAAAAGACAGGAATCACGGGGTATTTTGAAACCACTGTTGACTGTTAAAAGTGTGTTAGTAGTGTTAATTATTGTAGTAAACATGGCAAACTGACAGTGCGTTCAGTTGGCATAACTTTCCAGTGGATGGTTTGTTGAAACCACTGGTGTACGTTCGGTGCTCAGCCTTCAAGGTCATCGAGATCAAGATCAGCAATTACAGCTCCAGGCAGACCATCATGTTCAGAGTCGGAGCTGTGGCAACCTAGTCAGAGCTGCAATCATTCAATGAAAGCAGCGACTCACCTGGCTTGGGTATATATATCAGCCATCATCACATGATATGCATTTGGCCGTTGGTTCAGGATAAAGTTAAGTGTATTGGCATTGCAGCGGTACACATCCAAATAGGTGTTGGCAGAGAATTCAGTCCCCTGTTGTTTGCCAGTACGCCACTCGTGGAGTGTGGCATACATCTAATCAATAGAGTTAGTATGTGACTTGATAGTATTGTATCAACTTACCGCAGTTGCAACCAATGCGACCATGGGCACAGGGACTTCACGAGTTGACACCCCATCATGTCCTTGATGTTCTGGGAAAAGGTGAGCAAAGCGTGACGCAAAAGATGACATCCCGCCAGTAAAAAAAAGGTCCCGTATGACTGAAATGATGCATTCATTGCGGTAAGGGTGTGTACGCAAGGGAGTTCCGATGAAAAGGCCTCTCTGACAAAAGGTCAGAATCACATCAGCACCGCCATTTTACGCTTACCTTTGTCGGAAATGTGTAGTTGAAATTAGAGACTTGCAGACGAACTACCTGAGCGATGTTGCTTGCTGACCCAATAGAAACCAGTGCAGGTACACAATAAGCATTGCAACGTTCCTTGATTTCGCTCTGCATAAGTGGGACGTGAACGCGTACCTGTCACAGTGTCAGTAAAGCCATCACACACCACCACGCCGAACCGTTCGCGCGCCAACCTGTCCCCGTCCCCAAGCGTACGGCGACATGTAACTGCAAGCCATCACTGCCGCCTCCACGGGAACCACCACAACATTAATAAAACTTACCAGTGGAACTATCTTCGCTAGGTACTCTCCATCTTGCTGGAGTCGGCGTTGTATGTGTGCGGCACCAGGTTTATATTTCTCAGCAGCAGTGATGAGGCTCTCCTTGGTGAAAGTGAACGCGACAGGTGCAGTCGGGAATGAGTGATTAAACATGAGTGATGCTCGCAAGTTCTCGATCGCCTCTTGAACCACGTTGCGGACTAGTGGGTTTTGGTTGGTCAGCATAAGTTTATTCGCACCAGGGGGCAATAGGTCCGTATCAGCGGGCCATGCGGCCCCAGAGGACTCGGTTGTCGCCTCCGTCTGCAACATAGTTGCGCTGGCTGATTAATATGTCAGCCCACGACAGATGTTCGGTGAGGGTAACGTTACTCACCTGATAGCTCGGTATTGGGTGCTCCAAGCTCTGACAGCGTCCTGGAGCGGGGAGTGGACGCCGCAGACCCATGGTCCATTGGACTACTAGACGCGTCGGCATCCAGCACGTTCCTGCTGGGAATCTCCATGGTTCCGGGTGGAGTGACATCTGCCCCCAGCCAGGAGGGCCTCTGAAAAAGTAGTTATCAGCTTGGATGTGTTCAAGGGTGTTGCGGACTTACCTCTGTTGCGGTGACCTCAGAGGTCTTTGCTGAGACTTTGCGAGTGACGTTGACTACTTCTTCGTCTTCCAACCAGTCGTCTTCATTTTCGATGTCGTCTTCATTGAAATTGTAGTCGTGAGCAAAATGGTTGCTGGAGTTGACTTGAAGAGACGCAAGAGGGTGGGTATTGTCACCGCAGCGGCCAGGGTAAAAAGACGACGCTGAAAATTTTCGTAAGTTTGTTGATTGTTTGGTAGGCCAAACATGATTAGTAATCACTGCGTTTCAACCCAAGTCGCGTGCCCTTGGCCTTCACAACGCTATCGCTTGCTGGCGCACCTATGGTTTCTCCCCCGCTAGGCAACTGGAGTGGCATCAGACAGACATCGGAAGGCCCTTGGTTCTATGGTGAGCTTTCTCTTTCTGTATTTCCATCAACCACTTACTGGTGACTCGCGTTCGCTTTGAGGGTATTCCTTGGAATGTTTCGGTCGGAACAGGGGCTGGAGATGGGGCAGTATCGGTTGAAACGAAGGTACATTTCCCGTGTTCTTGTTATCGTGAGCAATCGGCCTGACCCTGTGAAGTTTTAGACTTACTTGCGCGGACGCCAGACAAATTGGGGTTGTTCTGGTTTCCTGCGGCACGTTGAGTCGATATAGATGCAAGATCCGGACTCGGTAAATCAAGAGCATTTTCACTGGCTGCGCCGTTTGTCTGGGAGAGTGCAGCTTGGATATTGGCTGCAATGTGGCGCGAACGGCGGGTGCTCGGGGCCATTTACAAAGCACAAGATAACGACAAGACTGAAAGCGAAGGTAAATAAGAGACTTAATGAGTCCAGTAACGACAGGAATGGGGATGGGGATTCAGGACGACGGTATGTGGGTCTTTTATATCCAAATACTATTGCACTAACTAAAAGTGTTGTCTGTACGCCGCCCTCTGTTTACAGCCCAAAACGTTTCGCGCTAACTAAAAGAATCTGAGCCGTCGTCTGCCATCCAAGCTTGCTGGTTCACTAAAGCTTTTACCTTGTAGCATTCACCCAGTTGTTCCGATCTCAATGCTTTGACGCGCTTCCTTCTCGCACGTGGTGTCCGCTTGGCCATTGCAGCATTCGCTCGGTTCGGTTCTGATCTCAATACGTCGACGCGCTTCCTTCCCGTACGTGGTGCCCGCTTGATCATTCAGTTTCGTGGTTCACTGAAACTCTATTGCTCATTACCGCGAAGTTGCAGCATTCGCTCAATTCGGTTCCGATCTTGATGCTTCGACGCGATTCCTTCTCGCACGTGGTGGCTGCTTGGCCATCTATGTTATGATCCGACGCTTCGGACCTAAGTCACAGTATGTCTCCACCCTGCCTTTCCCTTGCTCCCCTTTCTGTACTATACCTTGTTACCAAAGGAGCTACTGTTACCAGTGGCGCTGTTTCCTTGATCCGAACTTCTGTTTACTCCGTTTAGTCTCTTTGATATTGTGTGGACTTGTGTTCATGTTGTTTGGAACCCTGTCCTATATAAACCTGTACCATAGACCGTAGGAAGCCAGACTTGGCTTCGTTTGCAATCTAGCAACCTTGCCTCCGTACTTTGGTGTGACCTCGTCTTCTCCCTCTCTTCTTGTGCATCCCCTACCTCAGTCCCTAACCAGGACACCTCGAAGTCTTTGCAGTTGAACTATATCAACGCGTCACACCTGTTATACTCTGTGCACTAGCAAGATCAAGTGTAGAGAAGTGTTAGACACTTCGGACGAGGAGTCCTACATTACAGAGTAGTGCTGCACCTTGTGCCACACTTTTACCACTCGTATTTCATAGCAATAAGACAACAGAGGTCTTCGCTTGATACTTGTGTGACTCAGAACCTTTAGAACCCACGCCCCTGCTAGGGCGTAACATAAGCCAAGTCTACAACTCCCAACACACCCAAGACACTACTGCCACACAGCAGAGTGGGCAACGATCCAAGAGGACGCATCAGCCAACAACCAAAAACTCCACAGAACCCAGAAACGACGGCATAGCCGGGCGACGGATCCTCCTTGACACAAGAGGCCGCTTCAGCCATCCCCTTACACAAATCAGCACCCAAGACAGACCACAATCGTGGCTAGCATCAGTGTCACCTTTGAATCAGACAACGATTGGACCCCAGTCACAACCAGAACACAAGACGACCTCCCACACCACGTTAAAAGCAGTCAACTAGGAAAAGGAGCTCGCTGGGCCACAACATCAGGCAGACCACCTTGTTACAAGTGCCTCATCAAAGGCGAACTCAGACCAGTGGAATTCATCAACAACAACTGGTACATCCTTCGATACTTTCAGAACACATACCACACCAGAGCCATAAACATCACACCACACAGATTTGCTGAAGGACTAGGCTGGTGGAACGAAGAAGACGAACAGAACCCAGAAATGCCCACACAACAATCATCCTCAGCACCAAGAAACACTAGGGGAACATACGGACTACAACAAGACTCATCAGAAGAAGAACCCAGCTCAGACGAAGTGGAATCACACTCAGAACTATCCCACTCCTCAGAACACCGCCTAGACATCACAGTACCCACACAAGCTTCGTCACAAGCCAGCCCCACTATCCCCATCTGGATAGAACCATCCCCAGCGGAAGAAGGATTCCCAGCCCCACTACCACCAATCAGATTGCCCTCCCCAGTCGAACCACCCCAGATCCCCATCACACCACAGCCAACACTTATCATGTCAGCCATAAACGCCACAGGCACTGGCACAGGTGTCGGCTCAAGCACCGGAACAGGAGGAACACCAACAACGAGCTCAGGAGGACTCAAAGGAGCACCTCCTACTCCGTTCACCGGAGATAGAACAGAGAGTGGTCAATTCAAAAGAGAACTACTACGATACATCAAGTTAAATAGCGAGAATGAACTCATCAAAGAACCTTATGCACGAGTACTATTCGCCCTTACAATGTTCAAAGGACCTGGTGTACAGCTGTGGGTCAACCAAACCGAAGATGACATGGAAGCGGCACTAGCAGACCCCACCAAAGCCCTCACCAAAAACAGCAAAGATCTTTGGGACGGTTTTCTCGACACCTTCGACAGAGACTGGACCGACACTCTAAACAAAGAAAGAGCCTACCAGAAGCTCATCAGTCTAACGATGCAGGGTGGAGCATTGGACAGTTACATCCTCGACTTCGAACACCTTGCAGGAATAGCAGGATGGGCAAGAGATGCCCCTGGAACGGTGGAATTCTTTAAAAGAGGACTACCCACAGGACTGTATCGTGCTTGCCTTATGCGAACCACCATCCCAAACACCATGGACGAGTGGCAAACCGCTGCCAGAGCAGAACACCAACGCTGGAAGTTACTAAAAGCCAGACCAGGGAATAAAAACCCAGGGCCAACCCAGAACGTCCACCAAGGACGACCAAAGCGAGACCCAAATGCGATGGATGTAGATGCCACCACCTCCACCCCCGTTAAAAAGCTTACCGAAGAAGAAAAGAAAGCCCTCATGAAAGAAGGACGCTGCTTCAAATGCAGGCAGCAAGGACACATGGCTAGGAACTGTCAACGACAAAACACCACCAACCAAACCAAAGCCAGAGCTACAGACACCCAAGAAGCGGACACTGCACCCCCATACACCCCAGAAGCAAGCACCTCATCAGTGGCCGCTACCACAACCGAAGATAAAGTCCGACAAGCCCATGCACTCGTCCAAGGCATGACTGAGGATGAAAAGAGACGCTACTACGCCTTAGATCAGGATTTTTGCGATGCCGACCTGTGAGAGCTGACAGGGAGGCCAATTCAATGTATAGTGTTCGCGATAGTGCTATGACAATCAAAGTCCTCGTTCGCCTTTACTACAAAGAAGCTCGCATAAATGTACTGCTGGACAGTGGTGCAACAGACAACCTAATCGACCGAAACCTAATCCAAAAACTTGGACTAGGAACCACTCCTCTGAAACCACCCAGATTGGTCCGGAATGTAGATGGATCGCTAAACAAAGATGGCACCATGACTGAAACATGCCAACTATGGATAAAAAGAGGAGAAGAAGAAACTCCTTTCCAGTTTTTCGTAACCAGCCTAGGGGAAGACAGAATGATCTTTGGATACCCCTGGTTCGAACACGAAAACCCAGACATAGACTGGAAGAAACAAGAGCTGAAAGGAGAAACAATCACCATCCTGACAGGAGGGTACCGCTTCCGAAGAAAACGACACCAAGAAGCGAAAGCGGCAGCAACCAAAACAACCTTTGACCCAGTAAAAGAAACCGCAATCCCAGAAGAATACCAGCGCCACAACAAAGTATTCTCAGACGAAGAAGCACAGCGCTTTCCCCCAGAAAGAGAAGAAGACCATCCCATCACATTGCGACCAGATGCACCCAACAAGATCAACTGTAAAATCTACCCCTTAACTCCAGAAGAGGACAAAGAGTTGAAGGCATATCTCGACGAAAACATAGCAAAAGGATACATCTATGAAGGAAGCTCCCCCTACGCTTCCTCCTTCTTCTTCAGAAAGAAAACAGACGGAGGGTTGCGCCCTATCCTGGACTACAGACCCCTAAACACCTGGACAATAAAAGACACTTACCCACTACCTCTCATCTCCGACATCCTGACCAACTTAAATGGGAAGACACTATTCTCAAAGTTCGATATCAGATGGGGGTACCATAACATCCGCATAAAAGAGGAAGACCAGTGGAAGGCAGCCTTCAAGACACCAAGGGGGCTGTTCATCCCTCGAGTCATGACCTTCGGCCTCACAAATGCACCAGCCACCTTTGCAAGAACCATGAGCAGAATACTTCGACCACTTATGGACAAATACCCAAGAGAGTTATTTGTGTACATGGACGATGTCCTGATAGCCACAGAAGAAGATACAGAACACCACAGACAAATTGTACACGAGTTCTTGGAAATCTGTGAAAAGGAATCTTATTTCCTTAAAGCGTCGAAATGCGTGTTCGAACAAAGAAAGATCCACTACCTAGGCATTGTCATCGATGGGTCTCAAATCAAAATCGACCCAAAGAAGGTAGAAGGACTAAAAGACTGGCCAAGAGACATCAAGTCAGTCAAACAAGCAAGAAGCGTGTTGGGAACACTAAGTTATCAGCGACCCTTCATCCCCAACTTTGCTCACTTAGCAAGACCCATCACAGACACAATAAAGACGTCAGAAGGACCCTTCAGATGGACAAAAGAAGCAGCAGAAGCCTTAGAAACTCTCATCACGCTTGTGTGCAAAGACCCCATCTTATGCCAACCAGATATGGACAAACCTTTCGAACTAGAAGTAGATGCCTCCGCTTTTGCCACAGGGGCAATCTTAACACAAAGAGACAGCCGAAACAAACCACAAGCTGTGGGATACTTCTCCAAATCATTTTCAGAAGCAGAGCGCAACTATGACATCCATGACAGGGAACTCCTGGCAGTAATCAGAGGACTGGAACACTGGAGACACCTTCTTTTAGGGTCCCCCCACGAAATCACAGTGTTTACAGACCACAAAAACCTAGAATATTATCGCCACCCTCGACAAATCAATAGGAGAGTGGCGCGCTACATCCCCAGACTGGCAGACTATCACATCAAACTTCACCACAAACCCGGACCCCAAAACCATGCTGATGCCCTGTCAAGACGCCCTGACCACGACACCGGAGCAGGGGATAACACTGATGTAGTGGTCCTGACCCCAACCATCTTCGCAAACTCCGCTCTCTCCATAAGGATAGATGACCGGGTCATGGCACACCAATTAGACCACCAAGACACTCTAGACGAGTGGGCCGCCCCCTTCCACCTAGTAAAACAAGGAAAACACTGGTGGAGAGGTGACAAACTGGTGGTTGTGGACAACACACCGCTAAAGAGGGGGGTAATTTCCCTGTTTCACGATACAAAAACAGCTGGACACCCCGGAATAACAAAGACCTTGTGTTACGATTTTCTTGGACTCGTCTCTTTCTTTACCACTATTCCCTTCCCACACTATACGAGCCCTGTACGACTACGCGGACGTTACAATTACCCGGTTTCCATCACGCGCCTTGCTTATCGATGTTCTCTCTTGATAAAGCTTGACATGTGTTAGTTTCCGACTTGTTCCCTCTCACGCGCGACCCCGCGTGATTCTCCATTATCCTCGATATAGCTTTACTTTGTTCCCTATATGTCCCCTCCTTTCTCCCTTGATTGGGTGATGGCGCCATCTGTTTGTAACAGCCACACAGCGTGAGTTCTATTTAACCCTAGTCATACCTAGCTTGTACGGTAGACTAGACTTCTTGTGTAATACTACACTCGTCTACGCAGAGTCTCTTCGACCCCCCCATTCTGTCTTCGCTAGACCTTCGAGTCTTAGCCCTCCTCTACAGTCCAAGTGACATACGTCCTTGTGACTCTTGTGCACCATTCTTGCTGAAGTCGAGCCTTTGAGCTTTGACTACCGAACGACTGACTGACTTAGTACAGGCCGTACGCAACGCCCCTGTAGTGGCGTTACATTAAGTCTAGTCTCCACAGTGGCTCTCACCAGCCGAAGCCGAACACAGTTCGTCAAAGAGTACCTGGAACGGCATCCTCACGACGACCTAAGACCTTCCATCAAAGGAACCGCTCTTTGGAGGAACACCCCACACGACGAAGGATACTACGTCTACGACCCCGACAAACTCACATACGAACCAATCGAGTATATTGAAGATCAACACATCTGGGCCTACGTTGCCTACTCTGATTCAAAACACTCCTGGTATTCCTATAAACCTGTCCCCGCACACCTAGGACTAGGACCAGGAAAAGGACAAATCAGCGCCATCGAGGCTGATTCCGACATCGAAGAACCATCTTCCGAACCCGACTTAGACAACCCAACACTTACACCCACCATCCAACGACCTGTGGACTTCGCATCATATGCCAACATGTCCACCACCCAACTCTCCACCACCCTCACCTCCTCGCAACCAGCCGCAGGATCCTCGACAACGAATCCTGCAAGTAGTGGAGGACATCTTGTGGGAGGAAGTATGTCGACAAGCGGAGGAGGCGCTGCGGGAGGCGCAGGAAGCCATCATGGAGGCGGTGCGCCTGGAGGTGGAGGCGGTGCACCTGGAGGTGGAGGCGGTGCGCCTGGAGGCGGAGGCGGTGCGCCTGGAGGTGGAGGCGGTGGAGCAGCAGCAGGACCCGCCGCTGGAGGACCCCCCCCACCAAACGGACGACTCGGAGGGAATCCCCCACCAGAATTCACCGGGGACCGAGAAGCCAGCAGAGCTTTCCTAAATGCCTTCGCACTCTACCGTGGAATGAACCCGAACGTCCAACAATTGACCCTCCCTTACTCACGTGCAATGACCCTCCTCTCATATATCCGAGGGCCGTTGGTGGACAACTGGGTCGAGGAACAAATACAATGGCTAGCCGACCAATTGGCGGGGGGAGTAGCCATGAACGCTGAAAACCTGTGGAACACTATCGAAACAAGGTTTATCCAGGCATACACCGACACTACCCAACAGCAGAAAGCCCGCCACGCCATTCAAAATCTACGAATGGACAAAGAAGACATCGACACCTATATAGCCAAGTTCTCTAACTTGGCCAATAAAGCAGGATACAACAAAGACGAGGCCACTACCCTGGAAATATTCCAGAAAGGTCTTCCAAACGCACTAGTCATAAACGCAATCAAGTTCCATCACCCCGTAGACTGGGACGATTGGAAAACAGCGGTTACGCTTCAGCAAGCGGAATACCTCCTCCTCAAAGATAGACTCACCAAAGGGAGAACAGACAAGAAAGGAGGAGCCTCCCGCGACCAATGGCTGAATGCCCTCAACAAAACTAGGGACCCAAATGCAATGGACATCAGCCGCACTCGTGCCAGAGCAGCAATGACGGAGGACGAAAAGAAGCTACTCCAGAAAGAAGGAAGATGCTTCCGATGCCGAGGACAAGGGCACATCTCCAGATTCTGTCCTCAAAAGGCCACCACTACCGTCAAAGCCGCAGGTACAAACGATCCTGCTCCAACCACCGCCACTATCTCGATGACCGCATCACGTCCCCTTTCCAACGAGGAACAAGCCGACGCCCAAGTAGCGGCCTTGTTCGCCCAAACCCCTGAAGTACGAGAATTAATGGTGGACAAACTCTTCGGACAAAAGAAGGATTTTCTGAATGCTTGAACCCGGCGGCCTGGGCTAGAGCATTAAAACTTAGCGTGTACAATAGCAGATTCCGATCTATGCGAATTCCAGTACTTTTCAAATCTGCTCACGCGACGGCCGAACGAAATGTTTTGGTAGACTCGGGCGCAACAGACAATTTCATAAGCGCAAATCTCCTAAAACGACTCAAAATAGCCTGGCTACCTACCGAACGCTCCATCAAAATATGGAACGTAGATGGAACCCACAACCAAGGGGGGGAAATTACATCTTTCACCGACCTCACCGTTAAAACCGGGGGAAAGACCCAAAACCTTCGATTCCTTATCACGGACTTAGGAAACGACGAAGTCATACTGGGATATCCCTGGTTTACGGCTTTTGAACCCAAGTTCCACTGGCGAGATGCCACACTCGACGAAGAATTCCAACCAGTGGTTATCACCAGTCTGCACCTGTCCGACGAAGCCATGCCTCTTGAAGCAACCATTAAGGCATTGGAGACGTATCAACTGGACGAATCAACCTGGGAACAGCTACAAGAAGAAGACGAACCCTGTATCCGGCTGTGAAAAACAACGACAGCATCAGAATTAGCACAGCAAGAAGCGGCCAAAAGACCCCAGAAAACCTTCGAAGAGATGGTCCCGGAAGAATACCGGAGGCATCAGAAAGTTTTCAGTGAGGAAGCGTCTCAGCGCTTCCCCCCTTCGTGCCCGTGGGACCACGCCATCGATCTGGTCCCAACTGCCCCTGAGACAATGGATTGCAAAGTATACCCACTCACAATCCTGGAAAACGAAAAATTAACAGAATTCGTGACCGAACACCTGGAAAAGAAGTACATCCAACCGTCCAAATCCCCTTACGCATCCCCCTTCTTTTTCATCAAAAAGAAGGACGGGAAACTACGCCCGGTACAGGACTACCGCCGCCTCAACGAACTAACCGTAAAGAACCACTACCCACTCCCCCTAATCCCCGAACTTATCGACAAAATCCGAGAAGCAAGGCTTTACTCGAAACTTGATATCCGATGGGGATACAATAACGTTCGGATCAAACAGGGGGACGAATGGAAGGCGGCGTTCAAGACAAATCAGGGGTTGTTCGAACCACGAGTCATGTTCTTTGGCCTCACTAATTCCCCTAGCACCTTCCAAACCATGATGGACACTATCTTCCGGGAGTTAGTGTTGACAGGAGAAGTGATCGTCTACATGGACGATATTCTAATCGCGACTGCGGACAACCGTACACACCACAGAATGGTGCTACACCAAGTCCTCGACCTCTGCGACAAACACGACTTATACATTAAACCAGAGAAATGCGTATTCGAAGTCCATGAGGTGGAATACCTAGGACTAATTATTGGACACGGACAACTGCGAATGGACCCAATCAAAGTGCAGGGGGTCCGGGAATGGAAGGCGCCGACATCACTCAAAGAAGTACAAGCCTTCTTAGGATTCTGCAATTTCTACCGGCGATTCATACGGGGATTCTCTACAATTGCGAGACCCCTCCACGACCTTACGAAGAAAGACGCCCCTTGGGAATGGACGGAAGCTAGACAAAAAGCCTTCGACACCATCAAAGAACGAATCAGTTCGGAACCGGTCTTATTGTTCCCGAAACTAGATCAACCCTTCGAAATCGAAGTCGACGCTTCAAGTTATGCCCTAGGAGCTGTCCTAAATCAAAAGGGAGAAGACAACAAAATGCATCCGGTCGCATTCTATTCCGAATCCCTATCAGAAGCCGAACGCAATTACGACATTTACGATAGGGAGTTACTAGCAATCGTTAAAGCGTTACGCACTTGGCGAACATACCTCGTGGGATCCCCCCACTTAATAACAATCCACACGGACCATGCCAACCTGCAATATTGGAAAGAACCCAGGAAAATCAGTCGACGAGTAGCACGGGAGTTCCAAGAACTATCGGAATACAACTTCATACTCAAACATATCCCTGGTACCAAGAATACGCAAGCAGACTCCTTATCGAGAAGGCCTGATTATGATGACGGCACCAGTGACAACGATCACGTCACAGTACTCCCGGACGACGTATTTCTCAAAATTACCCAAACATCCATGCACGACATGGATATATGGACTCAAATTGCACAAAACATGGACGAATCGGCACTCCTCCCGTGGATCGAACCCCACAACCTAAAGAAACACGATGGGCTGTGGTGGAAGGGCGATGCTCTCGTTGTCGTGGGAAACAACGAACTTAAACGGGGGGTAATCACCTTCTTCCACGATACTCCAAGCGCAGGACACCCAGGGATTGCAAACACTTTAGATCTGTTACGACGTGATTTCTGGTGGCCCAACATGCGCAAAGACGTGGAAGCCTACGTCAAGGGGTGTGCAACATGCCAAAGTAACAAGATCAATCACCACCGACAGAAACCCCACTTATTCCCCATCACCACTGAACCATTGGCCGAACCGTTTGAAGTGGTAGCCATGGACTTCATAGTCAAACTCCCGATATCAAAAGGGTTTGACTCAATCCTCACCGTCACAGACCACGACTGCTCGAAAGCGGCAATATTCATACCGTGTAACGAAACCATAACGTCGGAAGGCGTGGCAAAACTTTATCTCCGGCATATCTATCCCCATTACGGCCTACCCCGAAGAATCATATCCGATCGAGATCCAAGATTCGCATCTATGTTTATGTGACAACTGTGCAAAACGCTGGGGATACAGCAAAACGTATCATCAGCATATCACCCGCAAACGGACGGCCAATCAGAACGAACAAACCAATGGTTAGAACAATACTTGTGACACTGGTGTAACGTGCAACAGGACAACTGGGCGGAACTGCTACCCATGGCACAATTCGCTCACAATTCCTGGAGAAATGCCACCACCCGGCATTCCCCCTTTTCTCTCATCATGGGATGGGAACCACGAACTGTATGGACACCAAAACCATCACACAGCCCCGCAGTGGATCAAAGGTTGGAAGAATTGCAGATACTCCGACAACATGCACAAGATAGTATCAAACACGCACAACGTCTTATGGCCCAACGAGGAAAAACGGGGTTCACACCTTATCAGCAAGGGGATCGAGTATGGTTAGAAGGGACCAATCTCCGTACCTTCTACCCCACAAGCAAATTAGCCCCAAAGCGGTACGGACCCTTTAACATCGCTGTTGATAAGTGACCCGTGCGCACTTAGCGGCTCGTACGGACCGGACTTGCAGCATGGACTGCTTTAGATTAGATATACAGGACTTGTAGATTAGATATTATTTGATCTGTACAATCTGGACTCATCATTGCGTCATACATGACATCACTGTACTTCTATGACATCATACATCCAGACTCTGCGTTGTATAAACGCCTTTGTAGTTTCCTTTGTTCCGTACTTAGTTCTATCCTTATTATGATGTCACTATGATATCATTTAGCTCTGGACTCTCCTTATTCTTTCTTCCCTTGTTCTTAGAACGTCCACTCCTTTGTCCGTTTGTAGAACAATAGCTCCTTGTACTGCGTGACTTAGTGTTACATCCCTTGTACAGTGTCACTACCAGAAAGTGTATAAGTAGAGTACCATGTACGCTCCTGGTCCACATCAGTTCTCACTGCTTGTGTGCCAGGTAAGCCTTCTGCTCTCCAATGTATAACATCAGTTCTCACTGCTTGTGTGCCAGACTTCACCTCTGCTTCACTCTGCTAGATTCCCTGTTGCTGCTTCCAGCCACCCAGCTTGTCTCACCACAGAACACTTTGTCCCTCTGTGAGTAAGCTATCTATGTGTGCTGTTCATCAGGTTATGGGCCCTGGTGCCCTAGCCACTCCACTTGGCTGGTCACTGTCTTCCTAGGAGGACACACCAGGCTAAGGTCTGTCTGGGGCCTTACCAGCCTTGCCCAAGGCAGAGAGCAGTGGGGCGCCACTTGTCTCTGCTAAGGAACCTCCTGTGTATATACTGCCCAGTAGTCCTACTTTCACCCCTACTGTTTTCCTAGCCCCTGCGCTATGCGCAAGGAGACTGGGTCTGGTAGCCCCTTAACTTCAAAATATCCAGGCGTGCATGGCCCACTGGGCTGTGTATTGTGGAGCTTAGCGCCAGCTGTCTCTGGTGCTCCACACTGGGCGCAGGATCTCCTCACCATGGGAGTGTAAAACCTGGTTCAGGCTCTGGGGGGTGTTCACCATTATGGTGTTCTGCAACCAGATACCTGCCTTGTAGCGGCAATGGGAAAGGATTCAGTAAAGCCACTTGTGGCGATGAGGCAACCAACAGGCCGAGGAGGCTGAGGTAGACAGCCTTGGGCTCTGAAAGCATTCCCTTCACCTTCCCCCTGACGCAAACCATTTGAGCTGTGTCTTAGACACACCCTGGCTGGCAGCTAGCTCATGGTATGGCAAAGGGACTCTCTCAACCTGGGCCTAGCCCTTGTATCACTGGCATATCATCAGGAGGCAGGACGCGCTAGCGTTCTGGCCTTACAGAATCACAGACAGGAGTGGTACCCCCTCTATCTTTATGTCTTGCAACTATGAAGCACTGTCGCTGACTGCTCCTCGGCGACAGATAAATCATCCCAATGTCTGGTTCATCCTCTACCCCTGCTGCTGGTGCTGGTGCTCCTCCCAGCCCCACTGGTGGCTCTGCAGGAGGCTCACTCCCTCCTCCTTCTGGGTCCACACCCTCCACACGTCTCTCTCAGGCCCACAGTGCCAACTTTGGCATGCCATCAGGCATCCACCTCACTCAGTTTGACGGCACTGGCTGGAACGAATGGTCTGGGACCATTGAGGCTATCCTCACGCTGCATGAGGCTGAAGATGTGTTCACCTTGGACACACCCCCATCTGGTATCACTACTGATGAGTGGGACTCAGTCCAGCGTCGTTCCAAGGCGTACCTCCGCCTCTACCTCAAACCAGATGTCTACTCCCTTGTGGCCGACAATATTGTCTATGCCACCTTCAAGGCAAAGTGGGACAAGTTGAGAGACGTATACGCTGGTGCTTCGGGCAGCACCACCATCTTCAACCTGTGGATCCAGTTAACGCAAGCCCGCCTCGACGACTCCGCACCCATGGCCGCTCAGCTGGCCAAGCTCAATGAGCTTAGGGTTGCCCTTTCCAACGCGCAGATGGGTGTCTCTGACGTCCAATACTGCCTCATTCTCCTCCACGCGCTGCCGCCCTCTTATGAGGTGTTGGCCTCAACCATCCTTGCCAGTGGGGCCCCCTCCGCACTCAAGCACGCTGAAATAATTGCGCGCATAGTGTCGGAAGAAGCTCGCCGCGCCGGGCCCTCTGGCTCTTCCCTCAACAAGGTGGCCCCCGTCAAGTCGACGGGCAAAAAAGGCAAGAAGGACCACTCTGGTCTGACCTGCCACTATTGCAACAAAAAGGGCCACATCAAGCCTGACTGCAGGAAGAAAAAGAAGGATGAGGCTGACGCAAAGGAGAAGGAGAAAGCAGGCAACAAGGCTGCCAATAGTCACATTCTTGTACCTACCACCGCCTCCATTAAGGAGGTCGAAGAGCCCGCCATAGACTGGGCCTCTGAATCAATTGGTGTTGCCTTGTATGCTGCCTCGCGTGTGCGTTGGATGATGGACAGTGGTGCCACACACCACATCACCCCACATCGGTCTGACTTCAAGGACTACACCCCAACAAAAGGCACTGTACGCCTGGGTGATAAGTCCACTATAGACCAAGTAGGTGTTGGGTCTGTCGTCTTTACAACGAGCCAGGGTATCTCTATCACTCTCAGCAATGTGCTACACCTGCCACAGGTGAAGACGCGCTTCTTGTCGACGCGCGCCCTAGCACAAAAGGGTGCTGAGATTGCCTTTGACAGTGGCTCATTTAAAATATCTGTCAACCAAAAGTGTGTGGCCAAAGGCTACCTTGAGGACAACCTTTACTGGTTGGATGCAGCCAGCGTCGGCCTCAACGCCCACACAAAATCAAGTGCTGCCACACTTGATATCTGGCATCAACGCATGGGACACATCTCCTCTGCGGCGCTGAAGGCGCATGGTCCCTCTGCCACTACTGGCATGGACATAGACAGCTCCACCACGGCCCACACAGTCTGCCGTGGGTGCGAGATGGGTAAATCCACTCGCCAACCCTTTTCTGCGTCCTCCAACAAAAGGACAACTCGTCAATTTGAGATTGTGCACAGTGACCTCGCCGGTCCTATGCAAACTCAATCCCTGCAAGGCTCGACCTACACTGCCACCTTCATAGACGACCACACTAAGTTCACTGTGGTACACTTCCTTAAGTCGAAGGATCAGCTTGCTAAGTCGCTGCAGATGTATTTGGCTTGGGGTGAAACCCAGTCTGGCCATAAACTGCGTGCTCTGCACTCTGACCGCGGTGGCGAATATATGTCGAGTGTCACGCAGGACATTCTTAAGCAGAAAGGGATAGAGCATCACCTCACGATGCCGGGTTCACCACAGTCCAACGGAAAAGCCGAGCGGTTTAACCGCACCATTATGGATAAGGCAATGTCCATGCTTCACACAGCTGGCATGTCTAAAGGCTTCTGGGAGCATGCAGTGTGCGCAGCTGTGCACATCTATAACCGCTCTCCAGTCCGTGGGCTTAAATGGCGCACTCCTTATGAGCTCTGGCACTCTGGCAAAGTGCCTGATGTCTCACATCTTCGCGTCTTTGGATGCAAGGGGTACATGCACGTACCCGCTGATAAGCGTCGCAAACTGGATGCGAAGGCCATTGAGGTCACGCTTATCGGGTTTGAGCCCGAATCTAAGGGCTATAAGCTCTGGGACCGCTCAACCCGCTCCGTCCGAGTGTCCAGGGATGTGACATTCGACGAGAGTAGCTTCCCGTCCCTTCAGGGTGTTGAGACACACCCTACACCTTCACCACCAGTCGTGCCTAGCACAACAGTGACTGCCGTGCCTCACCCGCCGGCGTTACCACCAATGCGAGCCCCCTCCCCTGCACACTCCAGTAGTAGTGAGGAGGAGGATGTTGAAAAGCTCCTAGACCCCCCACAAGTCCTACCACGCCCCACCACTCCACCACCTGCTCTCCCGGCTCCGCCCACCACACCTAAGCGTGAGCAAGCCACTCCCACTTCACCCCCGCCGCGTCCTAGTGCAACGCGCATTATGCGCCATGTCCCTCCTCCCTCACCAGAAATGCCTGGGGGATTTGAGGATCGTGCACAGCGTAGTCAGCTGTTGCGCGAGATGGACAATGCACCAAGGCGCAGTGCTCGTGCCCCTGTACCTAATCCACGTTACTTCAACGCGGACAATGCGGCATGGCGCGGCAGGCGTCTGGGGTATGCAGAGTTATTGGCTGCTGCCTTTGTAGGCCGAGACCCTGCAACCTATGCAGAGGCCATGCGGTCTACAGCTGCAGATGAGTGGACTAAGGCGTGTCAGTATGAAATGGATGCCCTAGCTAAGAATGGGACTTGGGAGTTAGTGGATCTCCCGCCTAATCGCAAGGCAGTAAAATCCAAATGGGTCTTCAAGCTCAAAGCGGATGGACGCTACAGAGCTCGTTTGGTGGCTAAGGGATTCACGCAAATCCCTGGCGTAGATTTTGATGAAACCTTCTCTCCCGTTGCACGATTTGAGTCGCTACGTTTACTTCTGGCGTTGGCCGCGCTGGAGGACTGGCACATCCATCAGATGGATGTTAAGTCTGCTTTTCTCAATGGCGTGCTTGACGAGGAGATTTACATGGAGCAGCCACAAGGTTTCACTGTCACTGGCTCTGAGACGAAGGTGTGTCGCCTAGTTAAGGCGATATATGGTCTCAAACAGGCCTCCCGCGCATGGAACTTGCAATTCCATGGAGTGCTCACTGCACTCGGCTTTAAGCGGACGTTTGCTGATGCTGGCATATATGTGATGCCTCAACGGGAGGGGTATGATCCACTCTTCGTTATTGTCTACGTTGACGACATCACTATACTGGGTCCCTCGTTGAGTGGAATCAAGCGTCTTAAGTCAGACTTGTCTGAACGCTATGAAATGACAGATCTCGGGGAGATAGAGTCTTATCTTGGTATGCGCATTGTGCGTGACCGCTCCCTTAGATGCATCGAAATAGATCAGTCTGGCTACATCAAGGATGTCCTTGAACGCTTTGGCATGTCTGATGCCACACCACATAACACACCCTTGCCCGCTGGTGCTGACGAGCACCTGGTTAAATATACGTCGCAGGCAACTGCCTCAGATATTTCCCACTACCAATCCTTGATTGGGAGTCTGCTTTATGTGCAGATTGGCACTAGGCCAGATATCTCATTCGCTGTGTCACGTTTGGCGCAGTACGCAGCGAATCCCTCACCACAACATCTGCGACTTGCGCAGTATGTCCTGTCCTACTTAGTGGGAACTATGGATATGCGCATTGTCTACGATGGCGCCAATGGCGATGGCCTTCATGGCTACACTGATTCCAGTCTGGCTGATCAGACTGATGACCGCCACTCCACCTCTGGTTATGTGTTCTTACTAGCTAACGGTGCAATAAGCTGGTCCTCGCGCAAGCAAAAGACTGTTGCCCAAAACACAACGGAAGCAGAATACATGGCCATGACTGACGCGGCTAATCAGGCTGCGTGGTATCAGAGCTTCCTCACGGAACTCGGGTACGAGGTCGACGACCCCATCCCGTTACATGGTGACAATAAGGGTGCCATTGACTTGGCCTTGAACCCTGTCACTGGGAGACGGTCTAAGCACATTGCCATACGGCATCATGTCATTCGGGAGTACATCGAAAAGGGGACCATCACCCTCATTAGAACTCCTACTGTGGATATGGTTGCGGACGGCTTCACAAAGTCACTACCGCGTGTCCTGCTGCAGAAGCACAACGATGACATGGGACTTGTGTGTACTTAGATTGTAGATCACGGGGAGATGTTGATAAGTGACCCATGCGCACTTAGCGGCTCGTACGGACCGGACTTGCAGCATGGACTGCTTTAGATTAGATATACAGGACTTGTAGATTAGATATTATTTGATCTGTACAATCTGGACTCATCATTGCGTCATACATGACATCACTGTACTTCTATGACATCATACATCCAGACTCTGCGTTGTATAAACGCCTTTGTAGTTTCCTTTGTTCCGTACTTAGTTCTATCCTTATTATGATGTCACTATGATATCATTTAGCTCTGGACTCTCCTTATTCTTTCTTCCCTTGTTCTTAGAACGTCCACTCCTTTGTCCGTTTGTAGAACAATAGCTCCTTGTACTGCGTGACTTAGTGTTACATCCCTTGTACAGTGTCACTACCAGAAAGTGTATAAGTAGAGTACCATGTACGCTCCTGGTCCACATCAGTTCTCACTGCTTGTGTGCCAGGTAAGCCTTCTGCTCTCCAATGTATAACATCAGTTCTCACTGCTTGTGTGCCAGACTTCACCTCTGCTTCACTCTGCTAGATTCCCTGTTGCTGCTTCCAGCCACCCAGCTTGTCTCACCACAGAACACTTTGTCCCTCTGTGAGTAAGCTATCTATGTGTGCTGTTCATCAATCGCCAAGGTTCTATCAGATGTTTCATACGAACTGGAACTTCTGACATCATGGAAGATACACCCAGTATTCCACGCGAACCTTCTAACGCCATACAAAGAAATGGAGATGCATGGCACGAACTATACCCGACCTCCGCCGGACCTTATCGATGGAGAAGAGGAGTATGAAGTGGAGCGGATCGAAGACGCCCAGGAACGAGGGAGAGGGCGCAAACTCCACTACCTAGTAAAGTGGAAAGGATTCCCACCAAGCGATAACACATGGGAGCCCGCAACAAACATGACCCACGCCACAGACGTCATCAAAGACTTCTACCAACGATATCCAACCGCCAAGGGGGCTGGACGAACGATATAAGAACACCCCTCTTGCATAGTCCCGCATTCCCCAACGCAACAATGACCGACACCCCAGTAGTCGACACCACTCCCGTCAACGTCCTCAACAACCCCCAACTCGAAATCGCCCTCGAACGAGGGATTGTCACCCTCGACCTCACCGACATCCCCCGTCTATCACCACCACCGTCCCCTCAATATATTACCGTCGCCACTCCCATCCCCGTCGAACGAGAGCCCGGGGAGCTTACCCCGTCAACACCGGAGGAAGGGCAATACTCTCCAACACCACCTCCTCAACAGTCGACCCCTCCACCCAAACCGCGACCTCAGTCACCACCATCTTCCCCATCGTCTACCCCACCTCCACCTCTAGAACCGTTTACCCCAGTCCGCGTCCACACCCCCATTGACTACGACCGACCCGATTCCCCTCCAAACGACACAGATGACCCAGGGGCTCCTTTCTTCCCAAACGTTCTTGGCACCCCCAAGTACTACCCGTTACAGATCCCGCTACCAGACGGTGGATCCAACCCAGCGAAGTATATTTACTATCGCAAGGGATTCACCAAGGTAGTAGGAACAATGGGAAGGGGACAACCTCATTACGGAGAGGAGGTCTACCTCTCGTCACTTCGGCCGAACGTCTTGGCGCCTCCCTTTACCGCGGAACAACTCCAGTTCTTTGACCCTCACGACATCCGCGCCTGTGCTCTAGACGAGACACTCATAGAGCTTAACTCGCCTCGTCTTACGGCTGAGATCACTAGGCTAAGAACGGGACTCTCGGCGCTCAAAGAACTCGACGAGAAGTACGAAAAGCTGGAGGAAGACACACGCAAATTACGAGCGGAACGGCTCACGGTCGACATGATGCTAGCCAGCACTAAAAGGCGCCTTCAGTACGCTGGGGCATTAGCTACCATCGGCAACGAATATGCACGTATGACAGCCCTACCAGCCCCACTTCGCCACTCCCGCTATGCCATCCCGTTCTCCCCACGACGCGGAGGACCATTAGAGTTCCCCCGCCTCGCCGACAAACCTCACCGCCGACGTTGCTATCATTGCAACAGCCCCCATCACATCGTACGCGACTGTCCCACCAGACCGCGACCCGCTTGTCGACATTGCCAAAGCCAAGAACATCAATCCTACCGATGTATATTCCGTCGTGCCGGTATGGTCGAAGAAGTGGTCACAACCCATCAGGCCGACGAACGCATACGGCAAGCAATAGCTACGGAGGCCACCACTTCCTTCACTGTCCCCGAACCGCCAACGATCGCGGCCCACACCCAAGGAAGGTGGTGTGGGCGGTGCTTTCGCACTGACGCCAATCATGACGAGATTCGGTGCCCACAGTACGAAATGTGCCGCAAGTGTGGCAAACGCGGACCCTTCCTCTTCCTCAAAACGCATTATTGTCGACTCGATATTTCTCTGTGGCCGGAGAATGACCTCGACGCTGACATCTATGATCTCATAGATCCGGAGTCCTGAAGTCGAGGCGTCTTCAGACCAAGACGGGGGGTAATGTTACGATTTTCTTGGACTCGTCTCTTTCTTTACCACTATTCCCTTCCCACACTATACGAGCCCTGTACGACTACGCGGACGTTACAATTACCCGGTTTCCATCACACGCCTTGCTTATTGATGTTCTCTCTTGATAAAGCTTGACATGTGTTAGTTTCCGACTTGTTCCCTCTCACGCGCGACCCCGCGTGATTCTCCATTATCCTCGATATAGCTTTACTTTGTTCCCTATATGTCCCCTCCTTTCTCCCTTGATTGGGCGATGGCGCCATCTGTTTGTAACAGCCACACAGCGCGAGTTCTATTTAACCCTAGTCATACCTAGCTTGTACGGTAGACTAGACTTCTTGTGTAATACTACACTCGTCTACGCAGAGTCTCTTCGACCCCCCCATTCTGTCTTCGCTAGACCTTCGAGTCTTAGCCCTCCTCTACAGTCCAAGTGACATACGTCCTTGTGACTCTTGTGCACCATTCTTGCTGAAGTCGAGCCTTTGAGCTTTGACTACCGAACGACTGACTGACTTAGTACAGGCCGTACGCAACACCCCTGTAGTGGCGTTACACCTTGTGGTTAGTGTCACAAGACTTTTGGTGGCCAAACATGAAAGACGACATATCCGCATATGTAAAGGGCTGTGCCACATGCCAATCAAACAAGAACTTCCCTGGGAACCCGAAACCACCGATATTCCCCATCAAGACTAACCCAGAAGCACTCCCTTTTGAAACCATCGCTCTAGACTTCATCACAAAGCTACCCCAATCAGAAGACAATGACACAATTCTCACCATCACGGATCATGACTGTTCCAAAGCAGCCTTCTTTATCCCATGCAGCGAAACAATAGACGCAGAAGGAGTGGCAAAACTCTATGCCAAAACTGTCCTGCCACACTATGGACTACCAAGAAGGGTCATCTCCGACAGAGACCCCAGATTCACAGCGAAGTTCATCAAAGAACTGTGCAGAGTGCTTGACATAGAACAAAACATCAGCACAGCATACCACCCACAAACAGATGGACAATCAGAGCGAACGAACCAGTGGTTAGAGCAGTACCTCCGAATGTTCATAAACCATCAACAAGACAATTGGACGGAGCTACTACCACTGGCACAGTACACCCACAACTCCTGGCCAAGCGCAACCACTAAAAAGGCACCCTACGAATTAATCCTTGGGTACATCCCAAGAGTACACCAACCAGAAAGAACGACCACAGTACCAGGAACACAAGAGAGATTGGAGCGAATCCAGGAAGCCAGAAGGACTGCCCAGGCAGCAATTGCCCAGGCAGCAATTACCCATGCACAGTCACTCTACAAAGGATCCTCTCGCTTCGAACAACACACAGAAGGAGATAGTGTGTGGCTGGATGCCAGGAACTTGAAAACAACGCACCCTAGTTTCAAGTTAGCCCCAAAAAGATATGGACCCTTCAGGGTCACAAAGAAGATCTCCGCCACCACATATGCCCTGAAACTTCCCCATCAATGGCGGATCCACCCAGTATTCCATGCGTCCCTCCTGATGCCATACAAAGAAACCTCCATACATGGAAAGAACTTTACGGAACCACCCCCAGATCTAGTAGATGGGGAACAGGAGTGGGAAGTCGAGAAAATACTAGAAACAAGACGCCACAGGAACCAGTTACAGTTCCTAATCAAGTGGAAGGGATACTCCGATGCACACAACAGTTGGGAACCAGAAAAGAACCTCAACGCCCCAGAACTTATCCAGGAACACTTTGAAAGCAACCCCAGAAGCGAAGGAGCAAAGCAATGGTTAAAACAAAAGGAAGTAACAGTACGAACAGCAACCACCTTCCCCACTAACTTCCTCACCATGCCCTCTCGCTCCTCCTCTGTAGAACGTCTTGTTGCTCGTGCCATGGAAAGAGGCTCCTTTGACGAAACACCCTCTGTCACACCCTCCTCTGGCTATTCTCCCTTCCCAGCATGACCCCCCTCCTTGCCTGCACTCATCCAGGAACCACAACCCATCGATCCCACCATGCCCAGCGTCATAGAAACAGAAGGAGGAGGAATAGCCCTTCGCGTTCCCCCTCCTGGACACACAGCTCCCCCTACTCCCGAGATACACCAACCTACCACCTCCCCCCCTGATCCTAGAGTAACCATGGCCCGTCTCAGCGAACTAGTCAACGACCCAACCATGGACGCACTCCCCATTAACTATGAAAGGATGCACATCACTACTGAAGAAGACGACGACCCTGGCCACCCCTTCTTCTTGAATGACCCCTGGAGCAGCCGCTATGTCCACTTCCTCATCCCTGACAATGCTGACCCAACCTCGTACATCCGAAAGGATGCCAAATGGATCAAGATCAGTGAAAACAAAGAAGATGTCATCGGCACCATGGGCAAAAACCTCCCTCACTATGGCCTCCCCCTTTTCCTCCTTCCCAGAGACGACGACCCCCACAATCCAGCTCCCCCCATCACCCCAGCTCAGATGCAGAACTTGGACGAAGCTTCCCCCACAGCCAGACAAGTCGATGAAGTCCTAGAAGACCTGAGAGATGACCGCCTCACAGCAGAAGTCTCCAGGACTCGCCGACTCTTGCGAAACCAGAAGGCCCTCCGAAAGGAGATTGAAGGCCTGTACAAGACGATGGAGCCACTCAAAAGGCACCTCCTCAACATGGACATGCAACTAACCAGCACCCGGAGAAGGCTGCAAGAACACAAGGCCTATGTCCGGATTGCAGACCGATGGCTCACACTACACCCCCCCCCTCCGGAAGAAGAAACTCACCCCTTTGAAGTCCACCCCATTCCTGCCCCTGCTCCACCTCGCTACCACTCCATGCCAAGACTCCACGACAAACCAGAGGGACCTAGCCCCTCTGCAGAAAGGAAGAAGAGACGCAAGCGCAGAACCAACAAGAAGGAGACTGGCACCATTCGACTTTGTTACAGGTGTCAGTCTGAAGACCACCTCTCCTTTGCCTGCCCTCAAAAACAGAAGTTTTGCTGGAGGTGTTCCAGCACTGACCACTTCCCTTATCAGTGCCTCTGGCCAGCCCCAGAAGAACGCACTCAATGGTGTGGCAAGTGTTTTACCAGCAACAGCCACGAAGAAATCAAGTGCCCCAAGTATGAAAATTGTCGCAAGTGTGGGGCCTATGGTCCCTTCAACTTCCTTCGCCAACATCGCTGCCCCCTCCCTCGCGAAAGCACCCCCTCCAACGATGTAGACAACGATGTCTACGACCTAATGGACTTCGAAGCACTCTAGGGAGAGTTGACTTAGAGAGGGGCTCATGTTATGATCCGACGCTTCGGACCTAAGTCACAGTATGTCTCCACCCTGCCTTTCCCTTGCTCCCCTTTCTGTACTATACCTTGTTACCAAAGGAGCTACTGTTACCAGTGGCGCTGTTTCCTTGATCCAAACTTCTGTTTACTCCGTTTAGTCTCTTTGATATTGTGTGGACTTGTGTTCATGTTGTTTGGAACCCTGTCCTATATAAACCTGTACCATAGACCGTAGGAAGCCAGACTTGGCTTCGTTTGCAATCTAGCAACCTTGCCTCCGTACTTTGGTGTGACCTCGTCTTCTCCCTCTCTTCTTGTGCATCCCCTACCTCAGTCCCTAACCAGGACACCTCGAAGTCTTTGCAGTTGAACTATATCAACGCGTCACACCTGTTATACTCTGTGCACTAGCAAGATCAAGTGTAGAGAAGTGTTAGACACTTCGGACGAGGAGTCCTACATTACAGAGTAGTGCTGCACCTTGTGCCACACTTTTACCACTCGTATTTCATAGCAATAAGACAACAGAGGTCTTCGCTTGATACTTGTGTGACTCAGAACCTTTAGAACCCACGCCCCTGCTAGGGCGTAACAATCTAAGCTCGTTGGTCCGTGCTTATTATCGTGAAGTTGCGGCGTTCGCTCGATTCGGTTTTGATCTCGATGCTTCAACACGCTTTCTTCTCGTACGTGGTGCCCGCTTGATCATTCAGTTTGCTGGTTCACTGAAACTCTATTGCTCATTACCGTGAAGTTGCAGCATTTGCTCAATTCGGTTCCGATCTTGATGCTTCGACGCGATTCCTTCTTGCACGTGGTGGCTGCTTGGCCATCTAAGCTTGCTGGTCTGTACTTATTACCGCGAAGTTGCAGCGTTCGCTTGATTCGGTTTTGGTCTCGATGCTTCGACTCACTTCCTTCTCGTACGTGGTGCCCGCTCGGGCATTCAAGCTTACTGATTCACTGAAACTTTATTTTGTCCGTCTCGCACGTGGTGCCTGCTTGACGGGCTTCTTAAGCAGGGTCGTCTGCTCTTACCTCAAACCATGAATACTGTACAAGTCCATTGTCCTGGGTGCAAGAAGGTTTTCAACCCGCGTGGTTTGTCTCAACACCTTAGCAGATCTCAGCGTACACACTGCCGTATCGTGCATGCAGCGTTACAAACACCATCGACGTTTCAGACGGCCAGTTCTCTGCGGTTGTCCGCTTCAACTCCAGCACCACAGAGCGTACAAGGTGACACTGGTGATGAGCACAATATAGGTATCGTCCAACCATGTGCATGACGGTATCCACTCATGTGTGCTTCAGATACTCTGCATGCCATTCACGCCACGCATGACGCCGACACTACCCGAGCGATGGATGTCACAGACGATGGCAGCTTTGTGGATGCCGATACTGCAGGTGCCGACGCGGCGGATACCGCAGATGCTATGGACGCCGACATCTGGGAAGCACTAGTTCAAGACATCGGCGCTACAGTTGACGCTGATCAAGAACACGCTAGCGGGGTGCAATCATCGGTTCCACCCTCATCTGAAACTCTGCGGCCATCAACTCCACCACCAAATTCACCCATACGTGACAGCGGCGACAGCAACACTACTGGCAGTCAGGCTCAAGTGATCGTCGACAGCTTTCCGCATGGTGTCCCAGGCACCCCAATGCCTGATCCGTTTCGCGGTCAATCAGGCTATCGGTCCCGTGAAGATGCACTCAATACCTCAGTCTGGGCTCCCTTTCACTCCCAGTGTGATTGGGAGATTGCACTTTGGGCTAAGACGTGCGGGCCGACATCGTCAGCTCTGACAGGGCTGCTTCAAATTCCCGAGGTATGAACACTGCCCTATTCAATTCACATTTACACTGACACGTCAAGGAAGGTTTCCGACCGGTTAGGACTTTCGTTTAGATCTGCTAAAGAGCTCGATCGCATCATTGACACTTTACCTGGCCGACCACCATTCGAGTGCGAGGACTTTACCGTTGGAGGTGAAAGACTGTCTTTTTATTTCCGGGATGTAATGCAATGTATTCGGTCCCTTTACGGTGACCCCGAATTTGTGCATGAGTTAGCATTTGTGCCAGAGCGCCACTATGCCGATCCCGAGCGCACGTGCCGCATCTACAGCGAAATGCATACGGGAGACTGGTGGTGGGCAGTACAGGTGCACACACTTTCTCGAATGAATGCAAATACTTACGCATCGTGGCAACAGACGTCCCTCAAATCGCAACAGCCTGGTGCAACTGTGGTCCCACTGATACTGTCCTCCGACAAGACGCAGTTGACCCTTTTCTGAGGGAAAGCCGCATATCCCGTCTACCTCACCATCGGCAACATTCCAAAAGCCATTTGTCGCAAGCCGTCACGTCACGCCCAGCTATTGATCGGCTACATTCCAACCACCAAGCTAGAATGGATCACTAATCAGGCAGCTCGCCGCCACGCTCTAGCAAATCTATTTCACTCTTGCATGCGTAAACTACTAGTCCCGGCCACGCGCTACAGTGAAAGCGGTATCGCGATGATGAGTGGGGATGGGATTTGGCGCCGGTGCCATCCCATATTCGCCATCTTTGTTGGCAACTATCCCGAACAGGCATTGGTAATGTGCACATACAATGGCCGTTGTCCAAAGTGTACAGTCACTCTTGACAGACTAGGTGAATACGCTAGGTTCCCTCCACGCAGCTACAATGAAGCCATCGACACATATCTCTTGGCGGATGAGGAGGTCCGCACATTCCACGCGGCTTGTCGTGAAGT
The DNA here is from genome assembly GCA_025766275.1 of Lactarius indigo. Lineage (NCBI taxonomy): Eukaryota > Fungi > Basidiomycota > Agaricomycetes > Russulales > Russulaceae > Lactarius > Lactarius indigo. The sequence continues at coordinate 262,262 of JAFKAC010000045.1, read as the reverse complement.
GGGCCTTAAGCCCGTATTCCATCCATTTTGGAAATCTTTCGCACTCTCTAATATATTCATCTCCATCACGCCAGATATCCTGCATCAGCTGCTGCAGGGCGTCATGAAGCACCTGATGGCGTGGCTGAGAAGCGCATTCGGACCAGTCACAATTGATGCACGCTGTCGATCATTGCCTCCTAATCATCATATCGCCACATTCGCAAAGGGTATATCAGGTCTTTCTCGCGTCACAGGCTTAGAACACAAGAACTTGTGCCGAATACTCCTGGGTCTGACTGTTGACCACCCTCTTCCCTCCGGACAAGCACCTTTGCGGCTAATCCGAACTACACGCGCGCTACTCGATTTCCTATATCTCGCTCAGCTTCCTTCTCAAACAACTGAAACTCTGCGCCGCCTTGACGATTCCCTGGCTAACTTCCACAGTAATAAATCTATTTTCGTTGATCTGGGCATTCGCGATCACTTCAACATTCCAAAGGTACACAGTCTCATTCATTACTCATCTTCGATCACGCTATTCGGTACCACGGACAATTACAATACGGAGCAAACGGAGCGCCTTCACATCGACTTCACAAAGGATGCTTACCGTGCGACAAACCGCAAGAATGAATACCAACAAATGACTGCCTGGCTAGAGCGCCGCGAGAAGGTGCAACAGTACATTGCCTTCGTTAGACAGCGGCAGGGGGTCGACCAGGAGAACGCGCAAATTTCTCAGCCAAGTGGACCTCCACAGCCCACCACACGGCATATAAAGATAACGCTACACCCATCTACAAGGGCAACATCATTTGATGTCCTTGCTGTGAGGTATGGCGCTGTCGAATTTCAGGATGCGCTCGCCGATTTCATCGCTCAGATGAATCACCCCAACGCTTCGGCAGCTAACTTAAGAGCTCTGGCTGCTGACACGCTGATTCCTTTCCGCTCAGTCCCAACATATCACAAGATCAAATTCCAGTCGGATGGCCACCCCGAAGTAGTGGATGCAATTCATGTCCGGCCGGAACAAGAGGACTCACGCGGGCGCCACATACCATCACGCTTTGACACTGCTCTTGTTCGCAGTAGCTCTCAAAATAGCACAGGTGGAAATAGTGGTAGGTTCCAATTATATCGACGCCCCTGATCAATCTAATTGCTACTTAGGCTACCGAATAGCACAAGTCCGTGTTGTCTTTCAGTTACCATATAGGGCAATCCCAGAGGTGTTTCCGTCATTGGACACTGCAGTGGCTGCGCTTCCAACTCATCTGGCATATGTCGAATGGTTTTCTACCATTCCTACCATGCCCGATGCCAATCACTTAATGTACAGAGTCTCTCGGTCGATGCACAATGGCCACCGGCATGCTAGCATCATTCCGGTCAGCTCTATCGTTTCTAGCATACATTTATTTCCTTGTTTTAGTCATCGTACTATACCTCAGGACTGGAACACTTATTCAGTACTTGAGTTATGTCATACATTTTATATAAATCCCTTCAGTGACCGAGATACCTACCTTAGATTTTTGTCGTAATGAACCCTCCATTATATTATCTCATAAGCGATTATGTGAACTACTGTCATTACTAGTGATTATCATTAATTACTAGTACGCCACCCGCATTATCCAAATTATAACTAATTTAGCGCGGCATTATCTCTCGCTAGCGCGGGAGGTTTTTCCTGATGTCATTTGACTTCAAGTGACATCGGCTTATTGGAAGGACGCCGTCCCTATCCTTGTGGGCTGCCGTGTCATCAAAAATAGCTCGAGCGAAGGCCACTGTATAGCGTCATACACCAAGCATTATGCATCATGCGTCATGCGTCACGGCCAAGTATCGGAATTAACTTTTCGCTATACTCCGTCGAAAACGCCACGTGTTGTTCTTTGTTCAGGTACACGCCCACGCATCACGTCCCTCCCTACTACCTTACGCACAGCTCTGTAGGAAGGAAAATAGTTATGCCACGCGAGAGGGCCGTCATCAAGAGAAGGCAAAAATGCTCCAGGCGGTCCAAGCAAGGATCGGTCTCGAAAACTGTGAGAAGGATTTCAGTCGGGTGGACCTCGGTAAATCCCCTCGCACCCCATCGCGTATACGGCAAGACGTCGTCAAGCTAGAGCCTCCCCGCTTGTACTGCACCGAAGAACTGATAAACTAAAAATATCAATATCGGAATAAATACGGGCGCATATGTCATCTCCATCTCTCCCGGGCTGAAACTCGCGTCCACTCTTGCTCTTGCTGTCGTCCATCTTGGCACGTTCATTCATGGTGCAGACATTTGCCTTCTTACTGTTCGTGGCTCCAGTTGCTCTTTTGGGGACTGTTGTACTCGTTGATGCTGCTTTGCTCACGAAGCGCGAGACGAATGGACAGCGCTTCGCGAGGGGCCTCCCTCCCCTTCCTCCTACCAGGCGATCTCCAACCGAAAGTGCGTGGAGGTTTTCCCATCGTTTAAAGTTGATCCATTATGCTGATTGGGGGTTATGGAAATAGCCGCGAACCGTAGGCAGGTTTCGCAGCAGCCCAGCTCGTCGTGAGTAGATCTTTTTTTGAGTATATTCCCTAATCACCAATCTCTCTTAGCACTACCGGTCGTCTCGAGGTGCGCCAGGCCGCCGACAACACAAGATTGGGCTACGTCGCAAATGACGCGAGCCGAGGCCCGTGCGTACGTTTTGCGATTATCGCCATGACCTTCTGACATACGTTGCTTCAGGATCGGACTCAATCTTGACATCGCTCACAATCCGGCTATTCCAGACCTCACTGTTGAGTTTTCGGGCTCAAACCTTGTAGCCCAGGTACGGTATCGCGTCTGGTGGTTTCATCCATCTCACTTTAGTTTCTTTCGCATCGATACGGTTTCAGGACCCTGAGTTCGAAGCCCCGTTTAACATCGGTGCTTATGGTACACTCCCTTTGTCACCTCAGACTCTGAGGTAGGTTTATCACTTTGCTGGAATGGTACAGTCCAGATCACTGACCATAGAAACAGCACCATCGAGTTTATTAATGTTGATCCCGGACGTGAGACCTCGCTCAGATCCTAAGTCTTGTTCAAGCACTGAATTTGATGTCACTGTAGCGGGTGCGGCGATCTGGAGTTTAGACTCAACCTCGGGAGCTCTCAACGGTGAGTTGTACCTGTTACCTCTTGGGTCCCTCATAACTTGTGCTCAATGTGAGTGATACGCTCCATTGTAGCGACCTGGACAAATGCAGTTAATGGCACGACTCAGCCTACTCTTATTTACGATTTTGGGTTGAACGCATTGAACTTTACCTCTAACCCCACCGCGCTCTACAATTTTTACTATCAGGTCCCAGTTGTACGAGTTCACTAATTCCGCCGTTTTAGATCCTTCTCAGCTGATCATTGCCTTCACAGACCATTTTCCTCTCACAATAGACTCGTCTCCATTATGACAGTTCAATTTTATGAGGCGCTCGAGTTTAACCTTTTAGTGGACCAACATTTTCGCTGACGTCGCTGTTTCGAGTGGTATTTAAAAACTATTTTTATGACGCTGATTGCGATGGATTATCTACGCTCTGCTCCTTCATTCCCCGACCATTTGCCTCTTTTTTTTTCCCCCTAACCCGTAGACTTTTAACGCACCAGCTCATGGTGCCACCGTACCCTTGTGCTGCACTATATTTAGAGCAAGGGCCCCTTGTATTGCTACCGTCGCCGTCGGGTGGTTTCCCACTGCAATTACCTGGCCAAGGGCGGGTGAGACACTAAAACCTGGCTTCCCCCTCAAATTCCGGTGGCTCGAGGGTAAAGCAATGAAGAATACCGTTATACCGACTAAATGTAGTACCACCACGACCCCACAAGGCCCTAGTCCTATGAGGAGCAAAAGCCTCACATGACAGAACCTTTTTTTTTTTCTCTCTCGCTTTTCTCCACTGCGTGCGAAATCAATTTTCCAAATTATCTTCATATCCATCGTGCAATCTTCGAGGGTCATTCATCTGGTTCTCTAAGAGACGGGTCCGTGCAGCGCCAGAGGGTGAAATAAGACGAGGCGAGGCCCAGCGCAGAGACATAGATGAAGAGAAAAAATAACATGTCATTTAATTACCCAGCAAGCATACTAGGAAAGTCATAGGGTAGCAAATGTTGAGGCAGATACCAGTGGCCACGTAGAGACTGAGCGCAAGCATGAGGTGCTTCTCTATCAAAAACGAGGGTTATTGTAACCGAGGCGAGGTCGTGACAAATATCCCGGGGCGATCTGATGAACGCGGGACTAGTGCCTCATCACGGCGGCTTTACTTCCTGGATGCGGCGGGCTGGCAAAAGAAAAGTTTACGGTTCTTTGAACCAGTGGGCAGGTGGCGGCAAGGTGAGCACGAGCCACCCTGTCTGCTCGGTCAAAGACCTTGTCAAAGACTCCTCGTTCCGCTTCAGACCAGCGACTCTTGGAAATAAACTCATGGGCGAGCGAGCGAGGGCTCTGGATCGTTTAAATTTCCTGTTATAGATTGTTTTATGGTTCTTGATTGGAATTGAGTATAGATCGGACGCCGATAGTTGGCAGTATAGGCAAGGGTCTCGGGCAGAGCAAGGCCCAGGCGCTTGCCCAGGCGGATAGTTGTCTTGAGCGCGAACGCGAACACGAATGGACGCGGCACGTGGCACATCCCTCTTTTCCGTCTGCCACCATCCATCCTTCCGCCTATGGTCTTCGACTAGTTCAAAGAACCAGAACACTTCTATTTCGATGAATAGTAGTCGATTGGCTGCCTTATACATCCAACCAATTCTGCTACAGGTCGTATAACATGCCACACGTTACCAGAAAACCCAATTCGGGTAGGGGATCACCCTCTCGCAGCAGAGCAGGCCACCCAACGTGATTCGGGTTCTGGACAGCCACCTCTGCAGAAACTCTCGTAGCATGCTTCGTCACGCTCGAGATATGGATGGTCCTTGCTGAGTTTGACAAGATACGGAAAAGGAGAGTAGATCAGCTATCCGCTATCTGCTATTAACTACTCATCAGATGCCGTTCTCTACTCATCCCCATTTACCATTTGCTGTCAATTGTCCCCCTGTTCACTGCACACGTCCTACGTTCAGCCTTTTGCCTCCTCCTTGCTACCCATCAAACGCCATCTGTTATCAAATGCTATTTGTCACTCGCTGCTGGCGATTTATCGCACGTATCCTGCCATTGGTTTTTGCCACCCGCTTGCCATTTTGCCATTGTCGTTTTTGCTGTTCGCTATTGGCCGTTGACCGGAATCGGACGTGCCCCGCTTTTAGCTTTAGCCCATCTCCTTGCTATCTTACCATTCTTCAGGCGCCATTTGCTACTTATCAAATACCATTTGCCGTTGCCTGTCTGCCTTGCACCTGCTATTGGCTTATGTTCTCGTCGTATTTTTCCACGTCAAAATTCTCAATAATTCCGACGTCGGCAGACACCCTCGATCAACCACTCTGTTCCAGTCGACTCACGTCGTCGTCAAGAGCCCGCCTCGGAATGGTGTTCCTACCATTTCCCAACTTGTGCGCCTTCATTCGATTGAAAAATTCGAAACCCTTTAGCATCATCCATGCCTACACCCTCGACCGATGACCGGTCTAGAGCTGTGCTCTTTGTCTCGGACAAAGGCGCGCCCGACCTTCCTTCATTCTCTCTTCAAATTCTCACCCCTCGTTCCTCGTCATGCACCTTGTCGGTGCCACCTGCGGCTCCTCTTTGATCATATTTCGTTTTCGATACTCACTTTCCTTTCGACTCGCACCTCCTGCTTGTCTCCATTTCTCTTATTTTCTTTGATACTTACTCTCCCATTTCATCTTGACACTTGCTCTAGTACAGTACTCATTGACAGCACCACTTCCACCAGGGGTAGCGGACGTTACAGTAATCTCACCCCCAATCTTCCGTCTTCCGCCTTCCGTCGATATCCAGAGGACCCTTTCGTTTTACTTAGTATCCCCACTTTTGCTACCCTTCCTCACAGTCTTCGACTTAGCGTTTTCAACGACGGTCACCCTTACGAACACATGACATATATAAGGCTCGGTCTTGCATCCAATAAACTCACCCCCACTCCTTTCATCTTCTCGGTTTGATCCCCTGCTCTGTTTTTTCCCTACTCACCCGCGCACTTTCAAGCACGTACACCACTCATGCCCACATTCTGCGCACTCGACAATTCCCAGAGTACATTGAACTTCCCTCGCCTATTTGTCGAGCACCCCCGTCTAGCCCATGGCCTCTGTAAGCTCGATATCGGAAATAACGCCGACATCCGTATCAACTCAACGACCCAGAATATCACGAAGACTTCGGCCAACTTCCAGATCACCCCCTGGGCCGATACGACTCTCTATAGCGCCGCGGTGGATGTGATCGCGCTCGCACCCGGCGATCTGGATTTTCTCACTGGCGAACACATGCGCAACCTTTTTAACAATCCCAATGACCCGGCATCTGTGCGCATCGACTTTGAGCGCCCGTTCATCACTCCTCCCAAGGTCGTCGTTTTCTTCAACTGCATCAACCTCGACAGGAATCGCAACTGGCGTGTCAAAACTACTGCTACCAACATTGACGTGAAGGGATTCACTCTCAATATCGAGACCTGGGCAGACACGATCCTCTACGCCGCGCGGGTTTGCTGGATTGCTTATCCAGAGGATCACGAGCACATCTTCAGCGGATCTATTAATACGATGGATGTTCGTCCCTGGTACCAACCTCAGCCCAAACAGAGTAACAAACTCGGATTCGGCGCGGTCGAGTTCTGGAAGACACCCTCGGTTTTTATCGCTTTGAATCAAATCGACATTGACCACAAGGCCAATCTTCGCGTGAACGCTTATGTCGACAGCGTCTCTACGACCGGTCTGGTCTGGCACATTGATTCCTGGGCCGACACGACCCTTTATTGTGCTGGTGCCACTATCGTCGCATTCAACTAGCAATTGGCAGCATCAGCCGTAAGTTACTCGGTCGTTCCGCTCTGCAAGGATAACATTCTGACTACCACGTCCGTTTACTAGCATGTTGGTGCGGCACCGTACGGAGCCGCGCTTCTCTGACTCCATGCGACTCTGCCGAACTCAACCTCCAGTGCTACTCTTGCATCCGAACTATATTAGATGGTGTTGGATCGGGCGGTGCAATGGTTCTCAAGATTGTTCTAGTTTTTTTTTTTCCGATTCCATTAAAGTGCGTCTTGGGGTACACAGCCCTATGCGGAACTGCACTTGACGACTGTCTACTGGGATACTTTCTTCCTTTCTGAATATATACAGCAGGGTGTTGGCTCATTTGAGTTACATAAGAACTTGAGATAGGCATGTTGGAAGGACTGCGTCTATCTTTGTGGGGACTCCCGCCCTTATGTCTAGTCCCACTGCGTTCTACAACCTTTACTACCAGATCAGTTGCATGAGTTTCTTCATCTCCGCCATTTTACTTCTCGGCTGAATGCTGCCTTCACAGACAATTTTCCTCTCACATCAGACAAGTCTCCATTACGACAGTTTGATTTTATGAGGCGCACGAGTTTAACGTTTAACCTTTGAGTGGACCAACATTTTCGCTGACGTCGCTGTTTCGAGCGTCATTTCAAACCTCTCTCTATGACGCTGATTGCGATGGATAACACACGCTCCGCTCCTTCACTCCCCAACCGTTTGCCTCCTTTTTTTTTTTTACCTGACCCGTAGACTTTTACCATGCCGGCTCATGGTGCCATCGTACCCTTGTGCTGCGCTATATCTAGAGTAAGGACCCCTTGGATTACTACCGCTACCATCGGGCGGTTTCCCATGGCAATTACCTGGCCAAGGACGGGCAAGAAACTAAAACCTAGCTTCACCCTCAATTTCCGTGAACCTATGAAGAATACCGTTATACCGACCAAATGTATCACCACGGCCTCACAATGCCCCGGGCCTAAGGGAAACAATAGCCTCACACTGACAGAACCCATTTCTTTCTTCTCTCGGTTGTCTCTACTGGCGTGCGAAATCGAATCACCTTCAGTGTGCAATCTTTGAGGGTCGCCTATTTGGCTCTCCGATACAAGTCCGTGCAATGCCGGACGGAGAAATCAAATGGGGCGAGGCCCGGCGCGGAGGCGTGGAGTGCGAGAAAAATACATCACTTTATTAACCAGCGGGTATACCAAGTGGTAGTGAGGGGAGGAATGCCCCAGGGTAGCAAACATTTATGTAGATATGCGATGACCATGTGGAAACTGGCGGAAGTATACTCCTCGATGGAAAATGAGGTGTTGTGCATCGAGGCGATGTCGTGGCGGGCGGGTGGGACTATCACGGAGCGATCCGATGAACGTGGGACTTGAGCTTGAGCCTCATATCGTCGATTCCCTGGCGGTTTTACTTCCAGGGTGTGGCGGGCGCGAGAAAAATATTTTGAACCGGTTGAGAAAAAATTCCGAAAATGGGTAGGCAGGTGGCGGCAAGTGGGAAAGCAATGGACACTGACATATTGACACGTAGCGCGTGGTGCCTTGTGTCCGCGCCCACAAAGGCCCGGGGCCGCTTACTGTAACGACTTCCCACCCTGCCCCAGGCCGGCAACTCTCACAAACATATATTAGTCACGGCCGAGGATCGTGTATTATAGAATGTGTATTTTGTGGTTCTTGGTTGGAATCGACCTAGTATAGATTAGACGCTTATAGTATAATACTGGGAGGTGCATGCGCCACACCCCTTCAAACCATAGTAACCGGTCATGCCCATGCACTGCGAATTCGACATTACCCAGAGATCATTGGACTTCCCTCGTCCTTTCGTCGATCCCCCCCGCCTGGCCCATGGCCTCCGTATGATAGATATCGGAAAAGATGCTAACATCCGCGTTTCGTCGACCCTCCAGCACATCACAAAGAGTTCGGCCGACTGCAACATCATGACCTGGGCCGATACCACGCTCTACCACGCCGTCACCAGTGTGCTCGCTTTCGCACCTAGTGATCTGGATTTCCTCACCGGTGAACACATGCGTAGCTTCTGGAATCATGACCCAGCCTCTGTTCGCATCAACTTTGAGCGCCCGTTCGCCACTCCCCCAAAGGTCGTTGTTTTCTTGAACTGCATCGATCTCGGCAAGCAGCACTATTGGCGTCTCAAAACTACTGCCACAGGCATCGACGCGGAGGGATTCACACTCAATATCGAGACCTGGTTAAACACTATTTTCTACGCCGCGCGGGTTGGCTGGATTGCTTATCGAGAGGATCGTAAGCACATATTTAGCACATCGGTCAGCACGCTAGATATTCGTCGCGCGAAACCACCGCAGCACCAACACAGCAAGGAAATCGAAATCCCATTTCATTCGGTCAAATTCCTCAAGAAACCTTCCGTGTTTATCGCCTTGAACTCCCTCGACGTCTCTAATGGCGCCAATCTTCGCCTTAACACTTACGTCGATAATATTTCCACGACCCGTCTGGCCTGGCACATTGATTCCTGGTTTGATACCATTCTTTTTTCTGCCGGTGCAACTATCATCGCATTCAACTAACGATTAGCAACATCAACCGTAAGTTACTCAGTCTTTCGTCCTGAAACTAGGATATTCCGACTTATCTCATCCGTTTAGCACGTCGGTGCACCTACAACACCTGTACTGTTTTCTGTTTTCTGTGTCACAAAACCAATTCCTTCCCTCCCCCAGCTGTGCCCATTCAACGAAATCGAATCCCCAAATCATCCCCACAGTGCTTCTCTTGCGTCTAGACAAACTATATGATGGCGTTGGATCACCACGAGCTTGAACGAGGGAAATTTTTCAGAACTCAGTGTATTATAGAATATGGTTCTTGGTTGGGATTAGCCTGGTGCAGGGTAGACGCTAAATAGTATACTCGCGAGTGCTTGCACCACATCCCTGACCTTCGATCCCGAGGCCTAAGGCCGGAGTACTGAGTGGCCGCGAGTCTGCGCGGGCTTTTTCTTGGTTCTCCCACGGGCCACCAGCCATGGGACTTCGGACCAGGAATCGGACCTTTCGTGATAAAAATGTTATAAATACCTGAAAGAACACGAAGGTTTCCAAATAGTGGAAAGAATGTAAAGTTCTTATTGTCCTCTGTCGTGGTCTTCCATAGAAGACTCTGCAAAATCTGACTCAGTTCTGCGAGTTTTACAAGAATTTTATGTCCAAGTTGGTTTTTCTCATGAGTTTTTTTCACTGAAAGGCCGATTCCCGGGCCCGGGGGACGCACTCTGAGCCGGTCGGTTTCGGGCCGTGTTTGACTCAGATGCAGCGCTCTCGTTGCACCTTTTTTTTTTTTTTTAAATCCATATTTATCCTGGGGTACGTATCCGAGATACAGACCAGTCCCTAAACTACGTGTACATAGTCTAGGATTTAGTGGCCGTTCCGTCTGTGCGGGATCCACCACCTATTACAGTTCCTAAGATATAGCGCGCAAAAACTATGCTACCAGTCCCGTGCGTCCCCGCGGTAATCCCTACAGAGGAGATATGGCGGTAAGGAGGCTTTACCGGGTTCCAAGGATTGCTACACCGTCGCTGACTTAAGGTGGGACAAATGAAACGGAGACAGAAGATAATAAGGGAAAGACCAGAAGAAAGTCCCTAGAAAAGTGGCGCTAGGCGCACCGGTAAGACCGGCCGGCGGTTACTTGACCGAAGTCAGCTTCGAGGAGGGTGCGATAAAAGCACATGAGTAAGGGTGAGGTCGCCTAAGCAGACCTTTGAGGTAGGGCGCCGTCAGCCTTAGCCCCAGAACGGGGTTTGGGCTTCCATTGCCTGAGGTCCCCTGCATGGCCGAAGACATACAGGGTCCGCTGTCCGAGGAGAGCCCGCAGGGTTTCCCCATTGGGATCCTCGAAGGCGATGACCAGGGAAGAAACAGCGCCCGGGCCATAAGAGCCAGGGGCGCGGACCCAGGAGGGGAGTTGAGTGAGGCGGAGGGTGCGGTAGAAGGGGTTGTCACGAGCAAGTGCATCGTGACATTCGTCAGGAGAGTAGGGGGTGCGAGTGGCGGTGGCCCCAGTGGGAATGCCTTGTTGGTGAGGCGAGACCAGCGAACATTTTCACGGGTTCTGATGGGAAGGGGAACGGTAGGGTCATGGGAGAGGAAGGAGGCGAGGCAGTCGGAGATGAAGTGGGAGGCGGCGTTGAGGTGATGAGCCGTGGTGTCGGGTCCACCGATCACTACGAGGTTGTTCTTAGGGGTCCAACGCGCAGTAGATGAGGTGACTTGGTGAGGGGAGTCGAGGAGGTCTCGTTGCACCCTCAGCGCTCAGCCCTCAGAAGATGGCATTGATGACAGATAAAATAAACACGTACAAGGCCCATTAAAACGAGTACAGATCTTTCCTGCCTCGCTTCAACCCCCTAGACTGTACAGTCTGTGCTTCTTAAACAGTCATGCCCGTCCATTGCGAATTCGACTTCACTCAGAGAACATTGAACTTCCCTTGTCCATTCGTTGATCGCCCCCGCTTAGCCCATGGTCTCCGTGTGCTAGATATCGGAAATAAAGCCAACATCCGCGTTTCGTCGACGCTCCAGAACCTCACAAAGAGTTCAGTCGACTGTAACATCATAACCTGGGTTGATACCACTCTCTACCACGCCGCCGCTGACGTGCTCGCCCTCGCACCCTGCGACCTGGATTTCCTCACCGGTGAACACACGCGAAGCTTCTGGAAGAATCCCAGTGACCAACCTTCTGTGCGCATTAACTTTGAGCGCCCGTTCGCTACTCCTCCAAAGGTCGTCGTTTTCTTCAACTGCATTGAACTCGTCAAGTACAAAAACTGGTGTATCAAAACCACTGCTACTGACATCGACGTGAGGGGATTCACACTCAATATCGAGACCTGGTTAGACACGACTTTCTTTGCCGCCATGGCGCGGGTTGGCTGGATTGCCTATCCAGAGGATCGTAGGCACATTTTCAGCACATCTGTCAGTACGATGGATATTCGCCCTGCGGACCGGCCGCAGCACCTACACAATCAAGAAATCTTATTTAATTCGGTTGAATTCCTCAAGAAACCCTCCATCTTTATCGCCTTGAACTCCCTTGAAATCTCTAACAAAGACGGTCTCCGCGTCAACGCGTACGTCGATGGCGTCTCCACGACCCGTCTGGTCTGGCACATTGATTCTTGGGGTGACACTGTCCTTTGGTCTGCTGGTGCCACTATCATCGCGTTCGACTAACAATTGGCGGCATCAGTCGTGAGTGTCTCGGTCTTCCGCCCTACAAGTATGATATCCTGACTTATCACATTCGTTTAGGAGTCTGTGCACCTACAACACTTGTATTGTTTTTGTTCTTGTCCCACAGAACTAGTCCCTTTCCTCTCTCAGCTGTGCCCATGTGACGAATCGAATTTCCAAATTATCTCCATAGTGTTACTATATTGTGATGGCGCTGCGAGCGAGGGAAATTGTTCGAAACTTAGCGAAATGTAGATTGGTTGGAATTGGTCTGGTAAATATTGGACGTTTAATAGTGTAATCGCAAGTGCTTGCACCACACCTTTGACCTTCCATCCGAGTGGCCGCGAGCATACATGGCGCATGTCAAGTCCGCACGCGTACTACTTGTAATGTCTCATAACTGACTGTGGTGTGCTGTAAATGGCACACCTTGAGCTGGTCGGTTTAGGACAGCACTTGCCGCGATGCAGCCGCGGCGGCGGAGATAAGGCCACAATATTATTGGTTCATGCCCTCAGCCCCAACTCGCCCTTCGAAGATGTCATCGACAAAAGCTTTAATCGTTCCTCACTCCGTGCCAAACCGGCTAGCTGTCCCTGCCTTACTCTCAACCCCCTAGAGTGCGCCTCAGAACCAGTCATGCCCATCGTCCTCGACTTCGACCATACGATGACCAGATTGAACTTCCCTCGTCCATTCGTCGACCGCCCCCGCCTAGCCCATGGCATCCATTTGCTAGATCTCGGAAAACATGCCAACATCCGCGTTTTGTCGTTGTTCCAGCACCTCACAAAAAGTTCGACTAACTGTCGCATCACCAGCTGTAATATGACTCCAAATGCTCACCGTGACATCATCTTCGCCCATTTGTTCGCCCTCGCACCTGGTGATCTGGAGTTCCTCACAGGTGAACACACGCGCAACCTGTGGATGAATCCCGATGACCCTGCCTTTGTGCGCATCAACTTTGAGCGCCCGTTCGTCACTCCCCCGAAGGTCGTGGTGTTCTTGAACTGCATCGATCTCGACAAGAACCACAACTGGCGCATCGAAACCACTGCCAGTGACGTCGATGTGAAGGGATTCACACTCCATATCGGGACTTGGTCAGACACCATCCTCTATTCCGCGCGGGCTGGCTGGATTGCTTATCCAGAGGATCGCGAGCACATATTCAGCACATCTGTCAGTACGATGGATATTCGTCCCGTGGACCGGCCGCAACTCGAAAATATAAAGGAAATCTCATTTAATTCTGTCGAATTCCTCAAGACACCCTCTACCTTTGTCGCTTTGAACTCCCTCGACATTGATTGCAAAAGCAATCTTTGCATCCACGCTCGTGTCGAAGGCGTCTCCACGACACGCTTGATCTGGCACCTTGACTCCTGGGGTGACACCGTCGTTTATTCTGCTGGTGCTACTATCATCGCATTCCACTGACAATGGCGTCATCAGCTGTAAGTTGCTCGGTCTCCTGCTCTGCAAGTACAATATTCTTATCACATTCGTTTAGCTTGTCAGTGTACCCCCCCCCACCTGTACGGACGGTTTCTATTTTGTGTCACAAGCCAATACCCTTCCTCCCTCAGTTGTCTCCATGCGATGAATTCGAATTCCCAGATTATCTACGTGGCGCTATAGAACGTGTATTTTATGCCAGTGCAGCTGTTGGTTGGAATCGGCCTAGTAGGCTAGTACAGATTAGACACCAATAGTATAAGCGCAAGTGGTTGCTCCACCCTTCGACCTTCCATCCATTCGGGTCGACACGAGACTGGACATAGCTAGAATCTTGCACCATCCACTACGCCGCCGGCTCCGCCAGGTTCCCAGACGGCGTCGGCATTGCCGGCACTAGCACTCGCTCTATTATGGGTAGCCACGAATTCGTGCAGGAGAATGTGGGCACGGAGCCGGTGGAAGCCGTGAGCGGGAGTTCTGGGGTGGATCTCCGCCAACGGGAAACGATGGTATACGAGATTGGGAGAAGGGTGTTACTAACACTTGGAATAGCACCCTTTTGCACTGACCCATGACGTCAACGTTCCAGACGAGAAAAACGTCTAGTACCAATTCTCTACAATTAAGTATAAAATGTACCAAAAATCCTGGAACCAATGATACCATCTGTGAATACCGCATGCACGGGGTTGTTGCTGTCGAGTCCGAGAACCATCATATGCTCTCTTGGATAAAGGCACCAATGCGTCATTGAGAGGCGATCCACATAAAAGGAAAAAATACTAGCGGACAATCACAGTGCGTGATACATGAGGCCTGAGGGTTAGTGATGTAACTCCATAGAAAGTGGCACAACCCCACGGGCCACAGGGCGTCTGAGTCCAAGTCGGACCGGCAGATGCCGAGACCGACTTATGAACGAAGCTCGTTGAAAATTGGCTGCATTTCGGGTGCCAACCTTGCGCTGAAACAATCGCGGGGTACTTACTGTAAGGTGGGCTCGCTGTGCAAATGTCCGACTCAAATACGAAATAATAATTGATCAAGCTATCAAGGACCAAGTCAAGGACACGTCTTCACACCCGACTGTACTATGCTGCCAAGATTCTCGACTTCCTACGGGACCCAGTAGGGGACTAGAGCTGTCCCCTAATCGATTGATCATCATATGACGCCTAGTGGCCTAGTACGCAGTCGTCGTCCTTACCTTGTCTCCCTGATGATCCCGGTGGCTAGTTCTACCCTTTACCCAATGATGGGAAGTGAAGAATCTTCATTTCCCTCTTACTGCTGGTGCAGAATGACCCTTTACTATATACTAGGCCCGAGTCTGTATGGAAATGTTTCATAGTCACAAATACGTGTTGCGGTAACAAACCCTTTTTTACATTTTAAAAAACTAAATGTCATTTACCTCAGTTGGAGCCTTGAAACGATGGCGTCAATGACAGAGCAACTTAATAGACACGACTGAAACGTAGAAATACCCTATCATAGAGAGACTGCTAGTTCTCACTTCTTCACCTTCACCATAACGCCCCGCCTCCAATCACTCTTTAAAACAGGAGACATGCCGGTCCTCTGCGAATTCGACACTAAGACAGAGACTACACTGAGCTTCCCTCGTCCATTTGTCGCCTCCCCCCGCCTACCTCATGGCATCCGTCGCCTACACATGGACAAAGAAGCTGCAGTCGTCCGGTCGAAGATCCCGTTCTTCACAAAGGATTGGGCCAACTGCCACTTCGTCGCCTGGAAACCTCCCACTCTCTACGGCGGCACCGACCATGTGTTCGCCCTCGCACCCGGTGATCTGGATTTTCTCACGGGTGAACACCTGCGCAACCTTTGGAGGGACCCCAAATCTCCCGCCTCCGTGCGCATTAATTTTGAGCGCCCGTTCGTCACTCCTCCCAAGGTCGTCGTCTTCTTCAACCGCATCGAATTCGATAAGGACCACAACTGGCGCGTCATTACTACTGCTAGTAACATTGATGCGAAAGGATTCACGCTCAATATCGAGACTTGGTCGGACACTGTCCTCTGGGCCGCACAGACTTGCTGGATTGCCTATCCAGAGGACCGCGAGCACATCTTTAGCACATCTGTCAATACGATGGACATTCGTCCCTGGAACCGACACCAACTTGAACACAGTGGGGAAATCTCATTTGCTTCAGGTCCAGTCGAATTCCTCAAGAAACCCTCCGCCTTTATCGCCTTGAACCATCTCGACATTGATTGCAAAGCAGACCTTCGTATCAACGCTTACGTGGACCCCATCACCACGACCCGTCTGGTCTGGCACATTGATTCCTGGGGTGACACCATCCTTAATGCTGCTGGTGCAACTATCATCGCATTCAACTAGAAATTGGCTTCATCAGCTGTGAGCTACTCTGCCTTCCGCCCTGCGAGGATGAGTTCTGACTATTCACATTCGTTTAGCATCATAACGCTCGGTCCCTGTACAGACTGCCGACCGCTCACTGTTTTTCTGTCACAAAACCCATTCCTTTCTACTCTCTGCTGTCTCCATACGATGAAATCAAACTTCCAAATTATCTCCACGGTGTTAATCTTACGCCTGATTTGATGGTGACTAGGTAGTACCCTCAAGGTGGATGTCGTTCAGCGGGCTGTGTGGTGTACGTGTTATCTACGAATATTATTTACGAAGTTGGTTTGTCGTCAGCAGACTATTTCAGTGATGCACGCTGAACCACCACAAGCGAGAAAAATATTTTTCGAAATTCAGTGTACTATTTAGAGCACGTAATTCACCGTTCTGGATTGGAACCGGAGTGATACATTTTAGGTGCTAGATAGTGGTCTCACAAGTCGTTGCTCCTTACTTTCTGTTTATCAGCGCGGGAAATAGATGCTCACATCAGTAAGTTGTCAAATTTATTTCGGGGTTTTCCGGGTTTTTCCGGGTTTTCCGGTTTTGGGAAACCCGGCAACCTGTGTTACGTTTCGAATCGAGTGTCGGACCCTTACTGTACCGGTTGCAACTACGGCGGTAAGGTATATTAGTTGCGGACTTACCTACGGTGATACGGTAGTGCGATAGGCGATTATGACTGATAGCTGACTGAGCGGTACCTGAATGACTCAATACTAGTACAGGTACTAGTAGTATTAGTAGTGATGTCAAAGTTCGGTTCAGTCTGGTTCTTTACCCTTTGTGGCTGAACTCCGGACCGGACCGAGGGTCCGGTTTTGGATATTGCCGAACCCCGAGCCAGACCCCGGTTCAGGGTTCACAATGGTCCAGTTCCAGTTCGGGGAGGCTGTGAACCCCGAACCGGACCTGAAGGGGATTTTGCGGTCCGGTTCTGGTTCAGGAGGTCGAACCGAACGCTAAATGTAACGCCGTCACAGCGTCAGCTCGACTTGAGCTCGGATGAAGGCGACTGTTACTCAGCTAGTCACGCCCAAGGCGTATGGCACGAAGGCAACTTCTTAGATGTTCGCAGACACTAAGGCACAATGGTACTTCTTGTCAGAGGCAAGAGAGTCGAGAGAGGAAAAGACGAGACAAGTGACGATTGAAGAAGACCAAGATGGCGTATCTTGGTCTTCCGCAGCTATCTTAAATACAGAAAGAGCAGGCTTTCAAGCGCTGCTATGAGTCACAGTAATATAGCGTCCAACGTATCGCGTAAGTAACTCAATCCTAATACTACTACTACTAGTACTAGGATCGAGTCAGAGTCCAGTCAGCAATCACGCGCAATCTCCTATCGTACTACATCGTAAAGCCCTAAGGCCGCAAGTCCGTGACTAATCTACCTTACCGCCGTAGTCACAACCGGTACAGTAAGGGTTTAGCAGAGAAACGTAACACTAAATCGAGGTTTGGGACAACGACGCCGCTTCCCTTTCCTGATTCACGCTTCTTGCGAATTCTCGTACTGATGTTTTAAAAATCATTTTGTAGTCCAGAGTCCATACTCTTACCCATGTCTGCCGGGTTTAGGGACACAGTATTCTAGGATTGTCAAGGCCGTGAACAGATGTGCCACACTAGGTAATGCGCAAGGTGGACCGCACGGCTCAATAGTGATAGGTGTTGCAAGGGGTCACACATACTCCAGCTTGCAGTGCTTCAATCGGCCCTGGAACTTGAAGAGAAATAAGGCAAGTTGGTGACTCGGCGCCGATATATTCAGAGGAGACAAGCAGTGGAACGCAAAACGAACGACATGCTGCACGCTAGTATGCTATGGACTAAATACTGTATTTCTTCTATAGTCGTATTTTCTAATCTCACTGTAATGACTCCAAGATTGAGTCAACGTTGATTGGTTCAATCTCAGTGTCTCCAACATAGTCAACGTCTAATGACTGTACACGGGCGTCGAAGTGTTCTGCCGCCTGTGTGACGGCAGAGATATGCCCGTTCCTGTAAGCGCTTTTGAGAATTTGAAGCCCCTCGAAGATTTCTGGGGTCAGCAAATTTCTTCGTGAGCAGCCGGTTATCCCCCCACTGCTAAATGCGCGTTCCGATGGTGTAGCTGATCCCTGGATTGCGAGGTAATCCCGGGCGATCCTCTTCAGTGTGGGGTATTTCGCATCGCTTTGGGTCTTTGTTTCCATATGCATTCATTAAAAGTACGCTGGACACAAATAAAAGAACTCACCCCCCACCACGAAACGACATCGGCCACACTCTCGACCCCAGAATGTAGGTATTGCTTGAGTTCATCGCGAGGATTGCCATCCGCCTTCTCTTTTTGTTGGAACAGCTTGACAGCCTCCAGAAGGTACTAACCACCGTAGTGGGCCGATGGCTTAGGCACAGGTGGCACGATGGTGTCTTCAGTACGCGTTGTAGTTTCCGGAGTAATATAATATTTGTCGAACTAACGAGTTGATATCGGTATAAGAACAATTGAATATTAAAAAGATCACGTACCACTTCCTCAAGCTCCCTCATAGCAACGGCGTATTGTTCGTGATCCCATCGGACTCGGAAATAAAGATCCTTGAGATTTGGATCAAGAACTGGTGTAGTCAGCTCAAAGTTAAGAACGAGTACAAGTGTGAGAACTCACCGACACATATGAAATAAGTAACGCGTGAGCCTTCGACACAAGTATACCACTTGCGAAGATTCTTGAGTCCTTCATTCAGCGCGTCCTTCAGCTCGCGGTATTGAATGTGATCAGCCATAGTCTCCCAGTTTTTGATGAGGAACTCGAAAGTTGAGAGAACACGCCAGATGGTCGGGGTGTGCTCTTTCGAGAACGTCTGCTGAGTGTTGGACAGCTCCTGGTAGAGTATGAACAATAGAGAGAAGGCGGGAATTGGAAGAAAAAAAAACACACCCTTATGGAAGATTTGATATTTACGAGCCGTTCCCAGTCTTTCTGCGTCAGCTGAAAGTCGGTGTAGCTCCGCTGCCCGGTCAAGTTTGGGACTTGGTCGTTCGCATCTGCGAGCAGAACAAATTGTTCAATTCCCTGTAGGAGATAAGTGTCAGTGATTGAGATGATGAAAACGCGACACGCACCAATCGTAACTTGAGGAACCGGTCGAGGAAGCTGTAGAGGGACCCCCAGCGAGTTCGGATCCACACGATAAGCTCCAACGGCGCAGCCCCAACTTGAATGCAGGCCTCCCTGAAGTAGGCTCTGGCCTGCGGCGATTTACGAATCTGCAGTGCAACACACACACATTAGTGCAAACGCAAGTCCGGTGTGGAAGGAACTTACCTGTTTGACCAAGGCGACTGCTTTTCCGAGTGAACTACCTGAGTTGAAGACCTCCTCGTCCTCGTCCTCGTCCGAGTTGTTATCGGGGTCCTCCAGGTCTGGCCTGGTAAAAGCGTTCCTACGATTCGTGTCAGAGCCTAAACCCGGCGCGACCTTCTGTATAAAGTGCTTCGCTGCGAGGTGGAGTGAGTGTTCCATGCACCTGAGAGTTCAATTAGAATGTGTTCGGGAATACCTGGATGTAGCAGGACTTACAACATATCGTGTTCTACGGCGCTCCACTCGTCTTCTGTAGCGGCAAGCTTGTTCTGGAGCACGCGAATAGTTGTCCGATTGACAGCTGCCCCATCACTGGTAAACCAGCCGATCTACGTGGGTTCCGAGTGAGTTACAAGAAGAGAGAGACAACGAAAGCGTTACCTTTCCATGAAGCCCGTAGCTGTCTAGCGTACGAGCCAGGATGTCAGCGATATTCTTACCCATGTGCCTACCCTTAATTTCCTCAAATATGAGCTGTTCACACTTGAGGCGCCATATGTGCAGTTGATCTGCTGGTGCATCTATATAGTGGGCCGTGACAGATAGATAGGGGTCTCCAGGTTCCGAGGTCCATGTGTCGAAAGTGAATGATATCTTGCCAGGGGCTCTCTTCATGTTCTCACGCATTCTTCCCTGTGCAATGTGAACACGTCTAAGTACCTCGGTGCGAATTGTGTTGCGGGAGGGTATGTCCTTCTCCAAAAGAGAAGGCCGACAGAACTTGAGGAGGCGGCGAAAAGCCCCACGCTCGACCAACAAGAATGCCTGAGGGCGGAAGAAGATCAAATTATAAAGTATTATAATGTGTGTATTCACTCACCTCGTCTTCACAGACAATAAGCTCGATGATGTGGTCGAGTAAGCCTGCGGTTGTAAATGGAGGGACCTTCGGTTCGCGAGTGACCACGCCATCTAAACTTGTCTGGGTGAGACTACACGAAATGTGAACCGATTGTCAAGTGAATATGGGATAGTGGCGACGTACCTGCTGCTGCGTGAACCGGCAGGAAGGCGGGAGAGGGCGCAGGGATGTGGCTTGATGCCAAGTACTTTACAGCATTTGCGATACAAGTTTACATGATGCCTAGAAAGGATCAGAAGATTGCGCAAATAGAGAGTAGTAGATTACCTTGCAATATGCATCCGCAAAGAGCTCGTGCTTCCTGTCAATATGCACGAGTTCCGGTTGATCGAGAGATCCTTCCTTCAAATAACTTCAGTGAACGAAGGGAAAACAGGAAAATAAAATATACTCACTCGCAGATCGTGCACAAGTGTGCATCAGAGATCTTGCCTGAAACCGGGTGCTTATACTCCTTTTTCCGTTTAAAGATAAGGAGGATATCTGCCGTAGGGTTTTGTCTCGGTTTGAAGTTCAGGGCCTGAATAATCGATGAGATTATTTACGGAGATGTGAGTAGGCGACATACCTCATGGTCCGCATCTGCCATCGCCCTGATAGACCCATAGCCGCCGGTGGACGTAACATTACCCACATCTTGTGACTCCATGGAAGCGTCACTGTCAGGCACGTTGGACACGAGGTCATTCACATTGTGTGTTGGCACCATGGAACTGTCATCGTCGTCACCGTCGTCGCCGTCGTATGATGAGGCATCGTCGATATTGACACTGATCTTGCATGCGATGTGCCGATCTCCAGTAGACGTACTTGAGGCCTTGCGTTTGGCAGCCGGTTTAACACCTCTTGTCACTGCAGAACCCGAAGACGCCTCGGCTGCCTCAAGAGCTCGCCGAGATGGGCAATGAGCACGTCCTGATCGCCTAGCGCTGACAGCAGAACCACCCAAGCTCTGAGAAGGAAATGGGATCGACTCATCTGCGTCAAATGTCCAAGTCATCTCCGAGGCGTCCTTCAACGATCCATCGGGTCAGACGGCGTGCCCCGGATCTTCCGTGTTCGAGGACATTGTCTAAAAGATGAGCTGGTTGTCGTAGGGACATACCTTGCTTTTATCCTTTTTTTGCCCCCTCTGTACGTTAACGTCGCAGAGGTGAAGAAGTGCATTTGAGGTGTTTTGAATTGACCTAGAGGACCGTGGAGGTGGTGAGGTAGCGAGAAAATAACTCGTGATGAGAGGACAACCTGTCGGCTCGACAACCTGTCGGCCCGACACGTGACTGGGCTTCCCAGATCTGCGTTGACTCATGTTTCATCTTTTTTCCCATCACTCGCTTCGATTTTTAACAAGATTTCTTTCCTTCCCCCACCATCGTCTCACGTCTAGTCGCCTCTTCGCCTCGCCAGATGCCCAACTACTCCGATGTCAACGGCTGTCCTCGACTACCTACACCATAGCCGACAATGCCGAGGTCGAAACATCGTCAAGGGTCGCGCATCAAAACACTCCCTGTCTTGCGGGCTGTCATCAAGGGTCTTGCCTTCAGGCTGTCGTCAAGGATCTCGCCTCAGAACATTTCCTCCATCCCCTGTCCGGCGGGGCCTTGTCATTGTATATACTTTTGGCGGCCAATGACCGGCCTGTTTGTCGGGAAAAGGTGCGCCGCATTAAATCATTCCTCGTCTCGCGGGCTGTCGTCAAGGGGTCCTGCCTCCAGGCTGTCGTCAAGGATCTTGCCCCAGAACATTCTCTCCATCCCCTGTCCTGCGGGCCCTTGTCGTTGTATATACCTTCGGCGGCCGATGACCGGCCTGTTTGTCTGAAAAAGGTGCGCCGCAATCTTAGTTTCTCTCTCGTACTATCTATCTACAGGGTTGGCCATTACCGCTCCTGTTGTTCCCTTCGTTTACGTGCGTAGGCGCTTCCATCCCCCCTCCGGCAGCGGGGCGTTACTCATCATGGCGGCGACCCTCTTTTTGGCGTTGGCACGTTCTTGGGCTTCATCACTGTCAGGCTCGTTTTTATGTAAGTCCCCTGAGATGATACGAGCGTTGGTGCTGTCATCGGTGTCAGCTTGGCTTGAAGCTTGTAAGTTCGCTTTCCAATTGGCCCGGATGTTGGACCCCCCCGATACTAGTAGGGTGGCATTGCATCGCTTGAGGCCTTTAGTGGCATTCCTGGATACGGCAGTAAGTGAGAAGTCCGAGTATTCGGTCTCATCAGCCGAGCATTCGGTCTCATCGTCACCGCCCAGAGACTCGCCTGGACAGCTTGCAACTCTGCTGTCCCCGAGGTTGCCCATCATGTCCGCGGCAGGCCTAGCTTCACAGGTCACTATACACTACTAGGTCAATTGATCGCACTTACTCTGTGTCAGGTTTGGTTTCGGCAGTATCCAAGACCGAGTATTCGGTCTCATTGTCTGGGTATTCGGTCTCATCAGCCGAGAATTCAGTCTCATCATCACTGCCCAGAGACCCGCCCGGACAGCTTGCGACTCTGCTGTCCCCAAAGTTGCCCATCATGTCCACGGCAGGCCTAGCTTCACAGGTCATTATATGTTACTAGGTCAAATGATCGCACTTACTCTGTGTCAGGTTCCGTTTCGCCAGTATCCAAGACCCTGAAAGACTTCATGTATGTTGAAACGCTACTTAGGCTGGGGAGTTGAATTTCCGCCACTGATCTTGTTGCTGGCTTGGGACCCCCCTCAGTCATTGTGATCCGCGCGATGGCCACATGACACCTTGCATTGGCATGTGATAGACGTATCCCAACAGGCATGTTGGAGACTCGGGGAGGATGGAAGAGGCGTGGCGTAGGGTAATAAATAAATAAAGGTGTGTGTCTCTATCTTCGATCATTTGATTTTCTTATGACACCACTCGCAATCCTGTGTGTCGCACAATGAAGTCGGAAGCACCGATGAACATGAATTGGCGGGGTGGTGCTAATGCCCGAGAAAGGCGGATGTTGGACAGGCGACTGAAACGACTGAGTGGTTTCAAGGCTACTACAGTACATAAGAGTCTAATGTACGTCACACGGACAGTGCGACACTCGGACAGGATTGTAAGTGACAACATAACGAACCGAATATATAGTGTTGTAATAGACTGAGTGTATGGCGTCTGTGTATCCCTGGGGTCCAAAAATCATGTAAAAGCTGTTTCGTCGACGGGTAGAAACAGACTGACCTTTGTTTTTTTACCCCCACACCACACCTCTTCCATTCTCTTTGAGACGGGGTCAATCTTGTCTGGGAGACGAACCAGATACGGGCCCATATGCGCTCATGCATGCCTCTGCGGTGACTGCACCTGAGCCTGGGTGCGCATAGACTAGCGACTCGAGCGCTCTGACCATTACCTCGGGAATGGGATTGTGTTGGGCGGGAGCGTGGCAGAGTGGATCCATGTAGCGCTACCCATCCTCGGGCTCTTCCATGTGGTGTCGATCTTCCTCGACCGCCGGAATCCCACAGTAGAGTAATGACGTCGACGAGATTACTAAGTCCCGTAGTCGAGAGCGTGCGTAAGAAGCCTCGAGGGGGATGGTGCGTTGCCCAGTAAAGGGCTGCAGGCGGGCACGCATGAGTGAAAACACGTACCTAGGGCCCTAGGGCTGCAGCGGCAGACAGCCCCCCTGTCGTGACTCCTATTCTGATTATTAGTTAGGGTCGTGCTTTCGAGCTCAAATGTATTTTATTAAACGCGAGTTCGACCCTCATATACCTCAAGCAACAGTAAGTAGGGGTGGTGTAGTCGAAAATGCCAAGTCAAGATTGGGCTGGTAGATATCGCAAGTAGGGGAAAGTAAGTAAGTAAGTAAGGAGGGGCTTTAGCGACAGAGTCCGTGAGTCGGAAAGGTGAGGATAACACGCGTAAGCGGGTCCCAAGGTCCGCGGTCTTGAATGAAGCCGGAACCAGGAAGGCCAGTGAAACGGGGTAAATGGGTAGCGCAAGAGGGGTAAGTAGACGAGACATGTTGGTCCGAAACGAACGTGAGAAAGAACGATATTGGCCAAAGAGGCAGTATGAGTTGGTTTTGACAAGGCACGCAGCGCACTGGAGGAAGCGAAAAGTAAGAGATTCGAAGGGTCGAAGGGAGGTTTGAGGTGTACCTTTGCTTGAGACAAAGAGCGTGACACAAGGCCTGTCAGCCAAGGGTATACGCGTTGACAATGTTGCACAGTTGTGCGAAAGTTAGGTAAAGAAAGGCTCGCAACACGGGGAACAGAAGGGAGTATGTTTTGAAGCGAGACCCTTGGCGACGTTTTGAGCGAGTTGCCTTTGGGTATGGTGTGGGTGGACGAGGGCCGTCGGAGTTGGAGTGGTTGGACATTGGGAAAGGGCGAAGGAGCGACTGGGGTTGAGACGAGATGGTGGGGGAAAGAAAGAAAGAAAGTTGGAGAACGAAGCGAGTGATGGGCTTTTGATAAATGGCGAAGACCGCTGATCTTCCTTCTGAGGATGGAGAGCCGAGTCACGTGTCAGGCTGATGAATCTGAAACGACCGAAAGCACTTACAAGGGCCGCGGCACCCTCACACTGCACAGGCCGCCAACGTCTGCAGTTGTTGGTGCTGTCGCCCAGGAGGCAAAATTAAAACGAAAGAATGAATCTATGATTAAAGAGAATGAGGACATACCGAGTGGAAGCTGTTCCGCGTGAAAACAGCTCTATGCAAAGCCCGAGGGCTAACTGGTTGGCCGTCAATCTTGCCGTCGATGATGATGTCTTGATCGTTTGGCCGAAGGCCTGCAGTGTTGGCGAACTGCGTGAAAGGTGCCTTGAATCAGTCTTCAGGTAGCGGGAGCAATTTACTGCATTGAACGGCCCGTTGTAGGGCGAGACAAAGGACTTGTGGTGGTGACTGTGGCGGGGTGCCAGGTATCTGTGCGAGTGCGCCGTTAAATGGCAAGTTATGTGAGGTGACATTTGCGTCAAGTTCGTAATTGCTCACCTAAACTCGCTGCCTAAACCAAGTTCCAGCGCGTACATCTCAGCTAGATGCGAGAGTCAAGAATACCTGAGTCCGAACGCGTTCGGAAGCGTTCACCTATGGTTCAGCAGAATCTGAGTCTTGCTGAACCGCGAACGGAACCGTGGTCCGGTCCAGGACAGTCGGCCGAACCCGAACCCAAGATTGGGGTCTGGTTCAGTTAGGTTCGGGTCCGAACCAAAGTTCAGAACCGAACTTTGACATCACTAAGTATTAGTGTTTGCGATGTTTCTGCGATACGTTGGACGCTACCTACTGTGACTCATAGCAGCGCTTGTAAGCCTGCTTGATATGTATTTAAGACTTCTTGTGAAGACCAAGAAACGCCATCTTGGTCTTCTTGAATCGTCACTTGCTTTCGCTTCTCTCTTCCAACTTCCGCCTCAGACAGTCCGACTGTGTTTGTGACTCAAGACGTTTTAACTTGCCAGTGTGCCTCCGTGCATTCACTAAGGCAAGGACTAGGACCTCCGTGTCTTCTAGTTGACAGGTCGTTACTTCGCTAAGTCGTTACTGCCACTTTGAGCTCAAGTCGAGCTAACGTCGTGACAACATTACATTAAGACCAAGATCCCATCGTGGCCATAACAACAAGAGATCAGTGGACGAGCTTCCGTCCTTACTCACTCCCAAGAAGGGGAGAACGCAACGTCCCTACGCGCTTTCTACAAGCTGCCAGTTGGAGGGAAAGACAAGAAGAAACCGGATACTTTGTAGAGTTTAACGGACCTACCAGGTTCCGCCCAGTTGAGTTCAACTTCGACCATCTGTGCTGGGTAGAAGTTACGTGGAACCCCGTAGACTCTCAGTGGGACGTCATACGACCAGCAGGACCCAGGTATCACTGCGATATTGACGCAAGAGAACTCAATAGCCAAGCCGACTGGGGCCCCATCGATGGACAACTACAAGAACACTCAACCGGAGAAGTAGTGTCAGAAGAAGACAGACAAAGCCAAGGGAGTAGCGAAGGACGAGAGCCGAATCAGACAGAAACTAGCGGAGGGGCAATACAAGACCTCCTCATTGAACGAGCTGAGTCCGCACATATCACAGAACCCGAACCAATTCACATCCGATCACCAGCCATTATGGCAACGTTAACACAAGCAATGGAAGAAGTTGCAGTTGAAGAAGCACGCGCGATACGAGCTGAGGCACGAGAAATCCTCATGCCCATCAATCCTGAAACCGGTGTACAAATGACCACGGACAATGCCGCAATCTTCCGAGCCATAGGATCCGATCGAGGAGACCCTCCGTCGGGACGGCGACCCGCATTGGAACTTCCCCCAGGTGTTACGATTTCCTACTCCTACTTTGTTTCATTCTTCGGACTCGTTCTTTTCTTTTTCCCACTCCATCCCTTTCCCCACGTTACGAGCCCTGTATGACTACGCGGACGATACGTGTACCTGGTTCCTATCACGCGCTCTGCTTATCATCGTTATCTCTCGATAAAGCTTGACATGTGCTGGTTTCCGTTCACTTCCTGACCACACACGAGCCCGTGTGATTCTCCTTTGTTCTTGATCCGGACATCCTTTTGTTCCCAGTATAACTCACCTTTGTTCTCCAATGGGGAACGGTGTATGATACGTCGGGTATTTAAGCCTAGCACTACCTAGCTTGTATGGTAGACTAGACTTCTTGTGTAATAACTACACTTGACACAGAGTCTCTCGACCCTTGACCTTTGCTAGGCCTTCGCGTCTTAGCCATCCTCTATAGTCCAAGTGGCATACGCCCTTGTGACTCTTGTGCATCATCACATCTGAAGTCGAGCCCCAGAGCTTGGACTACCGTTTACCTGACTGACTTGGTACAGGTCGTACCTAACGCCCCTGTAGTGGCGTTACACCAGGAGTGGGAGGACCAGGCGGAGACCCACCACCACCACCACCAGGAGGAGGTATCCCGTTCGACCTACGAAGAACCAAACCACCAAGAGGACCACCTGCCGGACCGCCTGGGGGTGGCGGAGGCAGTGGAGAACACGCAGGAGGAGGAGGACACACTAATGAAAAATTGACCGGCGAGCCCCCTTCCATTTTCGACGGAGACAGACTCAAAGTAGACCAGTTCCTGACACAGTGGCACGTCTATTGGGGCATGAATTTGGATGCCCCTATCATGTGAAACGACTATAGAAGGTGTCTTCTATTCTTGTCGTACATCAAGGGAGGAGCAGTCAGCGAATGGGTCCTATCCTTCCTGAACTGGCTCAATCAACAAATACAACGAGGGATTAGTCCCTATACAAGAGAATTATGGGAGGCCGTAGCAGACGGCTTCAGCCAACGATTCGAAAATACGTTGGAACGAGAGCAAGCGCAAGCCATATTACGAAAAGGCTTCAAGATGACGGGGGAGGATATTGATAAGTACGTCAATGACTTTGAACAGTTAGCACGGAAGGCTCATTATCGCCTAAACGAACCACAAACCATCGACCTCTTCACGTCAGGGCTACCCAAGGAGCTATTCAAGAACGCGTTCCAGTTTGACGACCCCGTCACGTTCGATGACTGGAAGAGGGCTGTCCTCAAGAGGCAAAAGAACTACATACACCTCAAAGCCAGGCTCAATGAGTACAAAAACGCATCGACACAACCAAAGAAAAGCAGCGGTAATGCCAGATGGGTGCTCCCGCAAAACCTACCACAAACCAATCCGTGGGCAATGGACACCTCCGCAGACCACGCCAAGGTGAGACTCGCAGGGTCCGAAGACATTGACTTCAACAAATTACCCAATGCATGGACCCCACCCCGTTTCCGCCAAGAGGAGGGCCTGGCGCTAGAGGACGAGGGAGAGGAGGATCTTGAAGAGATTTAAGGAACGTCCTCTGTTATAATTGTAACGCTCCGGGGCACCTCTCACGAAACTGTCCATATCCACGACAGCAAAGACAGTGGCAAAATCCCCAATCCAGCAGCAGGATGACCGAAACCACTTGGTCCCAAGGACCGGTGTCACAGTACAAACCATTGCTACCCAGGTATACAACACCATCGGTCAGCGCGATGCCACAAATCAACATGGCTACTACAAAAACCGCAGAAGAGCAGGCGAAAGAATGGCTCACTCACGTGGCCAACAGCACGGACGAGGTAAAAGACCTCATACTTCAAGACCTGTGGGGAAAAGAGGGTTTTCGGGACGCCTGAACCCATCAGTCTGGGTGAGGGCCTTACAATGTAATTCTGTAATTGTGACAACGCACTATCGATCTATGCGAATCCCAGTGACTGTCCACACGAATTACCAAACGACTGAAACAAACGCATTAGTCGACTCTGGAGCGACCGACAACTTCATTCAACCGCAACTGGCAGCCCAGGCTGGCGTCCCGGTGCAACCACTAGACACCCCTCGCAAAATATGGAACATAGACAATACCGAAAACAAAGCTGGGTTGATCACTCATTACGTTAACCTGGAAGTAAAAACACGAGGACAGATAAAAAAGATGACCTTTCTGGTCACGGACCTTGGCAGCAAAGACATGGTGCTGGGTTACCCATGGCTAAGCGCCTTTGAACCTGCCATCAGCTGGGCTACAGCAACAATACACCCCGACATGCAACCGGTGGTACTGGCCGCTACCAAAGAATTGCTCTCCCCAACCACTATTCGAGCACTAATTGTAACAGAGAAAGAAGACATCGTATGAGAACTGGAAGAAGAGACATTCGCCAGAGCCACTACCTCGACGGAGTTGGCCATACAAGCAAAGCAACAACAAATGGCGGCGGCACTCCCCCCCGAATACGCCATGTTCAGCAGACTCTTTGATGAGCAAGCCTCACATCGCTTCCCCCCAGCAAGACCGTGGGACCACGCCATCGATTTCAAACCGTCAGCACCAGCCGCAATAGACTGCAAAATATACCCCATGACCCAGAAAGAAGAGGGCGAACTCAAAGAGTTCCTGGACGAGAAGCTAAAGCAGGGGTATTTACGCCCCTCCATTTCCCCGTACGCGTCCTCCTTTTTCTTTATTAAAAAGAAGGATGGAAAGCTACGGCCAGTACAGGATTATCGGGTGATCAATTCACACACCATTCGCAATCAGTACCCGCTACCGCTTATTCAAGATCTCATTCTTGACCTCAGCAATGCCCACATCTATACAAAGCTCTACATCCGCTGGGGGTACAACAACATACGAATTCATGACGGCGACCAAGAGAAGGCAGCGTTCAAAACCAAATTCGGCCTTTTTGAACCGACAGTCATGTTCTTTGGTCTCACCAACTCCCCCGCCACCTTCCAGAACATGATGAACCACATCTACCGGGACACAATTGCAAAGCACAATCGTCTAGGCACTACGATATGTGTTTATATGGACAATATTGGGATCGCTACTCATTTCGAGCACGACTTGACAGCCCACATCGCCGCAGTACAGGACGTTCTGTGCGTCGCGCAGGAACATGATCTCTGCTTCAAGCTCGAGAAATGCCTGTTCCATCAACCGCGTATGGATTACCTGGGGGTAATCCTTGAAAGGGGGGTGACCCGAATGGACCCTGTAAAAGTTCAAGGGATTAAAGACTGGCCGACACCAACGAAAGTCAAGGACGTCAGATCGTTCCTCGGCTTCTGCAACTTTTACAGACTTTTCATATGCGGTTTCGCAACTCACGCCAAACCACTCACCAAACTGACACGAAAGGACGAAGAATGGCGGTGGACAGACGAAGAAGACAGGGCCTTCAACATGTTAAAACGCCTAGTGACAGAAGAGCCAGTGCTGGCACACCCCGTCCTCCAAGACCCATTCGAACTAGAGGTTGATGCCTCAGGCTATGCGGTGGGAGCCATACTACTACAAAAGAAAGCTGATGGAAAGCGACACCCCATAGGCTACTACTCTGCAACGCTCTCTGAGGCAGAGCGAAATTACGACATCTACGACCTCGAACTACTGGCGATAGTCAAAGCCCTTCGAAACTGGAGGCCGCTGCTTGCAGGAGCCCCACACAAGATCAAAATCTATTCGGACCACCTAAATCTACAATATTGGAAGTCGCTGCAAAAGATCAGCAGGCGGGTTGCGAGGGAAGTACTCAAACTTTCCGAATACGACTTTGAGATTCACCACATTAAGGGGAAGAATAACGGAAGGGCCAACGCACTGTCGCGACAGCCTGACTATGATCAAGGAATGGAAGACAACAGCGAAGTCGTCGTATTACCACCTGAAGTCTTCGTCAGAACCCTTAACGCGGCAAGGACGCTCATCCTCAACCCAAACCTACTGCAACCACGGCATCAGCAGGATGAAGAAGTGATCAAAGTATGGGTGGACCCCCACAAGCTGAAGAAAATACAAGGGGAGTGGTACAAGGACGGCAGGTTTGTGATAACTGGACCGGCGTCGACACACCGTGTACTGATCCACGACCACCACGACCTGCCAATACATGGACACCCCGGGATTGCGAGGACGCAACGAATCCTGGAAAGACATTATTGGTGGCCACAACTGCAAAGAGACGTTTATGAATACGTTCAAGGATGTGCCGAATGCCAGCAAAACAAAGTCAACACACGTCCCATACGGGCAGCTTTACACCCCATCACACCAACACCCGACGCAACCCCCTTTCAGACAGTGGCCGTAGACTTTATCACCAAACTGCCGGAGTCGAGGGGGCACGATAGCATCCTCACCGTCACAGACCACAACTGTAGCAAAGCCTCAATATTCATACCGTGTCGAGAAGAAATAACCGCTGAAGGGACCGCAGCATTGTACGTCGCCCACGTCTTTAAACGATTCAGACTACCGCACAAAATCATCAGCAATCGAGACCCGCGATTCACGTCCAAGTTCACGAAGGAAGTGTGCCAAATCCTAGGGGTCCAACAAAACATATCCACAGCCTACCATCCACGCACAGACGGACAGTCGGAAAGAACTAACCAGTGGCTAGAACAATACTTGCGCTTCTGGGTGAACGAGCGTCAAGATAACTGGACCACTTATCTGCCAATCGCCGAATTCGCGCACAATAACTGGCCCCATGAACACACAAGACAATCTCTGTTTCAGCTTCTAATGGGATACGATCCGCAGGCTGATTGGACCGATAAGCCCTCTCCTATTCCCCAAGTGACCACGCGACTGACACAGCTGAAGGAAGCCAGAGATAATGCCCAATGCCTCATAAAAAAGGCACAAGAAGCGTGGGTACGCAACAAAGATACGCACGCCCAAGTTCCACATCAACGACCTTGTGTGGCTAGAAGGAAAGCACCTCCGAACCAATCAACCCACAGCAAAGCTGGCGGCGCGACGCCACGGACCTTTCAGGGTGATCCAGGTGATGTCACCCTACAATTATCGATTGGAACTTCCCACACAGTGGAGCATACATCCAGTGTTTCACATCGATCTTCTCACCCTGTACAAGCAAACTCCCTTACATGGGGAAAATTTCACGTGACCACCGCCTGAACTGATCGATGGAGAAGAAGAATATGAAGTCGAGGCCATTCTGGACTCCCGGCATTTTGGCCGAGGGAAGCGTCTCCAATACCTTGTGAAATGGAAGGGTTACCCGGACTTGGAGAATCAGTGGGTCAACAAGGATGATGTTTTTGCGCCGGATGCACTCCGTCTATACCAGGAAACTCAAACACGCCTGAGAACAGTTAAAACAAGTAACGCTGAAACTGACGGAAGTCATCCCCTCTTCCTCTGTTCTACCACTACTCATATGCCTACCTCTCCCCTGCACCATGTCACACAAGCGGCACTCCTCGACTCCCTTGCGCAAGACGCACACGCCCTCTTGGCCGAAGACGACGACACCGAAGTACCTAACACTCAGCTCACGCCATGGACGCCTCTTAGACCGGCAGAGGGGCCTATCACCGCACAAGAATGGGCGCACGTCATCACCAGATTCCCCGACCCCACAACCGTGCCCGACGATGAGTCACGCATCGTCCACATCTTCTGAAACGATGCAGGAGAGCGCGAACCCATCGCCGCTATCCCCCCAAGTGACGACCTCATTGGCGTTCGCGGAATTTTCCCACGCAACGAGGAGCGCACAAGCTCTGATGGAATACGAGTTGGAGGGTTGGAGGAGAGTGGCAGCGGAATGGCAGAAGGAGCAGTTTGTCACATTTCGTATGTTTGACCCTTACTGTACCGGTTGCGACTACGGCAGTAAGGTATATTAGCCGTGGACTTACGATAGGTGGTGCGGTGATACGAGTACGATAGGAGATTGCGCGTTGATTGCTGACTGAGGACTACACCACTAATACTAGTAGTACTAGTATTAGGATCGAGCTACTTACGCGATACGTTGGACGCTACTTTACTGTGACTCATAGCAGCGCTTGAAAGCCTGCTGGACCTGTACTTAAGACTACTTGTGAAGACCAAGACACGCCATCTTGGTCTTCTTCAATCATCACTTCTTGTCTCTTTCTTCTCTCTCCTCTACTCAAGTTAGAGTGTCACCTCACCTTAGTGTCTTCGAACATCTAAGAGAATTGCCTTTGTGCCATACGCCTTCAGGCGTGGTTAGCTGAGTCATAGTCGCCTTTCATCCAAGCTCAAGTCGAGCTAACGCTGTGACAGCGTTACACAGTTGGAGGCGGCAGCAGCACGGTTGAGGGAGATGCGGGAGCGTCGGGAGCGATGGCGGCTGTTGAAGCTGGCCATGACGACGACAATTACTACCCGGCGAGACACCCCCTCCTTCGAACGAAACGTGACCCTACTAATCCCCTCATCACGCCATGGCTCGTCTACACTGACGGCTCCCCCATGTTTCGAGGATGTCTGCGAGTCCCCGGCGCAGCACCAACCCGTGACTTCACCGCAGCCAACGACCCGGCGCACGTCATTGCGCCTGAAGGGTTCAGGGCTAATTGACGACCCCATCATATTGCATACCCCATCACCAGACCGGACAGCATCGAGAGGGACGCCTCCCACGTCCAGCTTATCGGAGGGGCGGAGCCGATGATTTTGGGAGTTATACCAGGTTCGCCCCATGTTTATGGCAAACCCCTATATGCAGAACCACACATATCACCGGCACTGCGCCCCACCTACCTGCATGAAGATCTGGTGATCTTTGCAGCCGACAAGATCACCGATCGCACCCTCAACCGAATCAATGACAAAACCCTCACGGCTGAAGTTACGCGCTACCGCGCGGCTAGCTACGAGGTGGATCGACTCCATGCGCGGGTGAGTCAACTTCGCGCCATGATCCTTTGCGCACAGGACGATAAGCACGACTGCATCTACCACCTCGAGCGCACTACGGCGCTGGAGCGCATTGCCAACAAACAACGGAGTTGGCAGCCACAAGACTTTCAGTGAGTCAGGGTCTCACGCTGAGAAGAGGGTGATGTTATGTTTCGAATCGAGTGTCGGACCCTTACTGTACCGGTTGCAACTACGGCGGTAAGGTATATTAGTTGCGGACTTACCTACGGTGATACGGTAGTGCGATAGGCGATTACGACTGATAGCTGACTGAGCGGTACCTGAATGACTCGATACTAGTACAGGTACTAGTAGTATTAGTGTTTGCGATGTTTCTGCGATATGTTGGACGCTACCTACTGTGACTCATAGCAGCGCTTGTAAGCCTGCTTGATATGTATTTAAGACTTCTTGTGAAGACCAAGAAATGCCATCTTGGTCTTCTTGAATCGTCACTTGCTTTCGCTTCTCTCTTCCAACTTCCACCTCAGACAGTCCGACTGTGTTTGTGACTCAAGACGTTTTAACTTGCCAGTGTGCCTCCGTGCATTCACTAAGGCAAGGACTAGGACCTCCGTGTCTTCTAGTTGACAGGTCGTTACTTCGCTAAGTCATTACCGCCACTTCGAGCTCAAGTTGAGCTAACGTCATGACGACGTTACAACCTGGAAACCCAGGAACCAATCTAAATTAATTTAATTTGGTCCAAAATCCGTAAAATATGGGTAAAAAGCTCTGCTAGAACTGGCAGTCAGTTAAAAGTTCGTATGCGTGGTGATCAATGAAAGGGTTAACATAAAACGACTCATATCTATCTAAAGAATTATAGTATTGAGTTTCAGACAGAACAGAGTCCCGACCATAGACTGGAAGGAGGTGGGCAGCACGGGCGATTGTCCTCACATCAATAACTTGGGAAGCTGGCTTCCCGCGATGCATCTCCAGAGACACAGTCCACATACCTGTGTCTAGTGATGAACAGACACATAGGAACTATACTCACAGTGGACTGATAGTACTGTGGTGAGATATAGAGGGTGACTGGAAGCAGCACAGGGGTGTCAAGCAGAGTGAAGCAAAGTGGAAGTCTGGCACACAGCAGTGAGAGAACTGATAATGGTATTACAGTGGAGAGAACATACCTGGCACACAGCAGTGAGAGAACTGATGTGGACCAGGAGCGTACAAGCACTACTACTTATACTGTACAGAGGTGTGACACTAGTACAAGAGTGGTAACGTAGAGTCACAGAATACAAGGAGCGTTGTTCTACATACAGGACAAAAGGAGTGTATAAAAAGAGAACAAGGCGACTAGAACAAGGAGAGTCCAGACAAAGATGATATCATAATGACATCACAATAAGGATAAGAACTAAAGGAGAATAAAGCACTGAGTACAATGAAGTGTCCGGAGCGTTCTACATGATGTCATAGTACATGATGTCATACATGACGCAATGATCAGCGCTAGATTGTACAGATCAAATGTAAGTAATCTACAGGTCCAATTAATCTAATCTAAAGCAGTCCATGCTGCAAGTCCGGTCCGTACGAGCCGCTAAGTGCGCAAGGGTCACTTATCAACATCTAGGTCGGGTTTGTCATCGTCACGGACTAGCCAGTTGACATATGCACAGGCATAGTCAACTCACTTGTATCTAAAAGAAAAGAAAAGTTGAACCCGTGCAATGACCATTCCTTCCATGCCAGGAAGATCCTCATCAAGAACAACAAAGACAGTATCATGGCGGGGATGGCCATACCAGGAAGTTGTTGAGCGAATGCGCTCTTGACGCATTCCTCCTGTGCCACAGAGATCACTTGGTGCAAAGAATGTTGCAAGCGCTGAATGGTGTACTCGTACTTGTGCTTGAAATTGTGGCAGGCCCAAAATGGTGCCAGGGAGACTGGCCGAAGCTGCCAAACTGGGGTTGTCAGTGGAGAAGATAAACTTTTGAACAGTGAGCGGAAGGTCTGGCTGTTGTATAAACTCTGCAAGAACAATGAGGTTCCGCGGATATGCATTCTCTGTTGATTAATGTAAGCCGGATACCATGACATATACATGAACACGCGCACCTGTTTTTTCCGACAACGTCACAATTGACAGTGTCTCTGAGACTCCCTCAATTGGTGCTCCATCCTCATCCAAGTCTGCGGCATTTTCTGGGGCAAGTGGTGTTGGATCTTCCTGAGAGTCCTTGACTGTGGTGCCTGCCATATTTGATGCCGTTGTTCCCTTGAGCATTCTGAGCAATGTAAAAAGACAATGAAGTGCTGATATCTTCTCTAACCAGAGGAGAATGCGTAGCATTTGGGAGAGGGCCTTGTACCGGCTTGACCGACACCAGGGCTCCTTGACAGCCTTGATGTGTTTTGATTCAGTGATGGAGGAACACAGCCCATTTGGAGAGCCAAAAAGTTGAATGGAGAAATGGTAGTGTACCAGCGCATGTTGACGAGGTAAAGAAATGGATGTACGCACACCACTGGTGATGAATATGTCACGCAGTTCATGAAATTGTGCAACAGATTCTCAAAACCGATCCAGCCCCAATCCAGAAATGGCATTCCGGCGGGCAAGGTAGCATGCATCCATAAATCTTGAGATACAACGGACCATCACAGATGGGAGATAGCCCGCAATAGCTCCTAGGTACACCTATACCTGGAGTCAATGATTGATCCATGAGATGAAGGGAGTTGCGTGCTTACCTTCATAAGCACTTTGGAGTCATCACCTGTCCATTGGACAAAGTCGCGTCCTTCAGGAAATCGCTGGAGACCAGGAAATGGAGGAACTGTAGAGATCCTAAGTAGCATTAGCTTTTAAGTCAATTATGCCAACATGAGACTACTTACCGTCGGTCGATGTCACCGATGATCTCTAGAGCACGTCGCTTGCGGTGGACATGGTAGAGATAGTCACCTACCCAGGCAACGAGATGGTCCTTAAATATGCCCTTGATAACTTGGTGAAGAAGGTCTGGCACGAGCAGCTCATGGATGTCGGCACGAGGAAAACTATGAGTAAATGGCTGAAGCAGAAAATTAGCAGTGAGAGGTGTTTGCATCTCATAACTTACAACAACATCCTTGTAGATGCCGAACGCATCCCATAGGACCGCAGGACTGAAGTTATTGATGAGGTAGTCAGTCTTCTTGTGAGTTCGGCGGTGTCCTGTCCCACTGTCTAGATTGTCAGGTGCCGCGTCACACCTTTGAGATAGTCAATGCTCAGGACAGGAACCAAACCATTGAGGAATGAGAGAACGTACTTTGCACACCATTTCGACACAATACCCGCAAGCCAGACTTGTTCTGGGTAATCTGCAATGTAAGGCCCCAAACTGAATACTGCACGGCGAAAGTGTCCATTGGGGCACTTCACTACTGTCGGCACCATCATGTATCTTCTTAATGGGTCGAAAACAAGCTCGAGACATTTGTGATACAGCTGGCGACAGAAGCGCTGGAAATCTATGTGCTCTCGGTGTGATTTTGACGCTAATCGCATGGCATGAGATTTGTATGCACAACAGTGAAAGAGACTCACTTACTCTTTGGTATGGGCAAGAAAGCGACTGGAAGGATGCTGTTACCATGTGCTCATCGTGCTGTATTTGTGAGATTCCCAACAGAGATATAGACCGGATGGTATTTGTAATGTTACAGTAGGAACGTTCAGCTCGGCGTGAGCAAGTCTGGTCTTTCTATGTCAATGAGCAAGGGTTCAGCCGGTAATGGCAAGGTTTAAGTGGTTAACAAGGATCTCAGAGTATGACACAATACTCAAGATGTGAGTGGAGTTCAAGGGGGTTCAAGAGGTTCGACGGTTCAGCAAAGAGTTACCCCAAGGGAATGGGAAAACAATGTATACTGTGATGGTAAAGAAGTCAAGTCTAAGGATACAAGCTACCTAGGGCCATGACTTATATAGAAAAAGGTTTGTTTGTGCAGAACAAACAAATGGTGCAATCCGCAGCAAGTGTGAGAAGTAACACAGCAATCCGCAGCAAGCGTGAGAAGAAAGTACAGCAATCTGCAGCAGGCACAGGAAAAAGAAGAAAGTGTGCACAGCTATCATAAAAGGGTGCATTTAGCCCAAGTATAGTAGTAATAAAGACTTATAAGGACAATGAGTGTCTCATTGTCTCACTTTGCACTAGGAGAGAATCTTAAGGCTCCTAGTGCGCAGCAAGTCCAAGAAAGGGAAAGCCAAGAAAGGAAAGACTTTCCCGCGAACGCAAGTGTAAGTAAGAAACTAATAGTAAAGTCAAAACAAGTCCAGTCCATAACAGTATTCTTGGTGGCCAGTCGCAACCGAAACTGTCGTCTTATCACTTCCAGCAACAATAGGGACAAACATTGCCCCATTATTGCATTCATCTTTCGAGAGCTCATTGTCACGTTTCTGCTTGTATGGACTCACGGATGGACACCCTTACTGTACCGGTTGCAACTACGGTGGTAAGGTAAATTAGTTGCGGACTTACGATAGGCGATACGAGTACGATAGGGGATTGCGCGCTGATTGCTGACTGAGGACCACGCCACTAATACTAGTAGTAGTAGTATTAGGGTTCAAGCTACTTACGCAACACGTTGGACGCTATCTTACTGTGATACATAGCAGCGCTTGAAAGCCTGCTCGACTTGTATTTAATCTGTCTTGTGAAGACCAAGATACTCCATCTTGGT
Organism: Lactarius indigo; assembly: GCA_025766275.1. Classification (NCBI taxonomy): domain Eukaryota; kingdom Fungi; phylum Basidiomycota; class Agaricomycetes; order Russulales; family Russulaceae; genus Lactarius; species Lactarius indigo. Next base: position 223,997 of record JAFKAC010000045.1, on the reverse strand, counting down.
CTTCTTGAATCGTCACTTGTCTTCCTCTTTCTCTCTCTCTCTCTTTCTCGCCTTTACCAGAGACGTCCGACTCCGTTCGTGACCTAAGAACTTCAACTTGTCAGTGTACCTCCGTGTATTCACTTGAACAAGAACTTGGACCTTCGCGTCTTCAAGCTGAGTGTTGAACTACCAAATTAAGTTGTTACCGTCAATTGCGCTCAAGTCGAGCTAACGTTGTGGCGACGTTACATTAAGACCAAGATTCCATCGTGGCCGTAACAACAAGAGACCAGTGGACGAGCTTTCGTCCCTATTTGCTCCCTAGAAGAGGAGAACGCAACGTCCCCACACGCTTTTTACAAGCTGCTAGTTGGAGGGAAAGACAAGAAGAAACCGGATACTTCATAGAGTTTAACGGACCTACCAGATTCCGCCCAGTTGAGTTCAACTTCGACCACTTGTGTTGGGTAGAAGTTACGTGGAACCCCATAGACTCTCAGTGGGACGCTATCCGACCAGCAGGACCTAGATATCACTGCGATATCGACGCACGAGAACTTAACAGTTGAGCCGACTGGGGCCCTATTGACGGGCAAATACAAGAACACTCCACCGGAGAAGTGGTATCTGACGAACAAAGCCAAGAGGGAAGTGAAGGACGAGAGCCAAATCAAACGGAAACGAGTGGAGGAGCAATACAAGATCTCCTTATTGAACGAGCTGAGTCCGCGCATATCACCAAGCCAGAACCAATTCACATCCGATCACCAGCTATCATGGCAATGCTTATGCAAGCCATGGAAGAAGTCGCAATCGAGGAAGCACGCACGATAAGGGCTGAGGCCAGAGACATCCTCATGCCCATCAACCCTGAAACGGGTATACGAATGACTGCAGACGATGCTGCAATTTGCCGAGCTATAGGATCAGACCGAGGAGACCCCCCATCAGAACGACGACCCACACTAGATCTCCCCCCGGGCATCGGAGGACCCGGTGAGGACCCGCCGCTGCCACCTGGCGAAGGAGTCCCATTCGACCTACGAAGGACCGAACTGCCACGAGGACCACCCCTCGGGCTGCCTAAAGGCGGCGGAGGTGGAGGAGGAGGCGGAGGAGGAGGAGGAGGCGGAGGAGGAGGAGGAGGCGGAGGAGGCAGTGGGGGAGCCACGGGGGGCCATCACAATGAAAAATTAACCGGTGAGCCTCCCTCCGTTTTCGATGGTGATAGACTCAAAGTCGATCAATTTCTAACACAGTGGCACGTCTATTGGGGCATGAACCTAGACGCCCCCATTATGCGGAACGACTACAGAAGATGCCTCCTATTCTTATCATACATCAAAGGAGGGGTGGTCAGCGAATGGGTTCTGTCGTTCCTGAATTGGCTCAACAGGCAAGTACAACAAGGGATCAGCCCTTACACAAGAGGATTATGGGACGCCGTAGCAGACGGCTTCAGTCAACGATTCGAGAACACGTTGGAGAGGGAACAAGCACAAGCCATATTAAGGAAGGGCTTCAAAATGGCAGGAGAAGACGTTGATAAGTACGTCAACGATTTTGAACAGTTGGCAAGAAAGGCTCACTACCAACTCAACGAACCACAAACCATCGACCTCTTTACAGCAGGGTTGCCCAAGGAGCTGTTCAAAAATGTGTTCCAGTTCGACGAGCCCATTACATTTGACGACTGGAAGAGGGCTGTCCTTAAAAGGCAGAAGAACTACATACACCTAAAAGCGAGGCTCAACGAATACAAAACCACTCCTCAGCCGAAAAAGCAAAGCAGAAACACCGGATGGGCGCTCCCACAAAACTTGCCACAAACGAACCCCTGGGCCATGGACACTTCAGCAGATCGTGCCAAGGTACGACTTGCTGGGTCGGAAGACATCGACTTCAGCAAACTGCCACACCGCGACTGGCCGACGCCCGCACCTCCTTTCCCACCTAGGGGAGGACCCGGAGCGCGAGGGAGAGGCAGGGGAGCATCTCGAAGGGACCTAAGGAACGTCCTTTGTTATAACTGCAACGCCCCAGGGCATCTCTCATGAAATTGCCCCTACCCAAGGAACCAGAGGCAGTGGTCTAGCCCCCCGCCTTCCAGCAGCAGAATGACCAAAACTGCCTGGCCACCGCAGTGGCTGGGATCTCCAGGCCCTGTATCACAGTATGAACCATCGCTGCCGGGATACGCTACACCGGCGCCCATCGCAACGTCCGCACCACAAATCAATGCGGCAAAAACAGCAGGAGAGCAAGCAAAGGAGTGGCTGACGCAGGTGGCCAACAGTACGGATGAGGTGAAAGACCTCATACTTCAAGATCTGTGGGGAAAGGAGGGTTTTCAGAGCGCCTGAACCCGTCAGTCTGGGTGAGGGCTTTAAAATGTAATTCTGTAATTGTGACAACGCGCTACCGATCCCTACGAATTCCAGTGACTGTCCAAACGAATTACCAAACGACTGAAACCAACGCGCTAATAGACTCCGGAGCTACCGACAACTTCATCAAACCAAGCATGGCCGCTTGGGCAGGAATCCCGATAGAGCCACTAGTAACGCCTCGCAAAATATGGAATATAGACAATACGGAAAATAAAGCTGGGTTAATCACTCATTACGTTAACCTGGAAGTGAAAACACGCGGACAGAATAAAAAGATGACCTTCCTGGTCACCGATCTCAGAAGCGAAGACATGGTGTTGGGATACCCATGGCTGAGCGCCTTCGAGCCTACTATTCACTGGGCCACGGCAACCATGCATCCAGATACGCATCCAGTGGTACTGGCGACCACTGAGGAACTACTCACGACGCCCACAATCTGGGCCCTAATTACAGCAGAAAAGGAAGCAATCGCCCAAGAACTCGAAGAAGATGAGTCCCGTGCGCGGGCCACCACATCGACGGAGTTGGCCATATCAGCGAAACAACAACAGACGGCAGCTGTGCTGCCACCAGTATACGCCGAATATAGTACACTGTTTAACGAACAGGCTTCGCACCGTTTCCCCCCGTCATGGCCCTGGGATCACGCGATCGACTTCAAACCGTCGGCACCAGCGTCAATAGACTGCAAGATATACCCCATGACGCAGAAAGAGGAAGGGGAGTTGAAAGAATTCCTCGACGAGAAGTTGAAACAAGGGTATCTACGCCCTTCCATCTCCCCGTATGCATCCTCTTTCTTCTTTATCAAAAAGAAGGACGGAAAACTATGCCCCGTACAGGACTATCGAGTGATCAACTCTCACACCATCCGTAATCAATACCCGTTGCTGCTCATCCAAGACCTTATTCTCGACCTCAGTAACGCCCACATCTATACGAAGCTCGACATTCGCTGGGGTTACAACAACATTCGGATTCGCGAAGGCGACCAGGAGAAGGCGGCATTCAAGACCAAATTTGGCCTCTTCGAACCCATGGTCATGTTCTTTGGTCTTACCAACTCCCCCACCACGTTCCAGGCCATGATGAACCACATTTACCGTGACACGATCGCGAAACACGAGCGTCTGGGCACTACGATACGTGTCTACATGGATGACATTGGCATTGCCACTCACTTCGACCACGATTTGACAGCCCACATCGCGGCAGTACGTGACGTTTTACACGTCGCAAGGGAACATGACCTGTACTTCAAACTCGAGAAGTGCCTATTCCACCAGCCGCGGATGGATTACCTGGGGGTAATCCTTGAGAGGGGGGTGACCCGAATGGACCCGATAAAAGTCCAAGGCATCAAAGATTGGCCAACGCCGACAAAAGTCAAGGACGTTCGGTCGTTCCTCGGGTTCTGCAACTTTTATCGTCTTTTCATCCACGGATTCGCAACTCACGCTAAACCACTCACCAAGTTAACCCGCAAAGACGAAGAATGGCGTTGGACGGAGGAGGAAGAAAAGGCATTCAACACTCTCAAACACCTCGTAACTGAAGAACCGGTGCTAGCACACCTGGTCCTCCAGGACCCATTCGAGCTAGAGGTTGATGCCTCTGGATACGTGGTGGGAGCCGTATTGCTACAACGAAAAGCTGATGGAAAACGGCACCCCATAGGCTACTACTCGGCCACGCTCTCAGAAGCGGAGCAAAATTACGACATTTATGATTTAGAGCTGCTCGCAATAGTCAAAGCCTTGTGAAACTGGAGACCACTGCTCACGGGAGCCCCACACAAGATCAAAATTTACTCGGACCATCTCAACCTACAATACTGGAAGTCGCCGCAGAAAATCAGCAGACGAGTCGCAAGGGAGGTACTCGAACTCTCCGAATATGACTTCGAGATTCACCATATCAAGGGAAAGAACAACGGTAGGGCGGACGCCCTTTCGAGACGTCCAGACTACAACCAGGGGGTAAGCGACAACAGCGAAGTCATAGTCCTACCCCCCGAGGTGTTCATAAGGACTATCAACGTTGCACGTACCTTCGTTGCAAACCCAAACTTGCTACAACCACGTCATCAACAAGACAACGAAGTAATCAAAATATGGACAGACCCCCATCACCTCAAGAAAATAGACGGAGAATGGTACAAGGATGGCAGGTTCGTAATAACCGGACCCGCGTCAACGTACCGAGTACTGATACATGACCACCACGACCTGCCGGTGCATGGACACCCCGGAATCGCGAGAACGCAACGAATCCTCGAACGACACTACTGGTGGCCACGACTGCGGAAAGACGTGTATGAGTACGTACAGGGCTGTGCAGAGTGCCAACGGAACAAAGTTAACACAAGACCCATACGAGCTGCACTACACCCTATCATGCCGGAACTAGAAGCCACGCCCTTCCAGACGGTCGCCATGGACTTCATCACCAAACTCCCGTTGTCGAAGGGGTACGACAGCATACTGACTGTCACGGACCACGATTGCAGCAAGGCCTCTATCTTTATCCCATGCCGAGAAGAAATAACAGCAGAAGAGACAGCCGCCCTGTACGTTGCTCATGTATTCAAACGTTTCGGATTACCGCGCAAATGTATCAGTGACCGAGATCCCCGATTCGCGTCGAAATTCACTAGGGAAGTATGTCGGATCTTAGGCATCCAACAGAACATCTCCACGGCATACCACCCACGCACTGATGGACAATCTGAACGCACCAATCAATGGCTGGAACAGTACCTACGGTTCTGGGTGAATGAACGGCAAGACAACTGGGTCTCTTATCTACCAATTGCCGAATTCGCGCACAACAACTGGCCGCACGAGCACACAAAACAGTCGCCATTTCAGCTGTTGATGGGGTACAACCCACATGCAGACTGGACTGATAAGCCGTCCCCTCTTCCTCAGGTCACAGCGCGACTGACGCAACTAAAAGAGGCTAGAGAGGACGCCCAACGTCTCATGAAGAAGGCCCAGGAAGCGTGGGTCCGCAACAAAGATACGCCCAAATTCAAGATAGGAGACCTCGTGTGGCTGGAAGGCAAACACCTCCGAACCAATCAGCCTACGGCGAAACTAGCGGCGCGACGCCATGGACCATTCCGGGTGACACAGGTGATGTCCCCTTATAACTATCGATTGGAACTTCCCACGCAGTGGAGCATTCACCCAGTGTTTCACATCGATCTACTCACGCTGTATAAACGAACCCCGTTCCATGGAGAAAACTTCACACGACCGCTGCCCGAATTGATTGATGGAGAAGAGGAATACGAAGTCGAGGCAATTCTGGACTCCCAGCATTTCGGCAGGGGAAGACGCCTTCAGTACCTCGTCAAATGGAAGGGATACCCTGACTCGGAGAATCAGTGGGTCAACAAGGACGACGTCTTTGCGCCCGATGCCCTTCGCCTCTATCAGGAAGCGCAAGCACGCGGAAGAACGGTTAAAATGAGCAGGATGAGGACAGAGGAGAGTCATCCCCTCTTCCTTCGCACTATTACCTCCACTCTCATGCCCACTTCTCCTCTAAGACATGTCACCCAAGCAGCACTCCTCGACTCCCTTGCCAACGACGCCCGCGCCCTCTTGGAAGACGACACTGACACTGAAATTCCCGACGCCCAAATCACACCATGGACGCCTCTCTGACCCCAAGAGGGCCCCATCACCGCGCAAGAGTGGGCGCACGTCATCTCCAGATTTCCAGATCCCACACAACACCCTGACGATGAAGAACATGCCATCGTCCACGTCTTCCGCAATGACGCCGGTGAGCGAGAACCTATCACCGCCATCCCCCCAAGCGACGACCTCATCGGTGTTCGCGGAATTTTCCCGAGCAACGACGAGCGTTCAAGCTCTCCTGGAGTATGAGTTGGACGGATGGAGGAGGGTAGCGGCGGAGTGGCAGAAGGAACAGCTCGACTCAGCCGCGGCCTGACTGAGGGAGATGCGAGAGCGATGGCAGCGATGGTGGCAGCTGAGGCTGGCCATGACGACGCAGATTACTACCCGGCGAGACACCCCTTCTTACAAACGAAACACGACGCTGATAATCCCCTCATCACGCCATGGCTCGTCTACACCGACGGGTCCCCCATGTATCGAGGACGTGTGCGAGTCCCTGGTGTTGTGGAGCACTGCCCGTTCACCGCCGCCGAAGACCCCGCGCATGTCATTGCGCCTGAAGGGTTCAGGGCGAACCAATGACCCCATTACATTCGATACCCCATCACCGGGCCGGACGGAGTAGAAAGGGACGCGTCGCACGTCCAAATTATCGGAGGGGCGGACCCCATTATACTGGGGGTCATACTGGGTTCACCTCACGTTTATGGTAAGCCCTTCTACGCCAAACCCCACGTATCAGCCACTCTCCGCCCCCAATATCCACATGAAGATCTCGTTATCTTTGCGGCTGACAAGATCACCGATCGCGCCCTCAACCGCATTAACGACAAGTCACTCACGGCCGAGGTTACACGCTATCGCGCGGCGAGCTATGAGCTTGATCGGCTTCGCACTCGTGTGAGCCAACTCCGCGTGATGATCGAATGTGCGCAGGACGACAAGCGCGACTCCATCTACCGGCTGGAGCGTGCCACAGCGTTGGAGCGAATTGCCGATGAGCAGCGCGACTGGCCACCGAGGGACTTCCGGTGAGCCTGGGGTCTCACACTTAGAAAGGGGGTGATGTCACGTTTCTGCTTGTATGGACTCACAGATGGACACCCTTACTGTACCGGTTGCAACTACGGCGGTAAGGTAAATTAGTTGCGGACTTACGATAGGCGATACGAGTACGATAGGGGATTGCGCGCTGATTGCTGACTGAGGACCACGCCACTAATACTAGTAGTAGTAGTATTAGGGTTTGAGCTACTTACGCGACATGTTGGATGCTATCTTACTGTGATACATAGCAGCGCTTGAAAGCCTGCTCGACTTGTATTTAATCTGTCTTGTGAAGACCAAGATACTCCATCTTGGTCTTCTTGAATCGTCACTTGTCTTCCTCTTTCTCTCTCTCTCTCTTTCTCGCCTTTACCAGAGATGTCCGACTCCGTTCGTGACCTAAGAACTTCAACTTGTCAGTGTACCTCCGTGTATTCACTTGAACAAGAACTTGGACCTTCGTGTCTTCAAGCTGAGTGTTGAACTACCAAATTAAGTTGTTACCGTCAATTGCGCTCAAGTCAAGCTAACGTCATGGCGACGTTACACTCATCCTAGGAACAATGTCACGCCTCTGCGGGGGCATATGTCGTTCTGTAACAGATCCTGCCTGAGGCAAAGGACTCTGAGTCGGATCCCCACTAAGTGGAAGGACTCCTAAGATCTTTTGTAACAGCTTCTATGCTGAGGTAGCTGAGTTGGTGGCAATCCCCCTGTGCTGAGATGGGAAAGGTCCTTCTGTAACAGCCCCTTGTGATAGGTGACTGAGTCTGTAACAATGGACGAGCTCGGAGGCCTAATGTCACGCCTCTGCGGGGGCGTGCGTTATTCTGTAACAGATCCTGCCTAAGGCAAAGGACTCTGAGTTGGATCCCCACTGAGTGGAAGGACTCCCTAGGTCTTCTGTAATAGCTCCTATGCCGAGGTAGCTAAGTCGGTGGCAATCCCCCTATGCTGAGGTGGGAAGGTCCTTCTGTAATAGCTCCTTGTGTTAAGGTGACTGAGTCTGTATCAATGGACGAGCTCAGAGGCCTAAGTCCAAAGGTCACGTGTCACTGAGCTGAGCAGTAAGACAGGGAGAGGATAAGGGCGAAGTCAAGGGTGTTATGCTCCACCGGCGTGAGTCCGACTTGGACACAAGAAAGGCGTAATCGACTTAGCGAAGATTAGGTGAATAGGGACCACGTGTCAACCTAACGCAAGGTGAACAGGGGCACACGGGCACACACTGCACCGTAAAGGTAAAGAAGATGGTTCCTTGGTGAACCGAAGTGGGAGCACACTTAGTCTGAGGCTAAGGCAGTCAGGAGACGAGTCAAGTGGTGGATTGAAGAAGACCAAGATGGGGACTCTTGGTCTTCCGAGTCGACTACTTATACAGATACGCGCGGACTTTAAAGCGCCGCTGGAACAATAGGAAACCAATAGCGTAACTAGCTCGAACCCTAGTACCGCTATCCTAGAAACGAGTCATACATGAGCCACATGTGACTACTATGATGACTGATGTGATGTAAATGTCCATGACTAATACCATGAGTTGGTCCGTAGTCATAACCGGTTGTGATCGTAACATTACCCCCTTTTCAGATGCGAGGCCCACCTCGCATGAAAGCCGACAACGGCCAGTCCTTCTGCACCTCCTCAATCCGCCAAAACGTGTTAGCCCTTTCCATCCTGTAGATGGAGTCCAACTTATCCTGCGTAACGTTCACCAACTGAAGCCTGATCTCCCTCATACGTGTCAACAGCCGGTCCTCATGAAACGCGGCTGCTCAGAAGCGATGTATCTCGGCCGTGAGAGATTCATCCCCTATTATTTCAAGGGCGCGATCGGTGGTGTTCCCCTCTTTGAGCATGACGAGGTCTTCATGTGCAATGAAGGCCCGGTTGTTGTGAGGGCGGTGTGGCTGGGCGTATAGGGGCTGGCCGTAGACGTATGGCGAACCACTTACCAGCCCTAGCACGAATGGGTTGCCGCACATGACCACTTGCACATGGTCGGCGTTCACAATTCGCCCTCCGGGGAGTGTGACCTTGAAGGGAATTGAATTGGGTCCCCTATTGCGCCGGAACCCTTCTGGTGCCATGAGGGAGGCGGGATCGTCTTCGGGAGATCTGGGCTCGTGGGGCGCCACTCGGAAGACTCGGATGTCTCCTCTGTACATGGGATCTCCGTTGGTGTAGACGACGTAAGGGGTGGCATTGGGATTGTCAGCGTGGCTTCGTGTTCTGAGGAAAGAGTGTCTCGCCGGGTATTGATCGCTATCGTCATAGATAGCGTTATCGTCCTCCAGTACTTTTGCCTCGCCTTCCTCGCCTTCCTTCGCATCTCTGCCAGGTGTAGCTGTTCCTCCTGCCACTTGCGCGCCGTCTCCTTCCACTGCATCTCCCATGCTCGGAGTGACTGCACACTCGTCAGCGCTTGGGAGAGCCGCTCGAAGGGCGGCGAGCTCTTCAGTGGTGATGGGGGTGGTGTTGTATTGTCGACCGGTATCGGGGTCGATGAGGTTGTAAGTGGGGGCGGTGTCGTCAGTGAGGACCCCGCCGGTAGGTAAGGGGAAGCGTCTCTGGATGGCATCCCACTCTTGCTGGGTGATAAGCCCCTCTTCGTCGGGGACATCTTCAGGAGCTCTGAAGGTGTGCAGCGTGTTACGGGCCACTGCGCCCCTGGCAAGGTGTTCAACGAGCGTGGGGTTCGGTGTGGAGGCATTGGTAGTATTCATTAGGAGATGAGAGTCAGGAGTGGGGGATGGAGACTTAGCGCGACATCTCGCAGCCCTTATATGTACTTCTTGGTCGGGGTTTGAAGTTTTAAAATCCCGAACAGCTTGGTCTGCAAAGACGTCATCCTTATCGACCCACTGATTGTCCGAGTCTGGATAGCCCTTCCATTTGACAAGGTACTGGAGCTGGTGTCTTCTGCCGAACCGCCGAGAGTCTAGAATCTTCTCGACCTCGTATTCTTCCTCGTTATCTACTAAATCCGGTGGCGGGCGCTGGTAGTTTGGTCTGTGCGTGGGTGTCTCACGATAAGGTGTGAGAAGATCTATGTGGAAGACGTCGTGGATGCTCCACTGCGTGGGAAGTTCGAGGCGATAATTGACAGGGGACATCACCTGGACAACCTTAAATGGTCCATGCCGTTTTGCGGCTAATTTCGCGGTTGGTTGGTGCGTACGTAGGTGGCGTCCTTCGAGCCACACGAGGTCTCCTTCTTTGAATTTGGGCGTATCTTTGTGTTTGACCCATGACTTTTGTGCCCGGAACATACAGGCGAAGGCGTGCTGTCGTGCCTGTTTGAACTGATCTAGTCGTAGTGACACCTGTGGGATAGGGGATGGTCTGTCAGTCCAATCAGCGCGGGGGTTGTACCCTGATAAGAGGAAAAAGGGGGACTCTCGCGTGGTTTCGTTTGGCCAGTTATTGTGCGTGAATTCTGCCATAGGTAGATATCAAGTCCAATCGTCCTGCCGCTCATTTACCCAGAAGTGGAGGTATTGCTCCAGCCACTGGTTCATTCGTTCCGATTGGCCGTCGGTCCTGGGGTGATAAGCGGTTGAGATGTTTTGGCTGATGTCGAGAATCTTGCATATCTCTCGCATGAATTTGGATGCAAAACGCGGGTCTCGATCACTGATAACACGCGAAGGGAGTCCAAATCGTGGGAAGACGTGTGACACATACAGAGCAGCTGTCCCTTCAGCGGTTATCTCTTCATGGCAAGGGATGAAGATGGCGGCCTTGGTGCAATCGTGATCTGTTATGGTTAGAATGGAGTCATAACCGCAAGATATGGGGAGTTTGGTGATGAAGTCCACTGCGATGGTCTCGAATGGCAGGGCTTCCGGTTTGGGATAGATGGGCTGCAGAGGCGCTCGGATGGGGCGAAGATTGACCTTGTGTCGTTGGCATTCCGCGCATCCTTTCACGTAGTCTGTGATGTCGTTTTTCATCTGCGGCCACCAGTAGTGTCGCTCTGTCAGCTGGAGGGTGCGTTTGCAGCCAATGGATAGCGATGGCTTATGTAATTGATACCCCCAACCGACGGTGAGATTCTTTAATAGTTCATACTCAGCTGGCGCCGGCCGACGGCGGAGATTCCGCCATAATTGATAGTCCAGCCGACGCCGGCTGGGTTGGAGATAATCGGAAATCCATGCGGATAGTTCCATGATAATGTAGGGTATCCAGAGATGCTCTTGAACTCAAATATTTGACTGGGTGAGCACTGTTCAGGTGTGTGAGATCATTGATCACCTGTTGAGATATGTACAGCAAATTGCATACATATCAGACAACTACAATTATATTGGACAAGTAATGAACATCTGATCGCAAGTCAATATATAATGATAGATGATCGGTGTTGGGGGAAATAGCTAATAACTAATAGTTCATACTCAGAATATACATGTCAGGAAATCCGCTGTAATGATAGTCCAACAGCATTGCCCAAAAGCGGACCTCCGCTTAATTCCTGTCACAGGCAAATGGATATATATGAGAGGGGATCGGGGGGTTCGAGAAAAGCCATTCATTTCATTTGCAAGAACCAAACACTTATGTCAATTGATATGTACTATAGGAGGAATACATGAATCAGGACAAGCAATCTCATTTCATCTTACAGTGTTTCAATGGAGCATCAGTAATCGGAGTAAGAGCCTTTACAGAGCTTCTGGAAAGTCCCTCCCATGCATGCATCTGGTATGATGCATATGCTTGATGCCCCTTTAATGAACCTTGTGCAGCAATGATCATGAGTTTCTTCCATGTCTCTGCTTTGGAATGGAAGTATGCTGGGATCCATTTAGCTTCATTATGGATGCTGTCTTGTTCCTCTGACCACCGCTCAAACTGTGCCCTTGCACGGAGCCAGTGAACCCTTTCAACTGTATGAATATATGAGCACATGAATATAGAATTCAATGGAGCACATACAATCATCCATCCATGTTCCATCATCTTCAGTGGTATTGCCAAAGCCCCAGATCCAGGATTGTTGTGTATTCCGCTGTCCTACTTGTTGTGATCCAAGGACCAATGTTGCTACACGGAGATCCTTTGAATGGAGCTTCGGGAGGTCCTGTGGAATGGGTGCAGCTTTGCGGAGTTTCCTATAGGCATCCCGTGCCATGCTATATATGCGCGCATGCTCACGGACATTAGTGTCAACACTGTGTATGGCATTCCAGGCACGGGTCTTTGTCTGTTGTGTGTGAGCAGGTCGTACCTGAGTGCGGAACAGAGCGGATTTAAATCCAAGAGCAAGGCGGATTCCATGAATGGATTCACTAGCTTGAGCATGGCGTAGCTGTACCTCCTTTCCAGCAAGGGATTGGAAACCATGCCTAACACACCATTCCCATCCAAGGGAAGATGGGAGGAGGACCGGAAAGTCCTCAGGATTAGTTGCATCCATCCCAGATCCATCCAGTGCTTGTGGAGTAGGACGGATGGAGGCATGGGCTGAATGATCATCATCTGTATCTTCAGGATCTCCAAGATCATCCACATGGTCATATTCCTCATAGTCACCCAAAGGCACTATTGAGGAATCATCTGCAAGCGGCTGGTGGAGTAGGAAGGAATCTCCCTGGTGCTCAAATATGTCAATGAGCTTCTGAAGGCGACTCCGCTTGTTTTCAATGACTTGAGCCTCCTCAGTGTTGATCTTCAGACCATGTGCTCGGAGTTGATATCTGATAGCAAGCCTTTACAGAGTGGTTGTTAACCAACAGTCAAATGGGTCATTGGATGGACTCACTGCAACTCCTGGATCTTTATCCCACATGCAATCCAAGATGTTTGACCATGAGCGGTAATATCTCCGCTCTCCTCCAAAATCAGCTGCTGCTGAATCTCTGCACGAGAGGGAGCTAATGATAGACATTAGTATAGAATACATAGGATTTGTCAGGTCACAATACCTTTGGATGTCACTGTATCATATATGTCCATTAAAGTGGGGTCTTCATGCCTGTTTGATTGAGCATGACTTTCTGCCTTAAGCCATCGTTTAGTCTTCTTCTTGAACCTTGCATTGAGAGTGTCTAATATCTCAGCACTGAGATCTATACCATTATCCATCCGTTTCCACCGCTTCAGAAGTGATGGAACTGGAACATTATTATATTAGAATCAAATGGATTATAGATACGGATTAAACGGACCAATGCGGACCATCTTCTTCCAATTGGAATGGTTCATATGTGCATCCAATACCTCCTGGCAATGGGCAAGGGACATCCCACGGATGCTCCGTGAGATGTTATTGAGTGGTGCCCACAATGTCTCAATGATCTCTCCATCCACCTGCTTCGCTCCAGGGATATAGCTTGGGGAAAAGCGGGGTAAGCATGAATCTTGATGGCCATGGATATGAAAGAGGCCAATCCCAGTGCGAAGTTGCAATGAGCTAGACAGAGATAACTCCGGGCTCTTCTCCACCCTTTCCTTGAAGTGAACACCATATTGGCACATGATATCATACATGACCAAGGCCACAGGGATGTCCCCCATATTGTAGGAAAGGGCCTTGCAAAGGCTATAGTCCATATTGATTTGCCTGACATCAAACATACATCAATTATCAATTCCATACTTAGGGTGCTTAATGCGTCGGACATACCTCTCTCCCTTCTGGAAGTCAACTACAGATGTAGGGACAAAGAATCCATGACAGCATGCGGTTGCTCCAATGCCTGTAACATCAAGGTGTGGACGACTTGAATTGGCCTGTTCAATGGCCCTGTATGTGTTACATGTGCTGGGCTATGAGACTATAAGACAACAGTCACTGTCAATAGTATCTGACATGCCTGGGAAATCTCTTGCCCACTATGCAGATGAGCCTTATATGAATTGGGATTTGCCATGAAGGCCATCCCCGCTGATAGCGGAACGTCCGTATCTCCTGTCCTACACCTCATGTGCTCTGCTGAGAAGTTGCCATCCATTATGAAGGTTCGGATGAGTTGATTCCTTCGAGCAAGTCAATACTGAGATATTTGACATGTTCTCAATGAATACATACGGCTTATCATTATATCTGGTCCTCCAATCATCTGGTAGATTGATGCCTGGCTGTGGACAGGCTGGACAGAATATGGCCATGGACCCTTCATTAGCGGATGTCCCTGTGTGCTGATGTCCCAAACCGCTTTCAATCCTATTCTTCAAGTCCCTCCATTGTCGGGATGCCCTCAAGAGCTGTTTGTAGAGGTTCTATATGTCTCCATCAATAAGATGTTATGCAGTATCAGGATAGCATTGATACTCACCGGGACATGGTCAGGGAACATCCGATTGGTGATGCTCTGAAGCTTAGAATAGTACTGTTGTGCAGTTGTCTTGCACTCCAGGTTGTCAGCCAAGAAGTCATCCAGAACTGAGAAGGTGAATGCAGTCTCAATCTGCTTGAAGGTTGAAGGAAATATCCCAGCTTGGAGTAGTTGCTCATCATTGGCACCAGCGTTGGGGCATATGCAGAAGAGTACATCCATATCAAAGACACCTGTTTGATTGACAACGGTGATCAGCGGGTTTCCCGACATTGTGGTCCGAGTGCGTCGTGTGTTTCCCTCAGAGGGATCCAACACATCCCCAACAAAGTCAAACAATGTGTCTGAAATCCCAGGCATATCTTCAAGAGTTTGTGACGAAGGCTGCGGACCTCCCGACAAATGAGCCTGCTCTTCCTCAACAGATACAAGTGATGCAGAACGAGTCTGACGGGACGTCCGCTTTCTGCACTGTGTCCCATCTGACGCTTGGTGTCCCTATGGATATATGAGTATATGTGGGATTAATATATCTGATATGTTCATACCTCCACTGTAAGTGGACATGGCCTCCCATCATGACCAAAGCAGAGCTTAAATGCAATTGACATTAATGACATTGGTGCAAAGTGTGTGCCAGTCCAGCGGGACATCCGATGGAATGGGGATCGCATATGTGTTTGAAGGCAACATTCCTTGCAGAAGTATTTTCCTCCAATACAATCGGAGCACTTGATCTGCATCAAACTGGTACACATAGAGCAATTTGGAGCACTTGTCAGACCCTCCATCTCGAGCAAAAGGTGGATGTATCTGCTCCGCATGTCTGTCCACTGGCTCATTGGTGTCTATGAATAATCAGAAGTCCGACAATGATCATAGGAGGTTTGTGGACATACACTTTGTTGGGGCTGGGATTCCTCTGCTTGAAAGTCTTGCAAATCAGGTTCATATGGCTCTATGTGGTGAAGGGTATGTGATTCCTCTATCCCATGTGGTGAGTCCCTGGATGACTGCGACTGTACTGTCTCCATAGTGGTCTCCACTCCAGTTTGAGACATTGAAGCTTGACCTGACTTCCCCTTCTTTAAGTGGAAAGGGACTTCCTTTACAGTGGTACGGAGTCCCCGCTTAGTCTTCCGTGTCTGGTTAACAACCTCAACAACATCTCCCATGGGAATGGTGAAGGTATTCTTTGGAGGCATGATGAATGGAAATGGATAGAATGAAGATGGTGTGAATGAAAGTCAATGGGTGACATGGATTATCTCCATTCTTAAATATACCTGAGCATCCTCAATGATCTATACACCTGGTTGATCCACTAGTGGTGTTGTCCAACCTTCAAATCTGAAACCAGTCCCAATGTGAAACCCTACATGAGACAGTACGACCACAGTACAATAGTCTACATCATGGAGGACCTTCTAATCAGCTATCATTAGTATTTCCTAATTCCGAAGACATCTCCGATGCATGATCCAACCCATCATCATGATACAAGCTATCTTCTGTTCCATGTGAAATATTGGAAACATCAATCCCTTCTGCCTCACACAGTGCCCTTACCATGAGCGAGAAGTCATTCACACTCCTGTGTATATTCTCTGAGTCGGAAATGATATCCATGTCCACCTTGAAAGGTAAGATGGATGGAATGGATTGACAATGACAGGTACACACCTCATATTCATTGAGTGAGCTTTCCTGCTCCTCCAAAGGATGTTGCACATCCGCCTTGAAAGGTAAGATGGAATAGGAAGAATTGATGGTGACAGGTACATACCACACATTGATTGATTGAACTTGTTTCTTGCTCCTCAGAAACATGTTCCAGCAGGGGTTTCAGACTGATGGTTTCAACATCACCATCTGAGCCATACATGTCATCCTCATCAAATGATTGTGTATCAGAGGGTGAGTCGTCCACAGGATCGGAAAACATGGTGGGAGTGTGGAGAGGGGGGGAGCGGGAGATCCGCTTATGTTCGTGAATGGTGCTGGTGTACCGGGAGGGCTTTGATGTGGATGATACAAGTTTGCCTTTGGATGTGTGAGACTCCATGATTGGTAGTAGAGCAATAGAGTAGCTAAACCTGAAGCAATATAAATACCATGGACATGTGAAACAGGTTTGGCCTTGCTGAAGATACATGAAACGCTGCCTGAGGATCTATGGTAATTGTTAGACTACACCTCAATATATGACATGGCATGAATGTCGGACGGTCCGCTGTTTCAATGTCACATATGAATGGCGAATGAATAATACTAGACATACAATACTCTAAACACATGCATATTTGATATGATCTATAGAAGGCATATGTGATACAACCTGCCAGCTTTACTACAGAGATATTCAGCCATGTATCCCGCCTTTGCAATGTGCCGACCACTTAATGGAGATGTATTTAGGGTGTGAGTCGGGTTTAGTCCGGATGGTCCGATGTATTAAGTCGCATGCCACTCAGCTTTGCAGAATCCCACATATGGGAATCAAGTCATATGATGTACAACGTCACATGTTACAGATGGGTCACATGAAGCAAATGACAGATGGATCACATGAAACTGATTGCACACACGTCACATGTACCGATTCATTCAAATAGGGAAGTCCGACTACGTGATTACAAATTGTCCTAAAATGCATATTCGATTATTTACTGTGTGGGGGGGATCTCCGGCGATGGCCTGCGTGATGCAGCACTCCAACCCGAACGCGCAACTTGAAACATACGTTAGGTGTGCATGAAACAGCCAAGAAACACAAACTACTCACCTGATGATTGGCGCAGCGGCCCACCCGTAGAGGAATGGTGTGAGGCCACGGAATGGCGAGAGGTGATGGATGCGGCCTTGGATGCAGGGGCACTCCCACCCAATCGATCCACTTGAAATGCATGTCAGAGCGGGACATCCGCTATAAGAATAATACATACCCATCACTTGGCGGGGCTCTGAAACGACGCTTGAAGTTTTCGATGATGCATTTGAACGCGCATCTGAAAGTTTGAGTAAAGATAAGGGGATTCCCGGCGAAGATGTGGCCTGGAGGCCAGGGGAATTAGTGGTGCTAGAAGCGGGCTGTCCGATGCTGGGGATAGAGGAAGAATCAACCCCCTGCTTCTCCAAGAGCACTCCCAGCATGAGGAGAGCGTCCTGCAACTTCTGGTTCGTTCGACGTCGTCCACGACGGTTCTCCTCCATCAATGTGGCCTGGTCCTTCTTCAAATCACGTATTTCGTTGGACAGTTCGTCCACCCGTTGCGCAAGAGCTTCAATTTGCGCATCCACAAGAATGCCTAGATATTATCAGTGATATCTCTGGCACATTCGCGTTCGGAAATATACCGGACTTACTCGGGGTTTGCGTGCGTACGGACGAGGCAGATCGGGCGTCCCCCATCCAATGCGGCCTGATGCCCCAGGATGCAGGCAGACTGCAGGTCTTGTGTAGAGTCGCACAGGCGACGCAAGCAGACGTCAGGCGCTTCACATTGGCCTGTGGCTTGCACGCCTTTGCTTTGCGAGTTATACATGGGCCACACATATCCTGCAGCGAATATAGTAGCCAATAAAATGATAGGATAAGTCCACAATGCTCACCAGACCCGTGGCCTCAACCGTACTATCCTCTTCAAGACGTGGGCACTGTTTGGCACGAGGAGGGGATGAAATAACCACCTCAACTTGCGACTTGCCGGACTTCCGAGGGGTTGTTTCCTCTGACTCCACAGTTGGTTCATCGGGGCTCGCCGGAGCAGGCCACTTCTTGTTCCGCAGGCCATACGGATGCTTCGAAGGCTCAGATGGTGGTGGATCAGCTCGAGCCTTTCCCTTGTCGGGAAGCGTTGCGCTTGCGAGGGACGACTCTGGTCTGGATGGATGAGTTGAGCCATCCCCAGGATCATCTGTGGGATCATCCGCAGGATCGTCCGCAGGCTCGTCCGCGGAGCCATCTGCAGGCTCATCCGCCGGGTCATCCGCCGGGTCATCTGCTGGCTCATCCATAGCGACTTGGCACAAGTGAGCGATGGAACAAGTGTATGCAGGGGACGTACGATCATCCACATATTCGTTGACAGGAGCCCACCACATCTTCTTCGGCTGAATACCCTCCAGATACTTGCTTAGATCGATAGATGTGTATGCTTCGTGCCAGTCCGGACTTATTATCTCTTGTTTTTCGCATAGAGATGCAATGTAATCGATGGTTACATTGTCCCAGTCTGGATCGCGGGACTCCCGCCTAGCGTTCCCCCACTCATATCCCATTACCTGGGCGACTGCATGAAGCCTGGGCTTCTTGGGGCGGTCTATATACCGTCTGAATATCGCACTAACTGTCTTCTATAACATGTATCAGTTTATTGCTCAGTATATTTATCGAACTGACTTACCAGCTCCACACTGACATGCTTGTTGAGCATGGCCAGTTGCTCAGCCGTCGTAGGGACCTCCGCAACGTGTCTAATCGCTGCCAGGCACTTAGCAGCTATCACAAGCATGACAGTCTCATCCTTCGTCAATTCTGTGACAGCTTTCTTAGCCATTGCAAGTGATGTGGCGGGGCAGGATATACGGGGGAGATATGGGAGAGATATGCGCTCACAGAATAACCCCCAAAGAACCATGTTGGGCTCTATTGGACTTCCCACGACCCATGTCCGATGTCCGATCCCATGCTTCCAATCGAAGACAGATCACATGTACATATGCATACACATCGAATCTGATTGGGACACGTTTGAAACAATAATATATTCGCTGAACTAGGCCTCCTCACTTCTCAGAGCACAGCAACTATGTCCGACGCTCCCCGCTCTTCCCGCTCTCAGTCTCGCACATCTGAGCGATCCCAGCCCGCCCCAAGTAAGCCCCAGCCTCCTCCCATCAAGCCCATGCCTGCTCCCATCAAGCCCCCTAATCGTGCTAAGTCCAAGTCGATGGGACCTCCGCCGGCCCCAAAAGCGGCTGTGGAAGATGATGGCTTTGACTTTCTGTCAAGCGTTCCATCTCCAGTCATTCCACTCCCCAAGGCGGTGGGTAACAAGGATGTACGCACCAAGGTATGGAATTAGATCACTATATGCCTGATACATACTAACATCGTCCCCTACAGCCTGATGCGAAGAGGATGAAGGTCCGGGGTGCATCCCCACTCGACGACTTCATGGACCTCATCCCTGCATCTCAAAGGCTCGTGGGTCGCCCGCAGGGAGGTCCGGCAGGCTCCGCAGCTAAGGGGAAACCCTCTGCTGCTGTTGTTGACTTATCCCTAGTGGACTCGACGTCTGCAGAGACGCAGGTATGTCTAAGTGTGCTTTATATCATATTCACACATTACCTCTATTCTAGGATTCGGATATCATGGATATCGATGGTGCAGATCCTGAACGACTGCCCAATGTTCCTAAGACGTCTGATAGAAAGGCGGGCGTTCCGAAAGCACAGGTACGTATTTATACATCTATTACACACATCCCACAGATCCTAAAGACATATGCATACAGCCCATCGCATCGGACAAGTCGCAGGACGTCCGCAGTGGGGTGACTCGCCCTGTAACTCGTAGTGCTGCGGAGCTCCCCACAAAGCCGTCTGCATCTCCCGGGACATCCGCTCCCACCGGCACCATGCATCCGATGGGTATCACCATCCCTGCCACCACAAAGCCCCAAGACCTTGGCGAATTGGATGCCAGGACAGCTGCGCTCAAGATTCGGCTTGCACAACTGTGGGAAACAGTCACCAAGCTTAGGGCTAATTTGAAAGACATAAATGACGAGCTTCACAAGGTAGTTCTTGAGATTGAACAGACTGCGGCCGCCCTCGGGTGATCCGCACTATTGCGTAGCCCATGTAACATGTCATATGTAGCTGTCGATCAAATGGAACACATAGCGGATATAGTTGGTCGGACTTCCGCTTCTCCCGATGCCTGTACCATGTTATATGTAAATGTCAATTGAATGGGCTGTATGGCGGATATACATAGCCGGACGTCCGCTTCGCCCGATACATGTACTACGACCATTATATCATCACATATGTCCACTCTGATATCAAATCCTTAAGTGCTCCTTTCTGCCCCATCTGTTGTCTCCACATGTCCATACATGTTTCACATATGTCTCATCTTCAGGTGCAGAGGTCCACTATTAGAACATTGTAATACCAAGTCATGCCATGGCTATTACACATCGGGACATCCTCTTGCACAATATGATACCCCACATTGCTCAAACAGTTTCATTGTATTGGTGCTTGATGTCGGACCATTCCCGACCATCATCCGATTCTCTATTGTATCACAGGAACATATTTAATGACTGGCCATCACAATGAGATGCTCATATCCATCCACTTAAGCGTCACACCTAGTACATTTGTTGTTGATAAGTGACCCTTGCGCACCTAGCGGCTCACACGGACCGGACTTGCAGCATGGACTGCTTTAGATTAGATATACAGGACTTGTAGATTAGATACTGTTTGATCTGTACAATCTGGACTTATCATTGCGTCACATATGACATCACTGTACTTCTAATGACATCATACATCCGGACTCTGCGTTGTATAACGCCTTTGTACTTTCCTTTGTTCTTTACTTAGTATTATCTTTATTATGATGTCAGTATGATATCATCTAGTTCTGGACTCTTCTTGTTCTCCTCTCCCTTGTTCTCAAAGCGTCCACTCTTTTGTCCCTTTGTAGAACAAAAGCACCTTTGTATTCTGTGACTAGCGTTACTTGTGTTGTACTACTGTCACCCTCTGTAGGAGTATAAGTAGAGTACCATGTACGCTCCTGGTCCACATCAGTTCTCACTGCTTGTGTGCCAGGTAAGCTCCCTTCCCTCTAAATGTATAACATCAGTTCTCACTGCTTGTGTGCCAGACAACTCCATTGCTTTACCTTGCCTGACCCCCTGTTGCTGCTTCAAGCACTTCTGCATATCTCACCACAGACTCTTTAGCCCTCTGTGAGTATGCCCTTCTATTGTGCTGTTCATCATTTGTCCATCCTCTCAATCACCATACCTTGTCCATCTATCCATCCTCATCTCATCCATTATGCAGAATGAATACCTCAATGATTCTGATGGTAGTGGAGATCCCTCAAGCTTACAGAGCTATGGGGAGCAATCTGTGAACACAGGATTCTCTATTACCCCTCGAGATGGAGACATTCTACTAGAATATCTCGATAAGTTCCAAGAGGCTGATACTCATGATCGCACTAGGATTGTTGAGAAGGCTATGGGAGAGCTGTATCATCTCCGCCCTGCTAATACACCCTTTGACAAGAAGGATGCAAGAAAGGCATGTTTCACTATGAATATCGGACCATCCTTCTCATTTCCCATCCCAGAAAATCCACAAGTGGTTTTATAACCACTATGTCCGCCCCAAGCGTCAATACATCAAGTTTACTCGTAAATGGTCCGCCAGGAACGCATTCTATCATCTGAACCGTGATGAGGTCTTAAGGCTTGCAAAGGAGACCTCTGGGACAGAACCGGGAAGTCCTGCATTCATAGGAGCCCTTCAGGATGCAACCACTGCTCTATGGAATGAACTGTCTATTGAGGATCAAGAGGAGTATCAAGAGTCTGCTAGGGAGTGGTCAGAGAAGACACCACCAAAGAACATTCAATCAAGGTATGCACATATCCAAATCACCTGTTCATTGATTCCTCATATACCTCCTATGTAGGATGGCATCCTCTCTGCGTGAGCGGATCATCCAGGACTTCCAAAGTCAGCTTTATAAGACATGCGGAATCCGCTCCATTGTCCTAACCACATATGAGGGTGAAGACAACGACCTCAAGATAGGCTTGTAAGCAATCAAATACATATCCCTTGGTCATGTCTGCTGAGCGTCGGTTGATCCGATCTTAGCAATGATGTCAACAGTATATTGCAGGATGGAAAGGACTTTCGGAAGTTCTGTCCAGACTGGAAGAGTGCTGCCCTCTGGCAGCAATGGGCTCAATTTGGGATGCAGTGCTTTGCCAAAGGTATGTTATGCCCATCATCTTGTCTCAAGTGATTACATCTAATAAATGCATGCCTCAGATACTGTGAAGGAACGTCCGAAAAGGGACCTCTCAAAGACCATCACCACCCCAATCCCCCTTGTGTTCAATGCAGATGGATTCCCGGAGCTCCCGACAGTTGTTTCCCATGATGGATATAAAGCTAAGGTCGTTCAAACATTGCTGAGGGACTATTGCACTGCACATATCCGTGAGTCATTCTTCAATTCATGTGCTGCAGTATGTCACATATGTGAATAAGGATATGTCACTGGAATCGAGAACCAGACCATTCCATGGGGTTCATTGTCAAGTGATCCATCTGCCTGGATAGATGAGGAATGTATTCCATATGATTTTGAGTGGAAGGACCCATCCAAGATCCGGATTGATGAGGTCTTTCGCCTTCTAGACCATTGGAGGGATAGGCAAGACCAAGGTATTGATCCCCTGATGTGGGTTCCGACATGCCCACTCTTCAATGATACGAGGCAGCCTACAATACATAAGCGGAACATCCGACGTGCTCGACCCAAGCAATCAGATGGATCTGACGAAGAGTCCTTTGACCTTCACTATAATGAGGACTCTAATCCTCAGGGTGACAAGACTGATGACTCTTTGGATGAATCATCTGTCCATGATGAGCCATCTGACCATTCATGGGCTGCGGAATCTCCTCCACTTCATGGGTCTCAGGATGAAACTGATCCTGGTGAGTATGGCTGCTATCATGGTGTTTTTCATTTATTCATGATATATGTTTAGGGAATGACGGAACACCCGACTCTCCAGGATATAAATCTTCAAATATCAATAGATCATCATCATCAGGTTTGTACCTCGTCCATATCCCATCACAGCTACCCAGATATACTAGCATCCCAACTTTCAGATATAGCAGGTCCATCAGATACACACCATGTGCAGGAAATGAAGGAACTCAATACTAGCCCACTTATAGAGAAAAGGAAACGATTTATCAAGGTGTCAGAGAAGATCAAGTGAGTACTTTCAATGCAATAGTTTCCCAGCCATTAATCCCGCTTTTCTAATCATTCTCCAGGAATTTGGACACTGGCAGGGGTGCAGCAAAAGTTCATCCTAGCTATCTAGCCAGGTAGTCTATATGTACATTTCCATACTGGAATATCTGCACATGCTTTCCACTTACTACTTAATATTCTCCTGTACTAATCTATCATTTGTTGACCAATAGTATGTGCATATGAGCTTCGGTATATCCGCACTTCCACAACCATATTCAAGTCCGGTAAATACCTGCAATGTCTATAGAGATCTTACGGGGTTAAACCACCAATTGAAAGATTGGGGACCCATTTATATCTCTACACATCCAATTAGGAAGTCCTGTCGTATATCCTTATGAGGTCCCTATCCTGTATTCACCTTATTTACTCCCCTGTATTTCCTTTCACCAACACCCACTAGCCTGCATTTGTATGTATTCACAAGCGGGAACTCCGCTCTAGCTCACTGTGCCTTGACTCTGTCTGTTGTCTCTGACACTTATAAGCAGTCACCACATACTTGTGATCAAATATTCCATTCTGCTCATTTTATTGAATATAGATGACCTCTGGATACTCCACATAGACTAGTAGCCTCTATGACCTCAATGCATTTCCATTGTATTTATGAAGTCCGTTGGAGATCCCCGACTATTTCCGACCCACCTATCGTCAGTTACACTATCAATTATCAGAGTTGTCATGATTGGTATATTATTATTAGACAACCTCTGAATAGACTACATAGTAGCCTGTATGATCTCTGTTCATTTATATTTTACTTATGATGACCCTCAGAGATCCCCAACTATCTCCGACCCACCTGTTGTCAATTAGACTATCAATTATAGCGGGTGTCCCGATTGGTATATTATTATTAGATATTCTCCCTAATATGCATAGACTATCAATTGACATTCACCTGTGATCAGACACTCCTTATGTATTCTGTTTCACTTGTATTCATTTGATGTGCTTGCACATATCTGAGTGGATGGTCTTATATGCCTGAGTCTTGCTCCTTTGATTGATTACACATCACCTTTGGATACTACACATATAATAGCCACCTCTAAGCCTTTCTATTCTGTGTTCGAGTAACTCATCAATCCCCAACTATTCCCGACTATCTCCGACCCAGCCGACGTCGGTTGGAGTATCAATTATGGCGGAATCTCCGCCGTCGGCCGGCGCCGGCTGAGTATGAACTATTAAAGAATCTCACCGTCGGTTGGGGGTATCAATTACATAAGCCACCGCTGATCATTATGTGGCGTTTGATGCCTGGATGGCCGTATATAGGGGAATCATGATGTGCTGCGATGATGGTGCGTTTGTCATGGATGCCTCCGGTGACCACTCGACGTCCATCCTTGTACCACGTCCCTTCAATGTCTTTTAGTTTATGCGTGTCGACCCATGGCTTCAGCTTAGCTATGTCTTGTTCGTAGATGGGGTGCATGGGAATCGTTTCTACTGGTAGAATCTCCGGTCTCCCGTGAGGGTTTTGCGGTTCTTCTAGGATGTTGGCACATATGAAGACGCTGTCTGGTAGTACTGTTATTCCTTCGTTGTCGTGTTCTCCTTGGTCGTAGTCTGGTCTTCTCGACAGTGCGTCGGCACGCCCGTTAGAGGTTCCTTTGACGTGATGAATTTCGAAGTCATATTCAGAGAGTTCGAGTACTTCCCTGGCAACGCGTCTGCTAATTTTTTGCAGTGACTTCCAGTATTGTAGGTTTAGATGGTCTGAGAAGACCTTGATCTTGTGAGGGGAACCTGCTAGGAGGGGCCTCCAATGGCGGAAAGCTTTAACAATTGCCAGGAGTTCGAGATCGTAAATGTCGTAGTTCCGTTCTGCTTCATTGAGGGTAGATGAGTAGTAGCCAATGGGGTGTCGTTTGCCATCCTTTTTGCGTTGAAGGAGGACCGCTCCCGTTGCAAAGCCCGACGCATCGACCTCCAACTCAAATTGTTGGGTGAGATCGGGGTGTGCTAGGATGGGTTCGCTGGTGACAAGGGTTTTAAGGTCTTGGAACGCCTTTTCTTCTTCGGTTCCCCAACGCCACTCGGTGTCCTTTCGTGTAAGTTTGTTAAGTGGTCGTGCCTTGGTTGCAAATCCTCGTATGAAAGGTCGATAAAAATTACAAAACCCAAGAAAAGAGCGGACGTCCTTAACTTTGGTTGGCGTAGGCCAGTCCTTGATACCGGCAACTTTGACGGGGTCCATGCGCGTCACCCCCTTTTCAAGGATTACCCCCAGGTAATCCATGCGCGGGGAGTGGAAAAGGCATTTTTCGAGTTTATAATAGAGGTCGTGCTCTGCAGATACACGAAGAACGTCCCTGACTGCTTCGATGTGATCTGGCAGCGAATGTTGGAGTCCGGTGGCGATGCTGATGTCGTCCATATAGACTCTAATAATCGTTCCACGTGCTTCATGCTTTGCCATGATATCTCTAAATATAAAGTTCATCATGGTCTGGAACGTCGCAGGGGAGTTGGTCAGGCCAAAAAACATCACCGTGGGTTCAAATAGTCCGTATCACGTTTTAAACGCTGCTTTCTCCTCATCTCCTTCCTTGATGCGTATATTATTATATCCCCACCTAATGTCAAGTTTAGTGTAAATATGGGCGTTGCTTAGGTCCGTGATAAGGTCAGAAATGAGAGGGAGTGGGTATTGATTGCGAATGGTGACCGCGTTGATCTTTCGATAGTCTTGTACTGGTCGTAGTTTTCCATCCTTTTTCTTGATAAAGAAGAAGGATGATGCGTATGGGGATTTGGAAGGCCTTATGTATCCTTTCTTTAGTTGTTCGTCTATCCACTCCCGTAGTTTCTTATCCTCTTCTTGAGTCATGGGGTATATTTTGCAGTCAATGGCGTCTGCTGTTCCTGGCTTGAACTCGATCGCATGATCCCAGGGTCTACTGGGAGGAAACCTGTCCGACGCTCCTTCACTGAAGAGGCATTCAAACTCTCGATACTCGGGGGGTAACTCAGCTTTAGTGATGTATTGATGAGCCACGATGGCAAGGTCTGTTGCTGTCGCTCTGGCTCGACAACCTTCTTCGAATTGTTGTCGCTGTTCATCGGTGATGACGCAGGAGTGTACAACTTCATATTCATCGTCCTGCACGGAGGAGGCTGCCACTACCGGTGTGATCCGCTCGATGCGGGGGTTTACTGATCGGATGACAATGGGGAGCATCGCTTCGTGTATGGCTGCTTGTGACCATTTGATGTGAGGGTCGTATATTGCGAGCCATGGATATCCTAATACGACGTCTTCGTCTCCTATGTCTGTGATAAGGAAGCGTATTTCCTTATTAATTCCTTTAGTTTGTACGTCCACGTCGATATAATGGGTAATACGCCCTGATTTGTTTTCGGTGTTATCAATGTTCCATATTTTCTTCGGGACGTCTAGCGGTTTGGTCCCAAACCCCATCCTTTTGACAAAGGAGGGCCTCATGAAGCAGTGGGTTGCTCCTGAGTCTACTAAAGCTCGTATGTCGGCCATTGCGTAACTGGTGCGAATCGATACTGGAACTCTCATTGAACGGTAGTGAGTCATGATTACACTGTTACAATTGACTGCCCTCACCCAGGCCGATGGGTTCAGGCGTCCTGAAAACCCTCCTTTTTCCACAATTGTTGGAGGATGATATCTTTAACGTCGTCTGATTCTCCGGCTACTCCATTAAGCCAGTCACTGGCGCGCTGTTGAGGGGGTACTTCTTGGACCACCCTGGTAGCGACTTCTGGTTCTTGTTGATGGTAGTCAGTATCGATATACTGACTAGTGGACGCTTGAGATTGATAATCCCTTCGTGGCGATCTGCAATCACAGGCCATGTGTCCGTCCTTTCCACAATTGTAACAAGTGACTGGCCTTTGGTTATTACGTCCTCCTCCTCTCTGCAGGAACCCTCCGCGAGGCCGGTATGGGGGTCGAGGGGCAAGTATCTCTTCTGCCCCTGTCAATCGCCCTCTGATGCGATCTGCCGATGTGTCCATCGCATTTGGGTCTCGTGGGAGGTTTCAGGGTTGCCAGGAGCTTCTTGGCGGCCCCTGCCAAGAGCGTTGTTGTTGTCTTTGCGATCTTTCCTGTTTTTGTGGTGCCCCCTTATTGAGCATCGCTTTGAGATGCATGTATTGTTGCTGGCGGGTAGTGGCAGCTTCTTTCCACTCGCGATAATTTCGTGGGGAGTCGAGGGTGTATACTTTGGAGTATAGATCAGTGGGTAATCCGCTTGTGAATAGGTCGAGTGTCTGAGGGTCATCGAGCCGGTAATGTGCGCGTCGCACTAGTTGTTCGAATTGAGTACAATACTCATCTAAATTGCCTCCAATCATTTTGAGCCCTTTCTTCAATTCATATTGGGCTTGCTCTTGTTCCATCGTGTTTCTGAAGCGCTGCATGAAGCTGCGCGTGACTTCGTTCCACAGTCCTTTGCTTGTTCGGGGTATTCCTGTTTGTATCTGACCGTTGAGCCAGGTGAGCATTGCCAACACCCATTCGCTGACGTTAACGCCTTTGATGTACGATAGGAAGAGGAGGGCTCGTCGGTATGGTGTGGCCATGATACCTTCGTCTGCATTCATGCCCCAGTAAACGTGCCATTGGGTGAGAAATGCTTCGACTTTTGCGCGTTCTCCGTCGAATACTGTGGGTGCTTCGCCCGCTAGTTTACTATTGGGAGGGGGAATAATGGGACCTGCACCTGGTAGTCCTCCTCCAGGGTGTCCTCCTCCTGGTGGTCCTCCTGGGAATCCTCCAGGGAACCCTCCGAATCCTATTCCTCGGGGTGGGGGTCCTCCTCCTGGTAAGTCACCAGGGGGTCCTCCTCCACCGCTGGGAGGGTCGGCTACGTCTGGCCCGATGGCGCGATGGATGGCTACGTCGTCGTCGGTCATTCGGTGACCGGTGTATGGGTCGATGGGAGCCAAGTTGGCTCGCGATTCTTCTGTGATGCGTCTTTGTTCTTCTAGGGCTATTTGATCCCTTGCTTCGATGGTGAGCTGCGTTTCTTGTGTGATAGTGGCTGTTGCCATTGCGACTGCCGGGCTATGAACGTGGATTATTTCTGGTTCGGGTTGATGGATAGTCAGAGACTCAGTTTGTTGTATGATGTGTTCGCCAATGGCCCCTAGACTGGCTTCTTCCGCTGGCGTATTTCCTCGGTCTGGTGATTGCTGACTCTCGGAGGTCTCTTCTCCGCTGATTCCTTCGTCCGTATGTTCTTGTGCTTGTCCGTCGATAGGACCGTAGTCTGCGCGGCTGTTGAGTTCCCGCGTGTCGATGTCGCAGTTGTAATTTCTCCCGGCTGGTCGTATGATATCCCAGTGGTGGTCTATAGGGTTCCAAGTAACCTCGGTCCAACAAAGGTGTTCGAAATTGAACTCAACAGGTCGATAACGGTTTGGGCCGTTGAACTCTACAAAGTATCCAGTATCTTCTCCTCGTTCTCTCCACTGGGCTGCTCCCAAGAATCTTGTTGGTACGTTACGATCTCCTCGTCGTTCAATATGGTAGGGACGGAAAGACGTCCACTGATCTCTGGTCGAGTACGCCACGATGAGGATCTTGGTCTTAATGTTACGCTCCACCGGCGTGAGTCCGACTTGGACACAAGAAAGGCGTAATCGACTTAGCGAAGATTAGGCGAATAGGGACCACGTGTCAACCTAACGCAAGGTGAACAGGGGCACACGGGCACACACTGCACCGTAAAGGTAAAGAAGATGGTTCCTTGGTGAACCGAAGTGGGAGCACACTTAGTCTGAGGCTAAGGCAGTCAGGAGACGAGTCAAGTGGTGGATTGAAGAAGACCAAGATGGGGACTCTTGGTCTTCCGAGTCGACTACTTATACAGATACGCGCGGACTTTAAAGCGCCGCTGGAACAATAGGAAACCAATAGCGTAACTAGCTCGAACCCTAGTACCGCTATCCTAGAAACGAGTCATACATGAGCCACATGTGACTACTATGATGACTGATGTGATGTAAATGTCCATGACTAATACCATGAGTCGGTCTGTAGTCATAACCGGTTGTGATCGTAACAAAGGGGAAGCCTGCACAGAGGCTGAGAGGGGAATGACCCAAAGGGGATAAGGGTCAAGGGTCAGAGGTTCTGGGTCAAGGGCTTGAGTGCTGAAGGAACCAAGGCACTCAAGGAGTCAATGGGAGATACAATGCAGATAGTTGATTAAGCCAAAGCTAAGGAGCTAAGGTGCACTACAAGGTTCCTTATATAGTACAGGATTGCGCCTGAGCGCATAGTGCTACTGGTTGCTATAGATAGAGTGGTGTGCTGGCAAGATGATGCCATTATCGTACAAGATGGTGTTGTGCCAGCAAAGCAGGAGAAGGTTAAACAGGAATAGCATAGAAGGTGCTAGAACAATCAGATAAGGAGAAAGCATGGGTTCAAGAAAGGTAATGGTCGAGAAGGGAAATGGATCAGATAAAGACAGAAAAGGGAAGGTACCAGGGGGGTTCGTGACACCTAAGTCCAAAGGTCATGTGTCACTGGGCTGACCAGTAGACAGGAAGAGGATAAGAGCAAAGTCAAGGGGGAGCCTGCATGGAGGCTGAGAGGGGAATGACCCAAAGGGAATAAGGGTCAAGGGTCTGAGGTTCTGGGTCAAGGGTGTTACGGTTGTACTACCGTAGTGTCCGACTTGGACGGTTCTGTGGGAGCATGATGCCCCTAGTCGTCAGCCAACTTACGGGGGAGGCAAATACAGCCAAGGCGTCCCCTAGTCGACAAGAATACTAGCAGCCTTCTATCAGACAGAAAGGCTGAGAGGCAGAGAATGGCAGATAAGAGAGGAAAGGGGAATGAGCAGACAGCCCAAAGGGATGGCAAACAGCCCAGCTCAAAAGATAGAGGGAAGGATGGCGAGCAGCCGATACAATTCACCAAGATCTCAAGCTAGGGAACCGGGGATACAAACTACCCTACTTATACCCTAGCTAGCATAAGGTTCAAACTCAGAAACCCTAATACAATGATCCTAGGGTGAGTAATCGTACAGTGAGAGTGTCATCGGGAATGTGTAATCATCAGTCAGCATACAGTCAGTCAACCAATCAGAGCGAAGTATCAGTCATCCTTATCGTAACAGTGTAATCATCTATGAGTCATCCGCAGTCAGTATCAGTCATCAGGTACCAATCATCAGTCAGCCAGGCACAAGCTCATCTGGGCTCTTCCGGTGCATTCTAGCCAGGTCACGTGCCGGGGTCACGTGACGGGCGAAGTAGATATTGCTTTATCCGGGCCGATGGAACCTACAATTCTGTGCATCATCGCAGAAGGTCCAATGGACTTGCGGACCGGGGCACTTTGTTGATAAGTGACCCTTGCGCACTTAGCGGCTCGTACGGACCGGACTTGCAGCATGGACTGCTTTAGATTAGATATACAGGACTTGTAGATTAGATATTATTTGATCTGTACAATCTGGACTCATCATTGCGTCATACATGACATCACTGTACTTCTATGACATCATACATCCAGACTCTGCGTTGTATAAACGCCTTTGTAGTTTCCTTTGTTCCGTACTTAGTTCTATCCTTATTATGATGTCACTATGATATCATTTAGCTCTGGACTCTCCTTATTCTTTCTTCCCTTGTTCTTAGAACGTCCACTCCTTTGTCCGTTTGTAGAACAATAGCTCCTTGTACTGCGTGACTTAGTGTTACATCCCTTGTACAGTGTCACTACCAGAAAGTGTATAAGTAGAGTACCATGTACGCTCCTGGTCCACATCAGTTCTCACTGCTTGTGTGCCAGGTAAGCCTTCTGCTCTCCAATGTATAACATCAGTTCTCACTGCTTGTGTGCCAGACTTCACCTCTGCTTCACTCTGCTAGATTCCCTGTTGCTGCTTCCAGCCACCCAGCTTGTCTCACCACAGAACACTTTGTCCCTCTGTGAGTAAGCTATCTATGTGTGCTGTTCATCAGGTTATGGGCCCTGGTGCCCTAGCCACTCCACTTGGCTGGTCACTGTCTTCCTAGGAGGACACACCAGGCTAAGGTCTGTCTGGGGCCTTACCAGCCTTGCCCAAGGCAGAGAGCAGTGGGGCGCCACTTGTCTCTGCTAAGGAACCTCCTGTGTATATACTGCCCAGTAGTCCTACTTTCACCCCTACTGTTTTCCTAGCCCCTGCGCTATGCGCAAGGAGACTGGGTCTGGTAGCCCCTTAACTTCAAAATATCCAGGCGTGCATGGCCCACTGGGCTGTGTATTGTGGAGCTTAGCGCCAGCTGTCTCTGGTGCTCCACACTGGGCGCAGGATCTCCTCACCATGGGAGTGTAAAACCTGGTTCAGGCTCTGGGGGGTGTTCACCATTATGGTGTTCTGCAACCAGATACCTGCCTTGTAGCGGCAATGGGAAAGGATTCAGTAAAGCCACTTGTGGCGATGAGGCAACCAACAGGCCGAGGAGGCTGAGGTAGACAGCCTTGGGCTCTGAAAGCATTCCCTTCACCTTCCCCCTGACGCAAACCATTTGAGCTGTGTCTTAGACACACCCTGGCTGGCAGCTAGCTCATGGTATGGCAAAGGGACTCTCTCAACCTGGGCCTAGCCCTTGTATCACTGGCATATCATCAGGAGGCAGGACGCGCTAGCGTTCTGGCCTTACAGAATCACAGACAGGAGTGGTACCCCCTCTATCTTTATGTCTTGCAACTATGAAGCACTGTCGCTGACTGCTCCTCGGCGACAGATAAATCATCCCAATGTCTGGTTCATCCTCTACCCCTGCTGCTGGTGCTGGTGCTCCTCCCAGCCCCACTGGTGGCTCTGCAGGAGGCTCACTCCCTCCTCCTTCTGGGTCCACACCCTCCACACGTCTCTCTCAGGCCCACAGTGCCAACTTTGGCATGCCATCAGGCATCCACCTCACTCAGTTTGACGGCACTGGCTGGAACGAATGGTCTGGGACCATTGAGGCTATCCTCACGCTGCATGAGGCTGAAGATGTGTTCACCTTGGACACACCCCCATCTGGTATCACTACTGATGAGTGGGACTCAGTCCAGCGTCGTTCCAAGGCGTACCTCCGCCTCTACCTCAAACCAGATGTCTACTCCCTTGTGGCCGACAATATTGTCTATGCCACCTTCAAGGCAAAGTGGGACAAGTTGAGAGACATATACGCTGGTGCTTCGGGCAGCACCACCATCTTCAACCTGTGGATCCAGTTAACGCAAGCCCGCCTCGACGACTCCGCACCCATGGCCGCTCAGCTGGCCAAGCTCAATGAGCTTAGGGTTGCCCTTTCCAACGCGCAGATGGGTGTCTCTGACGTCCAATACTGCCTCATTCTCCTCCACGCGCTGCCGCCCTCTTATGAGGTGTTGGCCTCAACCATCCTTGCCAGTGGGGCCCCCTCCGCACTCAAGCACGCTGAAATAATTGCGCGCATAGTGTCGGAAGAAGCTCGCCGCGCCGGGCCCTCTGGCTCTTCCCTCAACAAGGTGGCCCCCGTCAAGTCGACGGGCAAAAAAGGCAAGAAGGACCACTCTGGTCTGACCTGCCACTATTGCAACAAAAAGGGCCACATCAAGCCTGACTGCAGGAAGAAAAAGAAGGATGAGGCTGACGCAAAGGAGAAGGAGAAAGCAGGCAACAAGGCTGCCAATAGTCACATTCTTGTACCTACCACCGCCTCCATTAAGGAGGTCGAAGAGCCCGCCATAGACTGGGCCTCTGAATCAATTGGTGTTGCCTTGTATGCTGCCTCGCGTGTGCGTTGGATGATGGACAGTGGTGCCACACACCACATCACCCCACATCGGTCTGACTTCAAGGACTACACCCCAACAAAAGGCACTGTACGCCTGGGTGATAAGTCCACTATAGACCAAGTAGGTGTTGGGTCTGTCATCTTTACAACGAGCCAGGGTATCTCTATCACTCTCAGCAATGTGCTACACCTGCCACAGGTGAAGACGCGCTTCTTGTCGACGCGCGCCCTAGCACAAAAGGGTGCTGAGATTGCCTTTGACAGTGGCTCATTTAAAATATCTGTCAACCAAAAGTGTGTGGCCAAAGGCTACCTTGAGGACAACCTTTACTGGTTGGATGCAGCCAGCGTCGGCCTCAACGCCCACACAAAATCAAGTGCTGCCACACTTGATATCTGGCATCAACGCATGGGACACATCTCCTCTGCGGCGCTGAAGGCGCATGGTCCCTCTGCCACTACTGGCATGGACATAGACAGCTCCACCACGGCCCACACAGTCTGCCGTGGGTGTGAGATGGGTAAATCCACTCGCCAACCCTTTTCTGCGTCCTCCAACAAAAGGACAACTCGTCAATTTGAGATTGTGCACAGTGACCTCGCCGGTCCTATGCAAACTCAATCCCTGCAAGGCTCGACCTACACTGCCACCTTCATAGACGACCACACTAAGTTCACTGTGGTACACTTCCTTAAGTCGAAGGATCAGCTTGCTAAGTCGCTGCAGATGTATTTGGCTTGGGGTGAAACCCAGTCTGGCCATAAACTGCGCGCTCTGCACTCTGACCGCGGTGGCGAATATATGTCGAGTGTCACGCAGGACATTCTTAAGCAGAAAGGGATAGAGCATCACCTCACGATGCCGGGTTCACCACAGTCCAACGGAAAAGCCGAGCGGTTTAACCGCACCATTATGGATAAGGCAATGTCCATGCTTCACACAGCTGGCATGTCTAAAGGCTTCTGGGAGCATGCAGTGTGCGCAGCTGTGCACATCTATAACCGCTCTCCAGTCCGTGGGCTTAAATGGCGCACTCCTTATGAGCTCTGGCACTCTGGCAAAGTGCCTGATGTCTCACATCTTCGCGTCTTTGGATGCAAGGGGTACATGCACGTACCCGCTGATAAGCGTCGCAAACTGGATGCGAAGGCCATTGAGGTCACGCTTATCGGGTTTGAGCCCGAATCTAAGGGCTATAAGCTCTGGGACCGCTCAACCCGCTCCGTCCGAGTGTCCAGGGATGTGACATTCGACGAGAGTAGCTTCCCGTCCCTTCAGGGTGTTGAGACACACCCTACACCTTCACCACCAGTCGTGCCTAGCACAACAGTGACTGCCGTGCCTCACCCGCCGGCGTTACCACCAATGCGAGCCCCCTCCCCTGCACACTCCAGTAGTAGTGAGGAGGAGGATGTTGAAAAGCTCCTAGACCCCCCACAAGTCCTACCACGCCCCACCACTCCACCACCTGCTCTCCCGGCTCCGCCCACCACACCTAAGCGTGAGCAAGCCACTCCCACTTCACCCCCGCCGCGTCCTAGTGCAACGCGCATTATGCGCCATGTCCCTCCTCCCTCACCAGAAATGCCTGGGGGATTTGAGGATCGTGCACAGCGTAGTCAGCTGTTGCGCGAGATGGACAATGCACCAAGGCGCAGTGCTCGTGCCCCTGTACCTAATCCACGTTACTTCAACGCGGACAATGCGGCATGGCGCGGCAGGCGTCTGGGGTATGCAGAGTTATTGGCTGCTGCCTTTGTAGGCCGAGACCCTGCAACCTATGCAGAGGCCATGCGGTCTACAGCTGCAGATGAGTGGACTAAGGCGTGTCAGTATGAAATGGACGCCCTAGCTAAGAATGGGACTTGGGAGTTAGTGGATCTCCCGCCTAATCGCAAGGCAGTAAAATCCAAATGGGTCTTCAAGCTCAAAGCGGATGGACGCTACAGAGCTCGTTTGGTGGCTAAGGGATTCACGCAAATCCCTGGCGTAGATTTTGATGAAACCTTCTCTCCCGTTGCACGATTTGAGTCGCTACGTTTACTTCTGGCGTTGGCCGCGCTGGAGGACTGGCACATCCATCAGATGGATGTTAAGTCTGCTTTTCTCAATGGCGTGCTTGACGAGGAGATTTACATGGAGCAGCCACAAGGTTTCACTGTCACTGGCTCTGAGACGAAGGTGTGTCGCCTAGTTAAGGCGATATATGGTCTCAAACAGGCCTCCCGCGCATGGAACTTGCAATTCCATGGAGTGCTCACTGCACTCGGCTTTAAGCGGACGTTTGCTGATGCTGGCATATATGTGATGCCTCAACGGGAGGGGTATGATCCACTCTTCGTTATTGTCTACGTTGACGATATCACTATACTGGGTCCCTCGTTGAGTGGAATCAAGCGTCTTAAGTCAGACTTGTCTGAACGCTATGAAATGACAGATCTCGGGGAGATAGAGTCTTATCTTGGTATGCGCATTGTGCGTGACCGCTCCCTTAGACGCATCGAAATAGATCAGTCTGGCTACATCAAGGATGTCCTTGAACGCTTTGGCATGTCTGATGCCACACCACATAACACACCCTTGCCCGCTGGTGCTGACGAGCACCTGGTTAAATATACGTCGCAGGCAACTGCCTCAGATATTTCCCACTACCAATCCTTGATTGGGAGTCTGCTTTATGTGCAGATTGGCACTAGGCCAGATATCTCATTCGCTGTGTCACGTTTGGCGCAGTACGCAGCGAATCCCTCACCACAACATCTGCGACTTGCGCAGTATGTCCTGTCCTACTTAGTGGGAACTATGGATATGCGCATTGTCTACGATGGCGCCAATGGCGATGGCCTTCATGGCTACACTGATTCCAGTCTGGCTGATCAGACTGATGACCGCCACTCCACCTCTGGTTATGTGTTCTTACTAGCTAACGGTGCAATAAGCTGGTCTTCGCGCAAGCAAAAGACTGTTGCCCAAAACACAACGGAAGCAGAATACATGGCCATGACTGACACGGCTAATCAGGCTGCGTGGTATCAGAGCTTCCTCACGGAACTCGGGTACGAGGTCGACGACCCCATCCCGTTACATGGTGACAATAAGGGTGCCATTGACTTGGCCTTGAACCCTGTCACTGGGAGACGGTCTAAGCACATTGCCATACGGCATCATGTCATTCGGGAGTACATCGAAAAGGGGACCATCACCCTCATTAGAACTCCTACTGTGGATATGGTTGCGGACGGCTTCACAAAGTCACTACCGCGTGTCCTGCTGCAGAAGCACAACGATGACATGGGACTTGTGTGTACTTAGATTGTAGATCACGGGGAGATGTTGATAAGTGACCCTTGCGCACTTAGCGGCTCGTACGGACCGGACTTGCAGCATGGACTGCTTTAGATTAGATATACAGGACTTGTAGATTAGATATTATTTGATCTGTACAATCTGGACTCATCATTGCGTCATACATGACATCACTGTACTTCTATGACATCATACATCCAGACTCTGCGTTGTATAAACGCCTTTGTAGTTTCCTTTGTTCCGTACTTAGTTCTATCCTTATTATGATGTCACTATGATATCATTTAGCTCTGGACTCTCCTTATTCTTTCTTCCCTTGTTCTTAGAACGTCCACTCCTTTGTCCGTTTGTAGAACAATAGCTCCTTGTACTGCGTGACTTAGTGTTACATCCCTTGTACAGTGTCACTACCAGAAAGTGTATAAGTAGAGTACCATGTACGCTCCTGGTCCACATCAGTTCTCACTGCTTGTGTGCCAGGTAAGCCTTCTGCTCTCCAATGTATAACATCAGTTCTCACTGCTTGTGTGCCAGACTTCACCTCTGCTTCACTCTGCTAGATTCCCTGTTGCTGCTTCCAGCCACCCAGCTTGTCTCACCACAGAACACTTTGTCCCTCTGTGAGTAAGCTATCTATGTGTGCTGTTCATCACACTTATCTCTTGGTTTATGGCTTATCTCAGCCTTTTCTTCGTTGTTTTCTTCCTCTTCACATGATTGCGTCTTTCGTATTGCCGTTTGCCGAGGTCGTGAGGGTGAAACCGTAACAAAGGGCTTGAGTGCTGAAGGAACTGAGGCACTCAAGGAGTCAATGGAGATACAACACAGATAGTTGATTAAGCCAAAGCTAAGGAGCTAAGGCACACTACAGGGTTCCTTATATAGTACAGGATTGTGCCTGAGCGCATAGTGCTACTGGTTGCTATAGATAGAATAATGTGCTGGCAAGATGGTGTCAACATCGTGCAAGATGGTGTCATGCCAGCAAGGCAGGAGAAGGGTGAACAAGAATAGCACAGAAGGTGCTAGAACAGTCAGATAAGGGGAAACAGAGGTCTAAGAAGGTAACTGCCAATAAAGGGAAAGTGACCAGGGAGTTCATGACAAACAAAGTGAGAGACCAACAAAAAGTATGAGAAGCGCTTGTACCGCTTGCATGGATGCCCATTGCCCCGACATAAGATTTGACCACATGCGCTCGCCTTTGCCATTAAACTCTTTATATGGGACATAGTTGAACTGGCCTCTGAAATCCGGTGTTGCAAGCTGTTCCTGGATGACATCCAGGACATCGCGAGTATTCAATTCATACACTTCTTCCATCCAACAAGGAGGCACTGTCAGTTTTGGCCCAGTGTATTGAAACGCGAAAGCTTTGAAAGGAAGTGAGCCTATCTTGATAGAATCTATGGTGGCGTACATTTCCTTCGCATTTCTCCAAGGTGCACTGATGGTGGTGCCATGTTTGATAGATGTTGCTGACCACAAATTAAGTCCTTCTGCGATCTTGGCAGCCAACAATTGGAGGTTCACGTAGTGGTAGTATGCCCAGTCAAATGCAAGGTGGTCCTCGAAAGGCATCCAGTCCTGGACGTGCTGATTATCTTGGCTTGGTGGTGCTGGAAGTGATGTCGAACCCCATGGAGCTTGAATGTCACGATCACGTGACATCATGGTCACGCGTCACAAATGCCAGTGAACAAGTATTGTGAAAGACTGACTCAAAGTTTCAGAAGTAGCACGCCTTATGGTGCTACCATGTATGTGTCATAGAAAACAGCCAAGTAAACCCCAGTATTGTATGAGTATAAGAGTAGTTGAGTAGCCAAGTAGATAACTTGTCTACTCTTAGTCCATTGAATCCAATCTACAGTCGCCTTGTCATCCCTTGTCCGAATTCCCCTCTCTCGTGCGATTGCCTTTGGCTTGAGCCACGAAACCCCCGACTTTGACTTAGTCCTTGACTAAGTCCCAACACTACTTGCCCTTGCCTTGGGCCCGAACTCGAACGCGTCACGGACGGTCCGTTGGAACCGTGACATTGAAGGAACATGCCACTTTCATCACATGGCCGAGCTGTGGTCCTGTAAGAACAAAAAAAGGGGAAGAGTATGTGGGCGTACCGTCCAATGATGGGTGGAAAATTCTAGTATGCGACAACAAGTCCTTGGGAGGCGTAATGACTGGATGCTTGAGTTTCTTGTGTCGAGCAAGTCCAGCGAGTGTAGAGCATACTTTGGGACAGACAGCACACACGAAAGAACAGGGAATGTTGGGCAATTGATCCATGTGACGGTAGAAGAATGGACCTTACCAATGGCCAATTGAAATGTTCGAGTTTTGATCCTGCTTTGAAATCCCAGCTGACACCTGGTAAAAGCCGTCCCATTCATAAGTCACCTCCCCGTGCAACACCCACCTCCTCTTATACCCAGATGGCCGATGCGACAACTATCGACCCATCTGTCCAGTCCAAACAGACAAGTAAGACAAGAGCTGGTCGACAAAAGGCCGCAAAGGTGGACGGCGTACCTTCAAAACCAACAGAGGGAGAAATCCCACCTGCTGCACCTCCACCAGTAGCCATAGCTCCAAAGAAGCGAGGCCGAAAACCCAAGCAGACTGTTACGGTACAGACTCATACACGACTCATGACCGGTTATGACTATGGTCTGGTGTTAGCATTAGTCATGGACTCTTACGTTGTATCAGTCAGCATAGTAGTTCGCATGTGATTGTGACTCATGTATGACTCATTCCTAGGATAGCTGTACTAGGGTTCAAGCTAGTTACGCTACTGGTTATTCACTGTTCTAGCGGTGCTTTAAAGCCCGCACGTATCTGTATAAGTAGTTGACTCGGAAGACCAAGAGTCCCCATCTTGGTCTTCTTCAATCCACCATTTGACTCGTCTCTTGTCTACCTTAGTCTTGAACTAAGAGTACCTCCACTACTATCTACCAAGGGATAGTACCTCTTTACCTTTGCTGCAGTGTGTGCCCGTGAGCCCCTGTTCAGCTCGCATTAGGTTGACACAAGGTCCCTATTTGCCCGTCCTTCGCTAAGTCAATTACGCCTGTTTCGAGTCCAAGTCGGACTAACGCCAGTGGAGCGTAACACAGACAGCAACAGTAACTGACAACCTGCCACCCCAAAAAAATGCCATCACCGATGACAAATGTGGTGCTGCTGGTCAGCCAGCGGGCAACACAGTCAGCAGAACAGGCGCACCTCCACTGGCAGCTGCAGTCCCAAAGAAGTGAGGACGAAAGCCCAAGCAGACAGCAGCAGTGGCAGACAACCCGCCGCTCCCAAAAGATGCCATCACTAGCACTGGTGATAATGGCGGGGTTGCTGACCAGCCAGCAGGTAATACAGTCAGTGTGACAACAAAGGTACCCGGACCTATGCGTGACCCATTGCCACTTCGAGAAGGTAGGAACACCCACCCTGGCCGGAGGGACGGCGTCCAACTGACTCCTCATCGATCCTCTCAACAGGTCGCAACAGAGCACAGCCACAAGCA
Source organism: Lactarius indigo (assembly GCA_025766275.1). Lineage (NCBI taxonomy): Eukaryota > Fungi > Basidiomycota > Agaricomycetes > Russulales > Russulaceae > Lactarius > Lactarius indigo. Next base: position 183,938 of record JAFKAC010000045.1, on the reverse strand, counting down.
GCTGGAACTTGAGGAAAAGCTACACATAGCAGAAGAAGCAAAAGATATGCTGGCACAGATGGAGCTTGAGGACGAGAGGTTTGAGGAGGGCATTGAGGAGGAATGTCGTCAGACACACAAACATCATCAACAACGGGAAGCACTTACAATTGAGGAGAGCGACGAAGAGATCCAAGGAATAGATGAGGTTAATGAAACCGAGGATGACAACAACGAGGACGATGATGATGATGAGGGTGATGATGAGGACAAAGGTACTGGCAAAGCAAAGGTGAGCCCACATCCAAATACTGAGGATGGCGTTGATCACTTACCAGCAAGTCAGGGTAAAGCAAAATGTAAAGCCGGCAAGGCATTGAGGACTGAATTCCGCAAAGAGATCAATGTTAAGGCAGCAGCACTACAGGGTGATGAACAGACACATAAGAACTATACTCACAGTGGACTGATAGTACTGTGGTGAGATATAGAGGGTGACTGGAAGCAGCACAGGGGTGTCAAGCAGAGTGAAGCAAAGTGGAAGTCTGGCACACAACAGAGTGAGAACTGATAGTAGTATTACAGGAGAGGGACTTTACCTGGCACACAACAGAGTGAGAACTGATGTGGACCAGGGCGTACAGAGTAGTCTACTTATACTATACAGAGGTGTGACACTAGTACAAAGACAGTAACATAGGGTCACGGAATACAAGGAGCGTTGTTCTACATACAGGACAAAAGGAATGTACCAAAGGAGAACAAGGCGACAAGAACAAAAGAAAGTCTAGACAAGTATGATATCATAGTGACATCACAAATAGAGATAACGCTGTAAAGGGAACAAAGGAAGGAGTACAATGAAGTGTCCAGAGTGTTCTACATGATGTCATTGTACATGATGTCATAGATAAGCTAAGAAGTCTGAGATTGTACAGATCATATAATCTAATCTACAGGTCCAATATATCTTATCTAAAGCAGTCCATATCTGCAAGTCCTTTAGAGCCACTAAGTGCGTGCGGGTCACTTATCAACATCTCCCTGTGATCTACAATCTAAGTACACAGAAGTCCCATGTCATCATTGTGTTTCTGCAGCAGGACACGCGGTAGTGACTTTGTGAAGCTGTCCGCAACCATATCCACAGTAGGGGTTCTAATGAGGGTGATGGTCCCCTTTTCGATGTACTCCCTAATGACATGATGCCGTATGGCAATGTGCTTAGACTGTCTCCCAGTGACAGGGTTCAAGGCCAAGTCAATGGCACCCTTATTGTCACCATGAAGTGGGATGGGGTCGTCGACCTCGTACCCGAGTTCCGTGAGGAAGCTCTGATACCACGCAGCCTGGTTGGCTGCGTCAGTCATGGTGTTACGGTACGGACTCGATGACTCATTACACACGACTCATGACCGGTTATGACTACGGTCCGGTATCAGCATTAGTCATGGACTCTTACATCGTATCAGTCAGCATAGTAGTTCGCATGTGATTGTGACTCGTGTATGACTCATTCCTAGGATAGCTGTACTAGGGTTCGAGCTAGTTACGCTATTGGATAGGTTACTTTCTAGCGGCGCTTTAAAGCCCGCATGTATCTGTATAAGTAGTTGACTCGGAAGACCAAGAGTCCTCATCTTGGTCTTCTTCAATCCACCATTTGACTCGTCTCTCGTCTGCCCTAGTCTCGGACTAAGTGGGCTTCCACTAGTATCCACCAAGGGATACTCCTCTTCCTCTTATTTTGCTGCAGCGTGTGCCGGAAGTGCCCCTGTTCAGCTTGCATTGGGTTGACACATGATCCCCATTCGCCTATCTTTCGCTAAGTCGATTACGCCTTCTCAGAGTCCAAGTTGGACTAACGCCGGTGGAGCGTAACATTAAGACCAAGATCCTCACCGTGGCGTACTCAACCAGAGACCAGTGGACGTCTTTCCGTCCCTATCACATTGAACGACGAGGAGATCGCAACGTACCAACAAGATTCCTAGGAGCAGCTCAGTGGAGAGAACGAAGAGAAGATACAGGGTACTTCGTAGAGTTTAACGGTCCTAACCGTTTCCAACCCGTTGAGTTCAATTTCGAACACCTCTGTTGGACCGAAGTTACTTGGAACCCCATAGATCATCGCTGGGACATTGTACAACCAGCGGGAAGAAACTACAATTGCGACATCGACGTGCGAGAGCTTAATAGTCGTGCAGATTACGGTTCTATTGACAGACAAGCACAAGAACATACGGACAAAGGGATTAGTGGAGAAGAAGCCTCCGAAAGTCAGTCACCAAGTAGAGGAACCACGCCAGCAGAAGACGCCAGCTTAGGAGCTATCGGCGAACGCATCATACAACAAACTGAGTCCCTTACTATTCACCAACCCGAACCGGAAGTAATCCACGTTCATAGCCCAGCAGTTGCAATGGCAACGGCCACCATCACACGTGAAGAGGTGCACCTCACCATCGAAGAAAGGGATCAAATAGCCCTTGCAGAACAAAGACGTATAGCAGAAGAATCACAAGCTAATTTGGCTCCTATCAACCCACACACTGGTCATCGAATGACCGACGATGACGTAGCAATCCATCATGCCATCGGACCTGACATGGCCGACCCCCCTAGTGGAGGAGGCGGACCTCCTGGCGATCTACCAGGAGGAGGAGGAGGACCTCCACCAAGGGAACCCGGATTTGGGGGATTCCCTGGAGGATTCCCAGGAGGACCACCAGGAGGAAGCGGTTTACCCGGTGTGGGCCCCATTGTTTCCCCTCCTAGTAACAAATTAGCTGGCGAAGCACCCACAGTATTCGACGGAGAACACGCCAAAGTCGAAGCGTTTCTCACTCAATGGCACGTCTACTGGGGCATGAACGCAGACGAAGGCATAATGGCCACACCATATCGACGCGCCCTACTTTTCCTGTCCTACATTAAGGGTGTCAATGTCAGCGAATGGGTACTGGCGATGCTTACCTGGCTCAACGGCCAGATACAAGCCGGAATACCCTGTACTAGTGAAGGGTTATGGAATGAAGTCACGCGTAGCTTCATGCAGCGTTTCCGCAATACGATGGAACAAGAACAAGCCCAATATGAGCTCAAAAAGGGAGTCAAAATGATCGGGGGCAATTTAGATGAGTATTGCACCCAGTTCGAACAATTAATACGCCGCGCTCAATACAGGCTCGATGATCCGCAAACGCTTGATCTATTCGCGAGCAGATTACCAAAAGACCTATATGAAAAGGTCTACACCCTCGACAACCCTCGCAACTACCGTGATTGGAAAGAAGCAGCGACTACTCATCAACAACAATACCTCCATCTTAAAGTGGTATTAAACAAAGGGGTTCCTCAAGGACAAGGACAAGGAAGGCCACGACAATCACGACAGTGGCAAGGACCACCAAGAAGTTCTTGGCAGCCGAGAAACCTACCACGAGACCCCAATGCTATGGACACCTCGGCAGACTGAATTCGAGGGCGACTCGCGGGGGCAGAAGACATACTCGCCCCGTGTCCCCCGTACCGGCCAAGAGGAGGATTTTTGCAAAAAGGAGGAGGACGTAATAACCCAAGGCCAGTCACGTGTTATAATTGTGGAAAGGACGGACACATGGCTCGCGATTGCAGACAACCACGAGGGGGATATCAACCCCAAGCATCGACCAGTCGGTACGTCGACACCGACTATCATCAACAAGAACCAGAAGTCGCCACCAGGGCGGTTCAAGAAGTACCCCCTCAACAGCGCGCCAGTGATTGGCTCAACGGAGTAGCAGGAGAATCAGACGATGTAAAAGATATTATCCTCCAACAGCTGTGGAAGAAGGAGGGTTTTCAGGACGCCTGAACCCATCGGCCTGGGTGAGGGCAGTTAACTGTAACAGTGTAATCATGACTCGCTATCGTTCTATGAGAGTTCCAGTATTGATTCGCACCAGTTACGCAATGGCCGACATACGAGCACTAGTCGACTCAGGGGCAACCCACTGCTTCATGAGACCTGCTTTCGCAAAAAGAATGGGGCTTGGAACCAAACAACTTGACGTCCCAAAGAAGATATGGAACATTGACAATACGGAAAATAAATCGGGGCATATCACTTGTTATACCGATGTCGATGTCCAAACTAAAGGAATCCACAAAGAAATCCGCTTTCTCATCACCGACATTGGCAATGAAGACATTGTATTAGGATACCCTTGGCTTGCCATTTATGACCCACAAATCAAATGGTCGCAAGCCGCTATACATGAGGATATGCTTCCTATTATTATTCGATCGACTAACCCTTACATTAAAACAACACCAGTAGTTGCGACCACTACTGTCCAGGATGACGATTATGAAATAGTACATTCCTGCGTTATTACGGACGAACAAAAGCAACAATTCGAGGAAGGATGCCGAATTTGAGCCACTGCTACCGACCTCGCTATCGCAGCGCAACAATACATCACTAAAGCTGAGTTACCCTCAGAATATCAAGAATTTGAACGTCTCTTCAGCGAGGAGGCATCGGACAGGTTTCCACCCAGCAGGCCCTGGGATCATGCCATCAAATTCAAACCAGGGACAGCCGACGCAATTGATTGTAAAATATATCCCATGACCCAAGAAGAAGACAAGAAGCTACGCGAATGGATCAATGAACAACTTAAGAAGGGGTATATACGACCTTCCAAATCGCCTTACGCTTCATCCTTTTTCTTCATTAAGAAGAAGGACGGAAAACTACGACCGGTTCAGGATTACCGAAAGATCAACGCTGTCACCATTCGCAATCAGTATCCCCTTCCCCTCATCTCTGATCTCATCACCGACCTCAGTAATGCTCATATTTACACCAAACTCGATGTCAGGTGGGGATATAACAATGTACGCATCAAGGAGGGAGATGAAGAAAAAGCGGCGTTCAAGACACGATATGGACTATTTGAACCAACGGTGATGTTCTTTGGCTTAACCAATTCCCCGCGACCTTCCAGACTATGATGAATTTCATATTCAGAGACATCATAGCCAAACACGAAGCCCGCGGGACCGTCATTCGCGTATACATGGACGATATTGGTATTGCTACAGGACTGAAACATTCACTGAGGGATCACGTAGACACTGTCAAAGATGTCCTCTGTGTCTCCGCAGAACATGATCTCTACTACAAGCTTGAAAAATGTCTTTTCCACTCCCCGTGTATGGATTACCTGGGGGTAATCCTTGAAAAGGGGGTGACACGCATGGACCCCGTCAAAATTTCGGGCATCAAAGATTGGCCTACACCAACTAAAGTTAAGGACATCCGCTCTTTCCTTGGCTTTTGCAATTTTTACCGACCCTTCATACGAGGATTCGCGACCAAAGCACGACCTCTCAACAAACTCACACGCAAAGATACCAAATGGCGCTGGGGAACCGAAGAAGAAAAGGCGTTCCAAGACCTCAAGACCCTCGTCACCAGCGAACCCGTCCTTGCACATCCAGACCTCACCCAACAGTTCGAACTAGAAGTCGATGCATCCGGATTTGCCACAGGAGCTGTTCTCCTTCAATGCAAAGCAGATGGCAAGCGACATCCCATAGGCTACTATTCATCCACCCTTAACGAAGCCGAGTGGAACTACGACATCTATGACCTTGAACTTTTAGCAATCGTCAAAGCCTTCCGCCATTGGAGACCCCTTCTAGCGGGCTCCCCTCACAAGATCAAAGTCTTTTTGGATCACCTCAACTTACAATACTGGAAATCACCACAAAAGATCAGTAGACACGTCACCAGGGAAATACTCGAACTCTCCGAGTATGACTTCGAAATTCACCACATCAAAGGAACCTCCAACGGACGTGCTGACGCGTTATCACGAAGACCAGATTATGATCAAGGGGAAAATGACAATGAAGGAGTAACAGTACTGCCAGAAAGCGTCTTCATACGCGCCACCACGCTAGAAGAACCGCAACACCCGCATTGGAGACCCAAGATTCTACCGGTGGAGATGACCCCAGAACATCCCATCTACGAGCAAGACATAGCTAAGTTGAAACCTTGGGTCGACGCTCACAAACTAAAAGACATCGAAGGGACGTGGTACAAGGACGGACGTCAAGTGGTCACCGGCGGTATTCACGACAAACGTACCATCATCGCAGCCCATCACGATTCCCCAGTCTACGGTCACCCTGGTATCAAACGAACCCTCCAACTTACTGAGCGACACTACTGGTGGCCACAGATGAAAAACGATGTAACGGACTACGTCAAAGGTTGTGCCGAATGCCAGCGACACAAAGTCAACCTTCGCCCTATCAGGGCACCCTTACAACCCATTTACCCTAAACCAGAAGCCCTACCATTCGAAACCATCGCGGTGGACTTTATAACCAAACTCCCCATTTCCCGCGGCTATGACTCTATCCTAACCGTAACAGATCATGACTGTACCAAAGCAGCTGTCTTCATCCCCTGTAATGAAGAAATAACCGCCGAAGGAACGGCTGCCCTGTACGTCTCCCATGTCTTCCCACGATTCGGACTCCCCTCGCGTGTTATCAGTGACCGAGATCCCCGTTTCGCATCTAAGTTCATGCGGGAGATATGCAAAATTCTTGGCATCAGCCAAAACATCTCAACCGCTTATCACCCTAGGACCGACAGCCAATCAGAACGGACAAATCAGTGGCTAGAGCAATATCTCCGCTTCTGGGTAAATGAGCGGCAAGATGATTGGGTTCGTTATCTGCCTATGGCAGAATTCACGCATAACAACTGGCCTAATGAAACCACGCGAGAGTCCCCCTTTTTTCTCTTGTCAGGGTTCAACCCGCGCGCTGATTGGACCGATAGGCCTTCCCCTATTCCACAAGTATCGTTAAGGCTAGACCAATTCAAACAGGCACGGCAGCGTGCCTTCTCCTGTATGCTCCGAGCGCAGAAGTCATGGGTCAAACACAAGGACACGCCCAAATTCAAAGAAGGAGACCTTGTATGGCTAGAGGGGCGCCACTTACGTACCCACCAGCCAACCGCAAAACTAGCTGCCAAACGGCATGGACCATTTAAGGTCATCCAGGTGATGTCTCCCGTTAACTATCGCCTCGAACTTCCCACGCAGTGGAGCATCCACGACGTCTTCCATATAGACCTTCTCACACCTTATCGCGAAACACCCATGCACGGACCAAACTATCAGCGCCCACCACCTGATTTGGTCGATAACGAAGAAGAATACAAGGTCGAGAAGATTCTAGACTCTCGGCGATTCGGCAAACGGCGCCAGCTCCAATATCTCGTCAAATGGAAGGGGTATCCCGACTCGGATAACCAATGGATAGATAAGGATGACGTGTTTGCCGATGAAGCCGTTCGGGAGTTTAAATATTCCAACCCCGACAGAGAAACACATATAAGGATGACATCCCATCGTGCTAAGTCCCCATCATCCATTCACCCCATGTCCTCTACTCGACACAATGACCAGCTCACACTCCTCCCTACCCTTGTCAACGACTCCACCACCACACTTGTTAACCCCGACTCCGCCAACGACACCACAGCCACTAGAGTTGCAACCACAGAAGGTCCCACCATGCAGTATGAGAACGACGGGCCTATCACTGCTGAAGAATTGCAGCAGACACTGCAACGATTCCCTGTGCCCCTACAGGGAACTCTCGACGACGATTCAGCAACAACTCAACCAGCACCTCCACCAATGTACGCCCTCACAAACCCCAACACTGGTGAGCCCGAAATCTTCATCACCGAAGATGAGCTCTTTCAGCTTCAAGCAGCTGTCCCGCGCGGTGAAACCACCCGACGCCATGAAGAAGTACAAACAAGAATGGAAGGAGACGGCGGCGCGATGGCAGCGGGAGCAACTGCATATCGCCGCCTGCCGACGCCGAATGATGAAGGAGCGGAGGGAGTACTGGACGAAGATGAGGATGAAGACGAGCTTGGAGACCATTACCCCATCAGGCACGCATTCCTTAACCATGAATTCTACGCTGAAGATCCAGCTGCCACTCCCTACCTCGTCAACGCAGCGGGGGGGCCCCTACACCGAGGACGAGTCACCGTGGCACAAGCGGCTCGTTATACACCAATGGGAGAACGAGACCCAGCAACCAGGGCTGTCGTCCCTGAAGGGTTCAGGGTCAATCGAGGACCCAATTACATTCCGTTCCCGATCAAGCTCCCCAACGGACCAACGGTACAAGCATCCCATGTACAAGTTATCCGCGGAGGAGACCCCTTCGTACTCGGACTAGCTTGGGGGTCTGGCTTCCTTTACAGTAAACCCCTTTACGCCACTCCTCACCTCCCAAAGAACAACCGTGCCTTCATCCCGCATGAGGAGTATTTTATGCTCCGCGATCGACACCCCACAGACCTGCTGCTCATGCGCATTGGGGATGTCACCCTTACTCAAGAACTGCGCCGGTTCCGGCAGTTCGCCTTCGCTGAAGACCAGCTGGAGAAGCGGATTTGGCAATTGCAGGTGGAAAAGGAGATGGTGGTTGCGGACAAAAAGGACAGTCTTTACCGACTGGAACGTGCTAACATCTTAGCAAGAATGGAGGACGAAGCAGAGCGGATGAGGCAGGAATCGGTAGCGGATTAGTGAGGTGGGCCTCACTCCTGAAAAGGGGGTGGTGTTACGGTACGGACTCGATGACTCATTACACATGACTCATGACCAGTTATGACTACGGTCCGGTATCAGCATTAGTCATGGACTCTTACATCGTATCAGTCAGCATAGTAGTTCGCATGTGATTGTGACTCGTGTATGACTCATTCCTAGGATAGCTGTACTAGGGTTCGAGCTAGTTACGCTATTGGATAGGTTACTTTCTAGCGGCGCTTTAAAGCCCGCGTGTATCTGTATAAGTAGTTGACTCGGAAGACCAAGAGTCCTCATCTTGGTCTTCTTCAATCCACCATTTGACTTGTCTCTCGTCTGTCCTAGTCTCGGACTAAGTGGACTTCCACTAGTATCCACCAAGGGATACTCCTCTTCCTCTTATTTTGCTGCAGCGTGTGCCGGAAGTGCCCCTGTTCAGCTTGCGTTGGGTTGACACGTGATCCCCATTCGCCTATCTTTCGCTAAGTCGATTACGCCTTCTCAGAGTCCAAGTCGGACTAACACTGGTGGAGCGTAACACAGCATACCGCAGCTACAGAGATGATGATGCCAGTGACTATGGTGATCTCAACGTCGATGACTTCGATGTTGACAATGGAGCTACTAAATACGGCGGTGTCAACATCAATGGTGCCCATGGTATCGACAATAACATTGACAACATTGACAACATTGACAACAACGGCAACAACAACCTTGGGGGCCCTCAGGCCCATGCAAGGGCACACAAGGTTCGTGTTACGGTTTCACCCTCACGACCTCGGCAAACGGCAATATGAAAGACGCAATCATGTGAAGAGGAAGAAAACGACGAAGAAAAGGCTGAGATAAGCCATAAACCAAGAGATAAGTGCCCCGGTCCGCAAGTCCATTGGACCTTCTGCGATGATGCGCAGAATTGTAGGTTCCATCGGCCCGGATAAAGCAATACCTACTTCGCCCGTCACGTGACCCCGGCATGTGACCTGGCTAGAATGCACCGGAAGAGCCCAGATGAGCTTGTGCCTGGCTGACTGATGATTGGTACCTGATGACTGATACTGACTGCGGATGACTCATAGACGATTACACTGTTACGATAAGGATGACTGATACTTCGCTCTGATTGGTTGACTGACTGTATGCTGACTGATGATTACACATTCCCGATGACACTCTTACTGTACGATTACTCACCCTAGGATCGTTGTATTAGGGTTTCTGAGTTTGAACCTTACGCTAGCTAGGGTATAAGTAGGGTAGTTTGTATCCCCAGTTCCCTAGCTTGAGATCTTGGTGAATTGTATTGGCTGCTCGCCATCCTTCCCTCTATCTTTTGAGCTGGGCTGTTTGCCATCCCTTTGGGCTGCCTGCTCATTCCCCTTTCCTCTCTTATCTGCCATTCTCTGCCTCTCAGCCTTTCTGTCTGATAGAAGGCTGCTAGTATTCTTGTCGACTAGGGGACGCCTTGGCTGTATTTGCCTCCCCCGTAAGTTGGCTGACGACTAGGGGCATCGTGCTCCCACAGAACCGTCCAAGTCGGACACTACGGTAATACAACCGTAACAGTTCGTGTGTTTACTTTATTTTCCGAGTCTCTCAAGTAATGTCCTTTGTAGGAACCATTGTCCAAGCGTGCTGCTGAGCGGCGGGCTGAGCTTCTCGTACTCAGTGACAACAACCATGGTACTTCTGTCATCTCTACCACTGCCCTTAGGGAGCGCAACGCGCGCTGGCCACATGCACCTATCTGTCCCCCTGGTCCTAGGCAACGCAATATCTGTATCAACCTGCAGCCCGAAGGCTTCAGGGCAATTCTGAAGGATGGTATTGTGTCTCTTCATCGCTACTGCGCATTTCATCAGGGGTATATACCAGTAGATGTTCAAACTGATCACTTCGTCGAGCTTCTCATCAAGTCAGCTACAAGACTGAATAAACCCCACTACAGCGCACGGTTGCAGAAGGATGCAGCCCTTCAAAAGGAAGTCTGTGATTTAGTGAGTTTCAATTCTATCCCGCTGGCTCAGGTATTAATACATGACACCTCAGTTGAGTGGGCGCGTTTCACACTATCGCACCTCTGTCAAGCAGGTTGCCATCAACCTTGTCACGCATGGGTATAGACTCAAGAATGATGAGTCAACACGGGCGAGTCAAGTCAAGGACCTTATCTACAACGACAAGTTCATCTTTGAGCCAAAAGATGATGGGGTACATCATTGTAACTTGTCGGGAATTACACTCATTTCTGTCTAGGGCATCAACTTCACAAGGCCATTTCAGCACCCGGTCATTATTGACACATTGCGCAATGCCTTTTTCAAGCGTAGACGGGGTCCAAGTTTTGCTCAAAAAAATCGCCGCAGCTTCCCCCTTGGTGCAAGTTTACTTGACTTGGAGCTCCCACCAGCAATGGTGGCCATGGCTGCTGTTGCTGTGAGTCTCCTGCTTTATTGATGTGCTCTACTTATAATATTAATTAGGTTCATGCCTCACTGGAAGAGAAGGCACTTGGTGTTGAGTTCAATGCTGACGCATACGAAGACTCCTACTACATACATATTGCTACCTTGAAAGAGATTCAGGAGAAGAACAGTCCAGCCTACCGACGTCTTATGTCAGATTTGTATAAGCTGGTAACGTGAGTACCTTTTTTGAGGTGATTATGAGAACTGCTGAAATGCCAGTGCCATTCAGGGATGACCCTAAAACCCGGGTTCGTGACTCCTCAAACAATGCCATGGTACTTCTAGATCTCAATGGTATGGCTGTGTAGTGTATTTACGCTATCGACATCATCCCAAAATGTTTACATAAATTTGTCTATATTTTCTCGTACAACCCTTATAATAAATTCTTATAATACATAAAAAAGGCGGTTTAAAAAAATTATTCAACAAAATTATTTATTGAACCACAACAAATGTGTAGATAAGTGGCAATTTTTTTCGAAAAAAAGGCACAAAAACATGAGCTATATTGGATTATTTATGTAAACTGCACTGTAAAGTCCACACCCCATATCCAAAATGTACAGTATATATTTCAATATATCACACACTTTTGTCTCATTATTCGAGAAATTGTGAAGCTTCACGGGCCAACCTTTTAAGTAACTAAATTCCAACACATTGATTGAATTTTGCAGGTGTGATGAAATTTGGCAAAATTTTGCAAACTTTTGCAAAAGTCTGCAAAGGTTTGCACCATCATGCTAAATTTGGCATCCCACTTGCCAATTTCAGCACACCCTATTTTCCAGATGTTTGTCCCGTGGACCGGCCGCAACTCGAAAATATAAAGGAAATCTCATTTAATTCTGTCGAATTTCTCAAGACACCCTCTACCTTTGTCGCCTTGAACTCCCTCGACATTGATTGCAAAAGCAATCTTTGCATCCACGCTCGTGTCGAAGGCGTCTCCACGACATGCTTGATCTGGCACCTTGACTCCTGGGGTGACACCGTCGTTTATTCTGCTGGTGCTACTATCATCGCATTTCACTGACAAATGGCGTCATCAGCTGTAAGTCGCTCGGTCTCCTGCTCTGCAAGTACGATATTCTTATCACGTTCGTTTAGCTTGTCAGTGTACCCCCCCCCCCCCCCCCACCTGTACGGACGGTTTCTATTTTTGTGTCACAAGCCAATACCCTTCCTCCATCAGTTGTCTCCATGCGATGAATTCGAATTCCCAGATTATCTACGTGGTGCTATAGAACGTGTATTTTATGCCAGTGCAGCTGTTGGTTGGAATCGGCCTGGTAGGCTAGTACAGATTAGACACCAATAGTATAAGCGCAAGTGGTTGCTCCACCCTTCGACCTTCCATCCATTCGGGTCGACACGAGACTGGACATAGCTGGAATCTTGCACCATCCACTACGCCGCCGGCTCCGCCGGGTTCCCAGACGGCGTCGGCATTGCCGGCACTAGCACTCGCTCTATTATGGGTAGCCACGAATTTGTGCAGGAGAATGTGGGCACGGAGCCGGTGGAAGCCGTGAGCGGGAGTTCTGGGGTGGATCTCCGCCAACGGGAAACGATGGTATACGAGATTGGGAGAAGGGTGTTACTAACACTTGGAATAGCACCCTTTTGCACTGACCCATGACGTCAACGTTCCAGACGAGAAAAACGTCTAGTACCAATTCTCTACAATTAAGTATAAAATGTACCATCCTGGAACCGATGATAACATAGGTGGATACTGCATGCACGGGGTTGTTGCTATCGAGTCCGAGAACCATCATATGCTCTCCTGGATAAAGGCACCAATGCCGGTCATTGAGAGGCGATCCACATTAAAGGAAAAAATACCAGCGGACAATCACAGTACATGATGCATGAGGCCTGAGGCCTGAGGTTTAGTGATGTAACTCGATAGAAAGTGGCACAACCCCATGGGCCACGGGGCGTCTGAGTCCAAGTCAGACCGGCAGATGCCGAGACCGACTTATGAACGAAGCTCGTTGAAAATTGGCTGCATTTCGGGTGCAAACCTTGCGCTGAACAATCGCGGGGTACTTACTGCAAGGTGGGCTCGCTGTGCAAATGTCCGACTCAAACACAAAATAATAATTGATCAAGCTATCAAGGACCAAGTCAAGGACACGTCTTCACACTCGACTGTATGCTGCCAAGATTCTCGACTTCCTACGGGACCCAGTAGGGGACCTAGAGCTGTCCCCTAATCGATTGATCATCATATGACGCCTAGTGGCCTAGTACGCAGTCGTCGTTCTTACCTTATCTCCCTGATGATCCCGGTGGCTAGTTCTACCCTTTACCCAATGATGGGAAGGTGAAGAATCTTCATTTCCCTCTTACCGCCAGTGCAGAATGACCGTTTACTATATACTAGGCCCGAGTCTGTATGGAAATGTTTCATAGTTACAAATACGTGTTGCGGTGATAGACCTTTTTTTACATTTTAAAAAATAAATGTCATTTACCTCAGTTGGAACCTTGGAAGGATGGCGTCGATGACAGAGCAACTTAATAGACACGCCTGAAACGTAGAAATACCCTATCATAGAGAGACTGCTAGTTCTCACTTCTTCACCCCCACCGTGACACCCCACCCCAAATTGCTCTTTATAACAGGAGACATGCCGGTCCTCTGCGAATTCGACACTAAGACAGAGACTACACTGAGCTTCCCTCGTCCATTTGTCGCCTCCCCCCGCCTGCCTCATGGCATCCGTCGCATACACATGAACAAAGAAGCTACAGTCGTCCAGTCGGAGATCCCGTTCTTCACAAAGGATTGGGCCAACTGCCGCTTCGTCGCCTGGAAACCTCCCATTTTCTACGGCGGCACCGACCATGTGTTCGCCCTCGCACCCGGTGATCTGGATTTTCTCACGGGTGAACACTTGCGCAACCTCTGGGGGGACCCCCAATCTCCCGCCTCCGTGCGCATTAATTTTGAGCGCCCGTTCGTCACTCCTCCCAAGGTCGTTGTCTTCTTCAACCGCATCGAATTCGAAAAGGACCACAACTGGCGCGTCATTACTACTGCTAGTAACATTGATGCGAAAGGATTCACGCTCAATATCGAGACTTGGTCAGACACTGTCCTCTGGGCCGCACAGACTTGCTGGATTGCCTATCCAGAGGACCGCGAGCACATCTTTAGCACATCTGTCAATACGATGGACATTCGTCCCTGGAACCGACACCAACTTGAACACAGTGGGGAAATCTCATTTGCTTCAGGTCCAGTCGAATTCTTCAAGAAACCCTCCGCATTTATCGCCTTGAACCATCTCGACATTGATTGCAAAGCAGACCTTCGTATCAACGCTTACGTGGACCCCATCACCACGACCCGTCTGGTCTGGCACATTGATTCCTGGGGTGACACCATCCTTAATGCTGCTGGTGCAACTATCATCGCATTCAACTAGAAATTGGCTTCATCAGCTGTGAGCTACTCTGCCTTCCACCCTTCGAGGATGAGTTCTGACTATTCACATTCGTTTAGCATCATAACGCTCGGTCCCTGTACAGACTGCCGACCGCTCACTGTTTTTCTGTCACAAAACCCATTCCTTTCTACTCTCTGCTGTCTCCATACGATGAAATCAAACTTCCAAATTATCTCCACGGTGTTAATCTTACGCCTGATTTGATGGTGACTAGGTAGTACCCTCAAGGTGGATGTCGTTCAGCGGGCTGTGTGGTGTACGTGTTATCTACGAATATTATTTACGAAGTTGGTTTGTCGTCAGCAGACTATTTCAGTGATGCGCGCTGAACCACCACAAGCGAGAAAAATATTTTTCGAAATTCAGTGTACTATTTAGAGCACGTAATTCACCGTTCTGGATTGGAACCGGAGTGATACATTTTAGGCGCTAGATAGTGATCTCACAAGTCGTTGCTCCTTACCTTCTGTTTATCGGCGCGGGAAATAGATGCTCAGTGACTTATCATTAAACACCGGGGGTCGATAAGTCATCGATGAATAGGAGCTTTCCAATTAAGAATTGAAGTGACGACCTGTGGCATGCGTACCATAGGTCTTCGAGTTCGCTCTGCTCTCGTCTTGGCTCTTGTGGCCGAGCGCTCAGGTGCTCATGATGAATATTGGAGCCACAAGTAACAGAAACACCAGGCCGGGAAGTACTGGCACTGTGATCACCAGCTTTTCAAGAAGTGCAACGCCTTCATAAATGTGCTTCTAACTTTAAGTCGACATCGATGCACAAGAGTCAAGATGGTCACCGTCGGTGCCGCGCCGCACTGTTTCGGAATTGCCCATTACACGTGACCTATCTGCTTGTTTTTCGTTGTTTGTTCTCTGACGTCCAAGTATCCAAGGCATCATTCGCGTGCATGAGAAATTGTTCTACCAGTAGCCATCTTTCAAAATTTGTCAGTGACTATGAACAGTTGCGCGGTACATGTATTCGATCGAGGACGCATTGTCACCGGGCCACGTCTGGCCGCCTCTTCTTGACCGTCTCTTACATGCCAGTGAGAAGCATGTTACCGAGCTTCTCGACTTCCTACAGGAGGCCATGAACTCGCACTGACCATGCCTTCCAACAACGCCTCGATGCCTACCCAATCCGTACCCTTGCCTCTACCGCCCAGGCCAATCCCGGTAGCTACCCTTTACCCGATGACGAAAAGGTAAAGAATCAATATAACTCCATCGCGACGTCCCTTGTCAATGCACTGACGTTGGCCACTCGCTTGCCGTTGTTCGCCGACCGCTATAACTGTCTATACGAATACCTGCAGGAGGTAACCACTGCACTATTACAGTAACTCAACAGCAACCTATCTAACTTGCACATGATGCTCTGTCAACATCTGTACGACCTCGTCCCTTCGCTGTTCTGACGCTACTTGTGATGGGGCCCTTTCTTCCTTGTCGTTTGCATCTGCACTAGCGCCGCGGTCGAGCAGCAAGCTCACTGTCTCGGCTTTCCCCCAATATGATGCCAGACGTAACGGGGTTCATCCATCCTCCTTCTCTGCATCCACGTTCGCGCCAGAGTCGAGAAGCAAGCACACGATCTCGTTTTCCCCCCAGTGTGACGCTAGGTGCAACGGAGTCCATCCATCCTTGATCTCGGCATCTGTGTTCGTGCCATGGTCACACAGTAGATGCACAATTTCGGTTCTTTCCTGGAATGATGTTACGTGCAATGGGGTTCATACATCCTTGTCCTTGGCTTCCGTGTTTGCGCCACGGTCGAGCAGCAGGCGCACGATCTCGGTTCTCCCCTCAGATCCTAAGTGCAACAGAGTCCTCCCCCCACTTGTTCTTGGCGTCTACATTCGCGCCGTGGTCGAGCAGTCAAAGACGTGCAACCTCGAACCGCCTACAAAACGATGCCCGATGCAATAGTGTTGAAAAGTCAATATCTTGTGCGTCGATGTCCCCGTCATGTCGGAGCAATTGCCTCACGATCTCCACGTGACCGTTCTCTGATGCGCGGTGTAATGGAGTTTGGCTGAAGTCGTTCGTAACGTCGATGCGGTACGCTATGCCCCGATAAAATCCGAACCTCCAGGTATCCATTCGATGCAGTGGAGCCAAGTGAGTGCCTTGTTGTGAATTTGCATTTGCATCGTAGTCGAGTAACCAACGCACGACTTCGATAAGTCCGTCCGCCGACGCAGCTTGCAGTGGAGTTGGCCTACTGTGACCGGCAATATCCACGACTGCGCCTTGCTGATATAGTAGCTCTGCCACCCCGAAAGCAAGGTTGATCTTGTCGCCTACGTTCTTCACGTTGTCGCCGACAGTCTTTGTTCCGTCTTCGACACAGTATGTGGCTTTCAATACCTGCCCAATCGCCATCCGGGCCTCCTCCTGCGTTAATCTATCCAGTCTGTCCAGCGCACCCTCGATATCGGTCCGTCCGACTAGTATTTCTCTGAATCTATATCAGGGACGGGTACGTGCAATAAGGGGGTTGACTCACTCGCTTGTCCCTGCTTAATCTCCTTCGTCACGATCGCAAGAATTCTAAGGACCTCAACCATAATCTTCACGATAATATCCTTCATCACCTCTGTTGTCAGCACTTCGGTAAAAGTCTCGAGCCGCCTGAAGAAGTTTTCAGTGCGCTCGAAGATATCGACGAGCACCTCTTGGTTCGCAACAACGTCCTTTGCCGCCTGTGATGAGTTTGGTATCAGAACAGTCTGAGTAGGGGAATCCGGGTTAAGGGCTACCAAGAGGAGGACACCAGCACCAGCAAAATTCACTTTTGCAGGTGAGAATACCTAGAAATAGTGTCAGAACGCAGATCGTAGAAGGACTGTCTGAATGGAATTCACTAGTCCAACGCCCTCGCCAAGCATTGCGGAGAATGTATAAAGGGCGTTGACGGTCGGGTTTAACCATTTTGTCAATTTGTCATCGCCGTACGTAGATTGCTCAAATTGTTGGACCTGTCCACGTAGCACGGCCAGAATGTTCGCGGGAGAGTTGCAGGTCTGCAACTGTGCCGACAATGGATGCGCGAGAAGGTCTTTCTTCGTCTTCTTCTCATACGATTTCGGGGGAGCATAAAAGATGGCCTGGAAATCGGAAGAAGAGGATGCGGCGGGAGGTACCTGAGACATGGCAACAGAAGCAAGGAGATATGTCCGAAAACACCAGTAGATGAGCAATATGGCAATACTATCATTCGCGGCCGCGCCGACTCTGCCATTACCCAACCGTACCGCCGAGAGTTGACGACGCCCACAACTACGTGGCGCATTCTTGACACGCCTCTCACACGGCTTATACACAGCAACGCCGCAAGAGGCGCGAGAATTCGTAGCGCAATGCACCAGTCTTGAGAATGTCATCAGCCATGAAAATATAAGCATAAAAATGATGAGTGGGGGTGCATTCATTGAATACGTGACTATGTATGCATGTAGGTTACTTTGTCGTATATGCAGGAAGATAGGAAAGTGCGGGGTAGGGGTTGGAGATACTTAGATAGAAATATTCACCAACAACCAAGGCAAAGTGCAGTAGAATGCGGAGGACATAAAGCGTCAGTGAGCCCGACGAGCTTAGAAACCTCCCATGCCACCCATACCGCCCATGCCTCCCATCCCGGGACCACCTGCAGGCTTTTCTTCCTCACCGTCAACAATACTCGCTTCGCTGGTCGTGAGCAGGCTTGCAACACCCGCGGCGTCCACAAGCGCGGTCCGGACAACCTTGAGTGGGTCGACAATACCAGCCTTGATCATGTCGACGTACTCGCCCTTGCTTGCGTCGTAGCCCCATGCAAACTTATCTGGCGTACCGTACTTCTCAGAGAGAGTGCCAACAATCACGCTGGCTTCCTCGCCAGCATTGCTCAGAATTGTGCGGGTAGGACGCGTCAGCGCACGACGGATAATAGATACGCCGAGGTCCTGGTCAAAGTTGGCCGTTGGGATTGGTATTACGTCAGGGTTCGCGTTGCTAGATGGTGGGTTGGCGGCTCCAGGTGCGGAAGAAGTAAGCGCGAGCGAGGCTTTGAGCAACGCGACACCACCACCAGGGAGAATACCCTCCTCAACAGCTGCACGCGTCGCGTTGAGGGCATCATCATAGCGATCCTTCTTCTCGCCAACTTCTACCTCGGACGACCCGCCAACCTTGATGACGGCAACACCACCAGAGAGTTTCGCGAGACGTTCCTGGAGTTTGGTGCGGTCAAAGTCGCTTGTTGTGGGGTCGGCAATGAGTGAGCGGATCTGCTCGCAACGCGACTGGATGGCATCCTTCGAACCTTCTCCATTAAGAACGATAGTATCCTCTTTTGTGATCGTAACCGAGCCGGTAGTTCCAAGGAGGTCGACTGTCGCACGTTCGAGCTTGATGTCAAGTTCGTCAGTGAAAACTGTCCCGCCAGTCAAGATAGCGAGGTCTCCGAGGATACTCTTGCGGTTGTCACCGAAGCCGGGAGCTTTGACAGCAGCGACTTGGAGCTGACCACGCAGTTTGTTGAGGATGCAGGCGGCAAGAGCCTCGCCGTCCACATCTTCGGCAATGATGAGCAGCGGGCGACGAGCCTGGGCAGCAGCCTCAAGCGATGGGAGAATGTCCTGGAGGAGAGAGATCTTCTTCTCCGAAAGGAGAATGTAGGGCTTTTCGAACTCGACCTTCTGCGCCTTGACATCGGTGACGAAATAGGGAGAAATGAAGCCACGATCAAAGCGCATGCCCTCGGTGATCTCAATCTCGTCTTCGATTGTGCGGCCCTCCTTCACAGTGATGACACCTTCCTTGCCGACCTTTTCCATGGCTTGCGCAATGAGGTTGCCGACGTGAATGTCACCATTGGCGGAAATGGTTGCCACCTGGGCAATCTCGGCGGTAGTCGTGATTGTTTTTGTGTTCTTGGAAAGGAACTCGACCACACGTTCTACCGCAGCCTGGGATCCGCGACGAAGGTCCATCGGGTTGCAGCCGGCAGCGACATTCTTGACACCTTCAGCATAGATAGCACGCGCGAGAACTGTCGCGGTGGTCGTGCCATCACCGGCAATCTCGTTCGTTTTTTGTGCAACGTCTTGCACTAACCTGTAAAGTGTCAATATATGCATTGGAGTAAAGTGGAAAAGTATATTACCGTGCGCCAAGGTTCTCGAATTTGTCCTTCAGAGTAATGGCCTTAGCAACCGTGACACCATCTAAATCACCATTAGGAATGAGCATGATACCACAATGTAAAGCCCCGAGAGAAAGTGTAAGGTCCAAGAATATAAGAGTAGGTCGACTCGGAAGTAGCAAAAATGTATGCGCACTCCTATCAAGAAATGGGCAACCAAACGAAGCGGAAGAAAAAAGTAACACAAAAAACGGGCGGAAATGGAAGAGGAGCTTACCTTTGGTGATTTTGGGTCCACCGAACGACTGCTCGATGATAACGTTCCGGCCTATGCAAGACACGTCAGCAAACCAAGACGCGACAACGGAAGCAACCAGGAGCGAACGAACCTTTTGGCCCAAGCGTAACACTGACAGCGTTTGCAAGCACGTCGACGCCTTTGAGGATGCTCGCGCGGCCCTCGTTGGAGAACTTGATTTCCTTGTGTGCACCGCGGGCGAGAACAGAGCGAGCGGCCTTAGCGGAAGCGCGGCGTAGAGCACGAGACGACGTAGAAGAGACGTGATGCATGGTGTAGGAATGTAAGAGTATTAAGGGAAGGGTGTACGGGAGAGCGAAGATGAGTGGAGAGAGAGGCTTTGGAGGAAGAGAATGAAGAGAGAAATTCGCGCGTTGGCGAGTTCATATTGTTTGTGCATTATTTGGTCCCCAATCGCTTATGGAAGACTCCAGAAGAGACGCGTCGCAAAGCCGACGCGTCTCGGCATGAGCATGAGTCCCATAAGGAGTTAGAATTTACATCAAAACCAAAACTACTGTAAGTTAGTACGAAGCATGTCTAGAGCGCGTTGAAGCATTGTTTGCGGTCAGAGCGAGTAGATTGCATTGAGGACATCCTAACGCAAGAATTAGAAATATGCAGAATGAGGCGAGCTCAAAACCAAAAGTACTCACCCATGCATCATCGTCCCACGGCTTGACACCCTGACAAATGAGTTCCTGTAACTCATCCTCCGTAAAGCCGAAGTTGTTCATTCTCTCCTCCTGGCTATCTTCGAAGTCGTGCAGATCCAGTCCGCTGTGCCAGCTACCGCGGCGCATTCCTCCCCGGCCACGACCGCGACCCCGCCGACTCCTTCCCCTGTTGCTGCTATTATAGGCACTCCTGAAGGTAGCGCACAAGCCATCATCAGCGGCATTGCAAAATCCGTCCATCGCCTGGTCCCTCCAGTGTCCGTACACCTCTTCCATCTCAACCCCGTGCGCTGATGCCCAAGCGAGACGGTTGTCTGCGAGTCCACACATGTAAGGCATGAATGCTGAATTTTCTTTGGACCTTGGGCCCATGGAAATTTGCTTGAGAAGCACCACTTTGCCCTCGTCGTCCCACCAGCGGCCGGAGGGCAAGTAGGCCTTATCGTGAGAATATACGCACGTGCTGCTGCCAAATTTGCAGTCCCCGAGTAGAAAGTACATGCAGACATTGCGCCCGCTAGACATTATACAAAGTCAGCACCCCTCCTCGCAAGCGAAAGGTCGGAAGAAAATGCCCACAGGCGATCTCGCACACTCTTGTGGTCCGGCGCGTGCGAAAAATTGCACCCAGTGCCCCGCATGCAGCCGTCGTGATTGTAGAACCGGCACGGAATTCCGTTCCCCTCGTGATTCCAGTCGCTCGAGTCCGATACCGACTCGAGCTCGACCTTTTTTTCGGACAGCGATGGGAACTCTTGGTCAAACGCGACGGACCCGTCATCCTCGTCGCGCTCGTTCATGAGGGTTAACGTCTCGTCGAGCGCCTTCTTTGCCTCAGTGGAGCCTGGATCATGTTCAAGGAGAGCCTCAAAATCTGGTGTCCACAGTCTCAGCAGCTCTACTCGACACGGCGACACGAGAGGTGACACGGGCTAACGCACCGAGAGTAGCCGCATAGAGTTGGAGGCTCCCCTTGCGCGCAAGACCACGACGATATCGCGCCTTCATGAACGTTGGGTCGAGGACGAGAGCGCGCTGGGCGCAGTGCTCTGCAATATCGTATCTATGAAATGGTTGCATACCATTGGTCCATGGAACCCATGAGCGAGTGCGAAACTCACGCTTCAAGCTTCAGCCACGCCGCAGCCATGTTCGACAGGTATGCGGGGTTGGGGCCGTTGATCTTGTTCGCAACTTCATACTTCTCGATGGCCATTCTGTACTTTCCCTTGCGAAAGTGCGCATTTCCCTGAGATATGAGTACCGTGGTGAGATTTGTTTACGCAACGTGAAAACAGAACAGAAGCAGCATGCTACGTACGACCTCCTTGTGCCTTTCTGCCTCCTCGTACCTAGCCTTTACGTGCTCCGCGCGTTTGAGGGCCCTCACATTCAACAGCTCCTCCTTGTCGGATGTTTTACTACTGGTATTCGTTATTCCTGCCTTGGGTGGCTGATAACGTTTGGGAGCCATTGCCAACGTTGGAGTGCGTAAGGCAAGTAGGGTCAACTGTTCAATGCGGCCACGGTGACCTCGCGTAAGTCCTCGCGCCCTATATCAACTCATTAGGCGCCGCCGTAGGCACGTGCCCGTTTCTATAACGTAATCGCAGTGATGTCACGGTGATCATTGCCGACGACACATATTTTATCACAACGATGGTCTGGGGAGGATCTGGGCCAGGAACGGTGAGCAACAGACGGCCGTGTTGTGAACACGGACTGACGCGTACTGACGTCTCACTGGAAAGCAGGGTGATGTAAATACGTACGATGATCGCTCCCAGACAAAGGAAGTCCGACTCTTCCCCTAATCTGGGGCTCTTTCATTTCTTATCTCGGAACGCGTACAACTAAACGCGTAAACTGCCTACCACATGCATTCTGGGGTACCAGAGACGAACGCTATATAAGACGACCCTCGCCACCTTGGGTCATCGGAGTCAGTCTCTCTTTCTCCCTTCCCTCCCATCTCTCTCTTTTTGTATCCGAATCACTGCTCTGGGAATTCCCTCTCACGCAGAAATATATGTACTTCTACGTTTCACAGGGATAATCCATAGCGTCGTTGGCTCTCCGGCAGACTTCTAGATGGCTGTTTAGTATGGGCAATTAACATTGAAGACGACATCCACCACAGATGCGTACGTGATGGAGTTCGGGTAACATCGACAAAGTGGTACTGTTGGAGAGAAACGACGGAGCAAAAGTGAAGTCAGAGCCGCAGATTGGACAAAGTGTCAGAACAACTCATTCTCAAACGGAGGTGCAAAGTACCTCTACCCCGCTCCCTTCACTTCTAATCGTGTCGACTGGTATAATTTACTCTTATTTTCTTGTTTGGTACTTCCGCCGCTACAGATCCCCGTCTTTGACCTCGATACCATGATGGAAATAACCACAGGGCTGCATGTGAATGATTTCCCTGCCGGGGATCTTGGACTCCGTTCGATCGCATCTGTGGTTACTCAGGGGCTCGAATACTCAACAACCTCCCGCTTTCGTCTGTTTCGTCAAAGTGCCGCCACCATCTGCGCAAACCTAACGTCGCTTGAAGATAGTCCAAGACGCTCCCAGTGGTATAGAACTTCGCGACTTAAGGGTATCTCTCTAGGAGTTGAGTGAACTCGAGGTGCGGTTGCAGCGCGCGATCGGCCAGCTTTTTTGGATCGAAACTGATAAAATCACAAGCCGATTGGTGGAATCACGGTCTTTAGTAACCCATGTGAATATCTCGTCTGCCCTATAGATAAATAACCAGTGTACGCCTCAGTGGTCGCTCGCACACGCGCGCGATCCATAAGGTGAGGACCAGCTTTACTTTAGCCCCAGAACTCTTGACTTGCATCGAGGCAGAGTGCTCAGGCTCTATCTAGTGCCTTCGTATTCAAGACGAGGGTTGTTGGAAGGAAGCTGTTCAATAGCGGGGGTAGGTGCAGGTGCAGCAGGTGCAGGTGCAGCCAGGAGCAGGTGCAGCCAGGAGCAGACTCCCCGGGCTGGTTGGCGGCGCTCTCCAGGGCCCATAACCTGTTGGCAATGGGCAGCTAACCGGAAGCTCGCATATCTCTCTCCGAGCTCCTGGTTGGCTTCTCATTCCTACAGGTTTAGAGACCTGGTGAACGCCGCCAATCAATCCATCTATCGGTGTAGACAATAGCTCGAGGTCAACGAATTGAAGCGGTGTTGTATTGCGTTGATGGACCTGAGATTGTTACCCGGTCTGCGAGAACTCGTAGCCGAATCCGTGGGGGTGTACGGGGCTGACCTGTGCGGCTCATTCATTCACGCTCGTCGGGTCGTGGGTCGCTCAATTGCTGACCATCCCCACTCTCGTGGGAATTTCACGGTGCGTCCGTCAGCAGAGCAGTTCCGGTGCTTCACGACACGTCGGCTTTCCCGATCTTTTGCTCACCCACTCCTGGTCCTTTCTAGGTCACCGTCCGCAAGACCTGGATAAAGGACTGGAATTACTTTCCTAGTGTGTCAACGACGGACATCCGAGCTTGCCCAATCGATTACGGCCTGCACGTTCGTGGGGCATTAGTTGTGCACCATACCACCTGACATCCTTCTGTCTCCACAGTATACGACATCAGGAAAAACCTCCCGCGCTAGCGAAGGATAAGCGCCCGTAGTTTATTAATATCCCGAGAAAGAGAGATAGTGCAAGAGTAATTCACGCTAGGACCTGATAATCAAAAGCGCCTTTGCATGGGGGATGACATAATGCTAATTATCTACAAAAATAGGAGATAAATGTCTCGGCTACTAAACGGATTTATGTAAAAGCTTTGGCATAGTTCCAATACCGAAAATGTATTACATCCGGGAGTGTCCCCAAGCTGACCAAAGCGGGGCAATAAATGAACGCTAGAGTAGATATCATCTACTGGGATAACACTAGCCAGACGCCGACCGTTTCGAGTTAACCTAGACACTTTGAAGAGACGACTGTTGCTGTCGGGTGTGGTGGGAATGGGTGAAAACCATTCCACGTATGCAAGATGGGTTGGTAGGGCAACATCCGTGGACGGGAAGAGTTGGGGAAGCACCTTTCTCGGTAGTTGAAATACCACGCAAACTTGTGCAATTCGGAGACCTGAAAAGTAGTTAGATGGGCCCTTACACCAATATGGCTTGAACTGACCTTTATTCCCACGCGCACTATCTTGAGGTCTGCTGCGGACAATGACTGTATCGAAACGTGATGGTATTGTGCACCCATGGGCGTCCCTTTGATCCGGCCGAACATGAACAACGTCAATAACTTCGGGGTCAGGTGTTGATGCAAATTTGATTTTGTGGAATACTGGGACATGGCGGAATGGTAACAACGTGTCTTCAGCCAGCCTTGACAACTATGCCAATCGCCGATCTTGATCTCGATGATCTCAAATGAAAGGATGTTTTCAGTTTTAACAGGCCATTTTAACAACAATACCCACCGTGAGCCTACAGTACTGTTTAAACAACATCACTGACACAATCAGCAGTGATTGTCAGAAAATCCTGAAAAAAAAAAAAAAAAATTCCATCACACTCGTTTTTGATTTCCGTTCTTGTTTTTCGCGTACTTGTTTTCGTGCCTGTCATTTTCGTGCCTGTCTAGTCGCTCATTTGATAGCTATAATAAAATCTGATAATGGTTATTAAAATATAATGGTCGCTAAGATGCGATAATCTGAGAGAAATTGAGAGCACAATTACTGGAAACCTATCTGAGAATACCTGATTTACGGCGAAAATAGTGATAATTAGCACTATTTAAGTTTGTGGCAACGAAATAAAAATAATGCAACTAATTTCACTAGTTCTCACTAATTTAGTCAATTTATCCCTCGCTAGCGCGGGAGGTTTTTCCTGATGCGAGAGTGCTGTCTCATAAGGGATTGGACCGGATGCAAATGTACTGAGATGGTTTTTTACAATACAGTCGCCTGTAGTAGGCTAAATGGTTACTGGAGCGATTATGCAGCGTTGTTCATAAGGTTGATATGCTAATTCTATTCTGTGGGAAGGAAACATGGCCGGCGACGTAGAGGTTCAATGTACAATACGGCAGCTAGGACGAAGGGATAACCCAAGCGACACGTCCCCACCCCACATTGCGTTTCGCCAACACCATTCAGATCTGCTGTTGGCACCCACCCGGAAAAGCGATTCCCGTCTTGACCTGGATGATCACCTTTCTTCACGCAGAGGCCTTTCATCCATATTTGCCAGGGCGAGGGTCATGGATTTGGGCAGCTCCAGTCAAAGTCTGGATCTCACACAAACACAGTTAGCAAACACCCCCATCCAAACCTAGAATTGCTCATGGGCCCCAAGGTGAACGCGCAAGAGAAGGGTGGCTCGGTTTGCACGTGCTTTGGAGCGCGTAGTACGTAAGTTCGGTGACGAGGAGGATCCGAGAGAGACAGGCAAATAAAGAAATTGAGACAGGAAGTGGAGGAGCGGAGGAGGCAACGGATGAGCATGGATCTGGAAGTACGGAACATTGAGGTTTGCAGTGTCCGGGGATTGTGTGCAAGAACTGTATGATTGGCTAGGAGCGGAAGCTCACAGGGTGGTTGAGCAAGAGACAAGGGCGTGCGGCGACGAGTGAGGAATGCGAACCAAGACGGGTTGATGCCCGAGGCAGCCTGCAGTCACCGACCAGCAGGGAGGGTATCATCATATATTTGTCCGGGACAAATATGATAACATCCTCGGTGACATATTCAAAGTTAGCGTACCCACAAAGTGGATCATTCGAAGCTGCAGTGCCATATGAAGCATGAAAATTATATCAAAACTTACTTGGTAAATTATGAGCGTAGTATACCGGGGGGCCCATCAGTTTTCTGGTCAGAGCGAGTGGAGTGCGTCGAGGACATTCTAACAAGAAAATTAGAAAGAATAAAACCAGATGCTTAGATCAATACAATAACACTTACACTAGCGCCATCGTCCATGATTTGACACCCTGACAGATTAGCTCCTGGCCCTCGTCGTCCGTGAATCCTTTTCTGCCCAGCAGCCGCCGCTCAGCCCACCTCTAGACGCTCTTCCCCTTGGTGGTGTACTCCTTTTCCAACCGATCATCATCCACTTCCTCACTGAAATGTTGCAGCATCTCGGTACTTTCGCTCCAGGATGTAGCTTCGTCTTCCTTCTCGGAAGGGTGCGTCCATGAGATGCGGCCATCTATGTTTGCGAATAGGCGATGCAGAAAGGCTGGATCTTGTCTACAGACCAGCCCTTTTGATATCAACCGGATAGCGCCGCGTTTCTGCTCATTATCCCACCACCGGCCAGATGGCAAATAGGTCCTGTCGTGGGAATATGCGCAACTGCCAGATTTGCAGTCCCCGAGTAAAAAGTGCACACAAACATTGCGCCCGCTGGCCAGCGTCCAAAGTCAGCGTTCCTCCACGGAGGCAGAAGGTCAGAAGGACGCACAGGCGATCACGCACGCTCTTGTAGTCCGGTGCGTGCGAAAACTCGCACTCGACACCTCGCGTGCAGCCATCGCGATTGTAATACCAGCAGGGAGAATCGTTTCCCCAGTGATTCCAATCACTCGAGTCTGATACGGACTCGAGCTCCTTCCCCGGATCGGTGAGAGATGGACCAAAGTCATCCTCCGCGACAAACTCGTCCTCCTCGTTGTTGCGCTCGCTAATGAGGGCGAGTGTTTCATCAAGCACCTTCCTCGCTTCGATCGAGTTAGGATCTTGCTCGAGGACGGTCGTGAAGTCTGCGTTAGTGTGTCGACCCTTAGTCTCGATGGCTCTGCTCGGCGTCAAGACACGAGGGGGGTCAACGCACCAACAACAGCCGCGGCAAGTTGGAGGTTCCCCTTGCGCGCAAGGCCACGACGATAGCGCGCCCTAGTGAACCGTGGATCAAGGCGAAGAGCAGTGTGAGCACATTCCTCTGCGGAGTCATACCTACGATGTCCATCGCACGTCATTGGGCAGCACACACACGATTCGGGCTAGGCTCACGCTTCGAGCTTCAGCCATGCCGCAGCCATGTTTGAGAGGTACGCGGCTGTAGGGAGAACGTCGATGGCGGCTTCGTATGCCGCAATAGCCATGTAGTACTCTCCCCTGCGGAAGTGCACGTTTCCCTGCAACACGAGCATTTCCGCGAGATCAGTTTACATGGCGCAATCCAGAGGCAAACGTAATGCTACACACGGTCTCCTTATGTACTTCCGCCTCGACGCGCCTAGCCTCTGCTTGCCGTGCGCGTGTGAGGGCTCTCGCTTTGCCAACTCCTCCTTTTTGGCGGATTTTTTGGAAGCGGCGCTTGTTCCACTGGCCTTAGCCCTCTGTCGATGGCTGGGGGGCATTTCTAGCGTCAGCGTGGATATGGAAGTGGTCTTCGCCAAGGTTGGTTTTGAATTGACGACTAAGTTACTAGCGCGTCGCGGTCACGTTTTCATGTCGTATACGTAATGGATGGCGTTGTTACTTATGTAACACAACTTACCAGCGAGATGCATGCCCCTCATCGCATTCAGATGATCCACGCTCAGAACGCGAGCGCTGGTGCCTCATTTAGACATGAAAAGAGGCAAGTGAAGGAACTGTTTTTTTGTGGATAACTTGACCCAGTGTGGTGGATACTTTCCCCCTGAGAATATTTGGTCGACCAACTCATACAACCCCAAGGTGTCCTGCCTCTGGTCTGCCTTTCACCAGTCCTAATTCTGAAATGCACCGCTTTGCAAGAGTCTCATCCGCTCCATTTCCACTGCTATTGCATTTCCATACGATGCGTTCGCGTGCTTCCAAGTCTGCGGTCCTACTGCCCCTCTTGCCGCTGTCTTTGTTCACACTCGATATGCTCCTGTCTCTTCGTTTCCGATCTCGCAGACCAGAAGGACCGTCGCAATCAAGAATCTGGCGACTCAGAAGCCGCTACTTCCCAGCAGCATGCCAGTATCCTTGGCGGGCCCAGAGCGACGACGTGGGACCGACCGCGATGACTCGGAGGCGCCATCCTGGCGACGACTCGACGGCGTATGCCATCTGGTACACTTGCCGATTCACGACATGGCAGCGTACTTGCACCCACTGCCGCCTTGCTCTTATACGGAATATCGACAAAGGAAGGAGTTGATAGGGGCAAATACCAAGATTTAAATTACTGGGTAAATTACGAATTAAGTATATCGAAAGCTCATCAGTTTTCTGGTCAAAGCGAGTATAGTGCGTCCAGGACGTCCTAATGCAAAAATTAGAAAAAGAACGAATAAACTGAGATGCCAAAAACACTCACACGAGCGTCATCGTCCCATGGTTTGACGCCCTGACAGAGAAGTTCCTGGACCTCGTCGTCCGTGAATCCCCAGTTTCCTGCCCGACCACGACCACGACCACGACCCCGCCCACCTCTGGACCCTCTTCCCCTGCTCCTGTGGGCGGCGTACTCCAAGCCATCATCCATGGCATCACCAAAGCATTTCAGCATCATCATGTTTTCCCTCCAGTGCGCGGATACTACTTCCATCTCGGCCGCGTGCGCCGGTGCCCATGCAATGCGATCGTCTACGATCGCTAATACGCAGGGCAGGAAGGCAGGATTTTGTTTAGCGACTGGCCCTTTTGAAATATACTGGACATCGGCTAACTTCTTGTCGTCGTCCCACCACCGGCCAGACGGCAAATAGGTCCTATCATGAGAATACACGCAACTGCCAAATCTGCAGTCCCCGAATAAGAACTGTACACAAACATTGCGCCCGCTGACCAGTGTCCAAAGTCAGCGTTCCTCCACGCAAGTGAAAGGCCGGAAGGGAGTACGTACAGGCGATCTCGCACACTCTTGTGATCTGGCGCGTGCGAAAACTTGCACTCTGCACCTCGCGTGCAGGCGTCGTGATTGTAATACCAGCAGGGAAAACCGTTCCCCTCATGGTTCCAATCACTTGAGTCTGATACGGACTCGAGCTCCTTCCCCGGGTCAATAAGCGAGGGAGTACTGTCTTCCTCCACGACAGTCTCCTCGTTGTTGCGCTCACTAATGAGAGTGAATGTCTCGTCGAGGGCCTTGCTTGCTTCGGCCGAGTCTGGATCTTGTACGAGGACCCCCGCGAAGTCTGCGTGAATCCACCAACCCTTCGTCTCAGTTTCTCTGTCGTCAGGACACGAGGAGGCGGCGCAGGTCAACCCACCGACAACAGCCGCAGCGAGCTGGAGGTTCCCCCTGCGTGCAAGGCCACGACGATAGCGCGCCTTAGCGAACCGTGGATCAAGGCAGAGGGCACGCTGAGCGCAATGCTCTGCGGAGTCGTATCTGCGGGGTATCTCACACGTCATTGGGCAGCGCACGTGCGATGTAGGCGAGACTCACTCTTCGAGCTTCAGCCATGCTGCGGCCATGTTCGAGAGGTACGCAGCGCTGGGGCCATTGATAGTGATCGCGGCTTTATAGTCTTTGATGGCCTTGCGGTACTCTCCCTTGCGGAAATGCGCGTTTCCCTGCAACATGAGCAATGTCGGTAATGTTCATTTGCGTGATGCAACCCTGAAGCAAACGTACGGTTTCCTTGCGTCCTTCTGCCTCGACGCGTCTGGCCTCTGCGCGCTGTGCGCGCTTAAGAGCTCTAGCATTTAACAGTTCCTCATATTCTGCGACTGTTTTAGCGGTAGTTCTCGGGCCACTGGCTTTGGCTGTCTTGCGACGGTTGGGGGCCATTGCTGCTGTTAGTGCGGATATGGCAAGAGGAAGCGGCCTACGCGAAGGTTGGTTTCGAACCCGTCGCCGAGTCGCCGCGCTACAGTAACCGCGGTCACGTTTCATTCTTACTGCAATACGCACTAACCAAATCGACTACTTGCGGCTAGCGCCCACCGCTTGCCAACATCTGGTTCACGCCGGCGGCGGTGAGAGGGGGGCGAGAGAACTCTGCTGTAACTTATTGTTCTCGCAGCTTTGGTACTGTACGTCGAATTGAGAAAGACAGGCAAGCGAGAGACAGGAAGTACACGGTGCATCCACGATTGGTTCACAGCGGTCTTCGTAGAACTACGGCGTTCAGGCAATTGCGAACTATCGTTACGTCACGATCAAGCTAACCTATCATAGCACAGTTCGGATATGGCGGTCCGTGCCTCCCGCCAAGCCAAAACTGACTCAAAGATTTGTGACCTGCGATGCGATGAATGACTTGCGGATGGCTCAACCCTCAGGCTATACCTTGCAAGTATTGCACTTCTTCCATGGATTAACCTCCATATCTTGTTCATGCTGCAATGTTGGCTGTTGATGGCGAAGAGGATTCAAGGATGGGGGAGAGTGAAATCAGCAGATAGAGACTAAAATTGAGGAAGGAAGGGGGGGGAGGCGGATGGGCGGATGGGATCAAGAAGTGTCCGGGATTGAGTAAGTGAAATGCGGGGCCCAGGAGCAGAACGAGAGAGGTGTGCGGTGACGCCCCGATCCCAGAGGCGCCCTGTGATCGGGGCGCTGTGGGTAAGAAAGCGTAGATAACCGTGAATATGTTGATACATACACGATCTGCTCTCTCACGCGCGCTACGCGCACGTTGTGCAACCTGGCGAGGTCGCAAAGGAGGGCTGTCTCCTATTGATCTGGAAGACGATCAGCAGCCGCAACAGATGTGTGTAGGGGCGTGTGAACAAAAAAACACACGTTATTGACGTTCGTACGTCAATAGTGCCATGTTGCATACTCCGTTCTTTCTGTCGGCGTGATTATCCCATCTGTGGAGGAATAGAGGACATAGAAAGAGAAGATGATGCATGGAGCAGATAGAAAATAGGGGGGAAAGAGACAGGCCCCTATCAAAGTGAGAATGAAGTCCGTCTGCGGAGCAGCTTCTAAGGCATAGAGAGAGCACGCAGCATCTGTGTAGATGTAGCCTGTGCCGCTGCATGTCTCGACACCAACAAGGGTGATGTGTTTATTGACGATTTGTTGAACTTCACTCGCGCACAACGAAGTCAAACGATATATGCAAGCGCGCGACAACTGCAAAACGCTCGCCGAAAGGAGCACGCATATAGACGTAGCCCCCGATGTTCCATCCAAATGACAGCACACAAATGTCAACACCACTTGACACTGACGCCGTCAGTGTTTGTTGATGATTTGTTGAAGTTCATACTCGCGCACCACGGAAAGTATAATGGGGCGGTTGTTTTTGCAAATTGCAACGTAGGATGTCACTCGGCCAATTGCAAAAACGAGACGTGGTGAACCAAACAGGAAAAGTCAGCCGCCGAACAAACTACGAAAAAAAATACCGCAGAAACGAAGACGGTATAAGAACTGGCACCGTACGGTTTCTCCCTTGATTTCTCCATCTTCATACGACTCACTAGTAATTAGAGTAGTGCCGTATTCTTTCTTGCTGGCGCGGAAGGTATTTCCTGATGACTTTCTATGGGTTCCACTTTGGGTTTCAATCAAGGTTTTAATTCCTCCTCCCAGTCCAGAAACACTTCGTGCTTTCTGCTCACTTTTTGTTCACGCCCATTTCTCATTTACACCACACACAGTACTTGAATAGAATTTACTAAGTAGTGCCTCGCGCCAGATCCTTCCTCTTCTCTAGCGCTAGGCCACTAACCAGTAAGCAAAGGAATGATTGACTTGCGAAGACGAGCCGCTCGCTTCGGACTGGGTCCAGCGGGGTCATGTCTTCGTCGTGAATTCCTCTAGTCTTGAATACCACCGCCGTTTCGTTTACATGGCCGTACCAGCACCGATAATCTACTGAAACTGGCCCTCGTTCCCGCCTGGGAGTAATGAGTATGCGGGGGCACACCGTGTCGAGTTCATGTTGAATATACCAGAATCTTATCTTAAGTGAGTTGATGTCTCGTACTATACGTTCCGTTTCCGATTACTTTACGACTGAACGAGCATCGTGCAAACCCGCGCGATGTCTACGTATTTCTATGTTTGTCGTCTCGGTTTGTTTCCCCGGTCGTACCAGCGACCGTTTATATTGTTGTTCCTGTTGCTCCTCGGAATCGGAGGAGCATATATTACCATACCGTTTCTCTAGTACTTAAGCCCCTAGTTTCGTAGCTTAGCACCTCAGTTACTGCATTCCAGCGTGCGCAGGAACTGAGGTGTGTATCTTCATAGTTTACCTTATACTGAAGCCTGTACTTACTC
Source organism: Lactarius indigo (assembly GCA_025766275.1). NCBI lineage: Eukaryota > Fungi > Basidiomycota > Agaricomycetes > Russulales > Russulaceae > Lactarius > Lactarius indigo. Next base: position 151,139 of record JAFKAC010000045.1, on the reverse strand, counting down.
GCCGTAGAAGCGACCGTTCTTTGTACAGACGTCGCTCGCACGCGTTTACTGATTGAACTCATATATATTCCTTTATTCACCTATCTACGCGTCCATACCTTGTAAAAGTTCAGACCGTCAGCTTGGTTCGACGTGGTTCCCTAGCTCGGGCATCATAGGCCCCACGAGTACGTTCACGAGTGAGAGAAGAGCGGATTTTTCTTTCGCTTCATTATGGACAAACAAGGGTGCGACTGCGCTTTAGGCGACCCACGGCGCGCGGCTGTAGGGGAGTGGGGTGCAGAACGGACGCGAGTGGGTGGAGATCTGACCAATCGCTACCGACAATGACGTTAGATGTCGGCGGCGGTAATAAGAGGCTATGCCGGTCAGGACGCATCATTGGTCTAGATATCCAAGGCGGCAACTCTGACTTCATCGAAGTTAGCAGACAGACAGTGGACTTGAGTTATTATAGGGAAACATTCCCTCTCATGTATGGCGGACAGGTATACAGATTCCAGAGTAGGGAGAGAAACCAGACGAAGTAGTAGGTGAAGCGAGACTAAATACAGTACTACACATTAAACCACACCCGACTGAACCTAATGCTGATCACAAGCCTGATCAATGATCGGGGTTCTGTATCGCCGTCGTTGCATCTTGTGATCCAGGTAGTAGTTTTACCAATATTTGCTGAAGGCGATTCAATGTCTTCGCCGTTTCGTTCTTGAGCTGATCGGAGCGCAAGGCGTTCGCGATATCTAAATATAATTCCCGCAGTAACCGCCGCTGGTCCCTAGGTAGGCCTTCGGGTACAAACATACGGTCTACGAGGATGCAGAGCGTGTCTTGGGCTATGTTCAGCACGTCTTCCGGCATTGACGTCGCGGTGAACGAGGTGTCCATCTCGTCCGAGATGACGGTAACGACATGACGTAAATTGACGACGTGAAGTTGGTGGGGTAAAAATGAAACTTCGCGCTGCTCGGTGCCAAGGATGGCTGATACGCACGCCAGTTCCATATTGTGGACACGGCCACCGAGGGAGATGGGTGACCCAAGGGAGCCTACCAGCTTGCCTACGATCAAGGCCCCGTAGCAGCACGCTATGATACGAGCGGCGGGATCCTGTTCAGTCCGGAAGTGACGGGTAATCTCGGGTCTGGCAAACACGAGGGGGAAATATGACGGCAATGGATCAGAAATTTGAAGGTACGGTTTGCCACAATGCCAGAGGCTCTTCAGACACATCCGCAGACAGCTCATGCGTACTTCTTCCCTGAGAGACGAGGCGCCTGGTATGCACATCTTGAGGAGGCCATGAAGGCGGGATACAATGGTGCGTTCGAACTTGTCGTTGATCAGGGCAACCCTCTGATCTAGCGATAGTAGTTCTGCGTTTCCTTGAGCGGGAAGAGCCTGAGAGAGTATGGCGAGCGTCTGTTGGAATACTGAACGCGTGTCGGGAGGCATTTGATCGGCTCGCGAGGGGCTGAAATCACCCAATGCGAGGGAAGTCAGGTTTACAAGCTCGACCGTGCCAGATAGGCTGAGGCAAAGCCTCACGTCGTGGCCCTCAGTATCAAGGATAGCCGATAGGCACTTCAGCTCATCTTCGCTGACCGGGACATTGCGTGAGTTGATGTCAGCTGCAAGCTTGTTTACGACCAACGCCTCAACACAACGTCCTATAGCACTGATGGTGAGATCCGTGGCCTGGTGTATGTGACGAGTCATCTCCGGGTTGGTGAAAGCGCCGTAGACGTAGGGCGGTAGCGGCACCGAGTTCCCGCGTTCATTAGACGCTCTTACAGCGTTCCACACGCTTTTCAGGCACATACATAAAACCCTCTCGCAAATAGCGGGGACGGTTGATGGGGTCCCTGATGTGCGCCTTTAGACAATAGAAACGGTATCAAAGTATGAGTTCACACTGACCAAGAGAATCATTCATCAGAGGATCTGTCTGGTCTAGCCATACCGTGACATTTAATTCAGCTGGAAGAGCCCGTGAAAGGATGTCAAATGTCTGCCGAAGTACGTCCTCCGAGGGTACTCTGGCAGAGGCGGAGGAGTCGATATTGGCCAGTGCGAGGAAGACCAGCGCCGTGAATTCGATGGCGCCTGGATGACTAAGCAAAAGCATCACGTCATGGCTCTTGGTGCCAAGGATAGTCGATAGGCACGCCAGCTCGTTATTACTGACCAGAGCATTGCGTGAGTTGACATCGGCCGCAAGTTTGATTACGACCAGCGCTTCAACACAATGTCCTATCACACGGACAGCGTGGTCGGCGTGCTTGCGTATGCGATGAGTCATCTCCGGGTTGGCAAAAGTGGCGCAGACGTAGGGCGGCAAAGGTACCCGGTTCCCAGCCTGGGGTTCGTTGTACTCTCTCGTAGTTTGCCAGAGGTCCTTCATCCACAGACGTAAAATGCTCCTATACATTCCAGCCGTGAGAGTCCCTGACGCATCTTTAGACGATAGAGAGGATATCAGAGCAAAAGTCAATACTGACCGTCGGAAGCATTCGCCAGAGCATCTGTCTGACTTAGTCGCACCCAGGCATTCAATTCACGTGGTAGAGCCTGAGAGAGGGTACCGAATGTCAGTTGGACCACGTCTAGCACATCCGAGAGTACTGTTCTGATGGTGGATGAGTAGAAATCGTCCAATGTGAGGAAAACCATGTTCGTAAATTCAATGGCGCCTGGATGACTAAGCAAAAGCGTCACATCAAGGCCCTTAGTGCCAAGGATAGTCGATAGGCACGCCGCCCGCTCGTCATTTCTGACTAGAGGGTTGCGTGAGATGTCGGCCGCAAGCTTGTTTACGACCAGCGCCTCAACACAACGTCCCACCACACGAACAGCGAGGTCACGTTGCTCGCGTATGCGGCGAGTCATCTCCGGGTTGGTAAAAGTAATCCAGATAAAGGTCGGCAAAGGGTCCAAGTTTCCGGGTTCGTTGTACTCTCTTGTGAAATACCACAGGTTTTTCATCCACGCATGTAAAACGCTCCTATACATTCCAGCCGCAAGCAATGAGGTCTCTGATGTGCACCTTTAGATAATAGTGACAGGATCAGAGTACGAGTTCGCACTGACCGTCAGAAACATTCGTAGTTGTCTGATTTAGTCGCATCTTGGCGTTCAATTCAGGCGGTAGGGCCTGAGAGAGAGCACTGGATGTCTGTTGGATCACATCTAGCAAATACGAGGGCACTGTTCCGATGGTGACGAAGTAGAAATCGTCCAGTGCGAGGAAAACCATGTTCGTAAATTCGACGGCGCCTGGATGGCGTAGTAAAAGCGTTACGTCTGGGCTCTTGGTGCCAAGGATAGCCGATAGGCACGCCAACTCGTCCTTGTTGAGCGGAACATTGCGCGAGTTAATGTCGGCCGCGAGCTTGTTTACGACCAGCGCTCCAACACAGCGTCCCAGATCGTGGGCCACAAGGTCGTTGCTCCAACCTGTGCTATTGGAGATCTCTGGATTGGCGAAAGCGATGTAGATGTAGGGCGGTAAAGGCACAGAATTCCCAAGTTGATTGAACGCCCGTCCAAAATACCACAGACCCTTCAGGCACGCCCGCTCACAGCTCTTGCGTGCGTCTTCTGTGAGTGGCGAGGTCGCTTGTATGCACGTATTGAGGAGGCCAAGGAGACGGGATACGAGGATGCGTTCAAACGTCCCATCAGAACCGTTGATTATAGCGATTGGCTGATCTAACCGGACTTCGGCATTCTCTTGAGATGAACGAGCTTGAGAGAGGATGCCGAGTGTCCGTTGGACCACATCCAACACGCCCGGTGGAACTATGCCGGTGGTCAAGCCGCCAATACCTTCAAACGTGAGTGAGGTCATGTTCATAAGTGCGACGGCGCCAGGCTGGCTAAGCAAAAGCTTCACATCGTGGCCGTTGGTACCAGGGATAGCCGATAGGCACGCCAGCTCCCCATTGCTAATCGGATCCGTGCGTGAGTCGATGTCGGCCGCGAGATTGTTTACGATTAATGCTACAAAACAGCGTCCTATCACACGGACGTCGGCGTCTTCTTCGGCCTGAATACGACGATTGATTTCCGGAACGAGGAAGTTTGGGAAATAGGATGGCAACGCCCGAAAAACTCCAGGTTGATTGTACGCTCTTCCAAAATACCACAGACAGTTGAGACAAATCCGCAGACGGTTCTTGCGCATCTTTTCGTCGAGAATCGACGTCTCCGGTATACACGTCTTGAGGAGATCGTATAGACGGGATCCGAAGATGGGGTCGGTGTTCGGTTGGTGGGACATAAGGGGAAGGACCGCCAATGTCGCATCTGGGACGACACGTGAGTCGAAGAATCCTGGTATTCGTGCGGCAAAGGCTTCGATCTCCTTGTCTTCATCGAGAGCTGTGAGTGTCCATACAAGAGCACTCGTGACCACTCTTGAATCCGCTCTATAGGCGCCGAGCTCGACACTCTTTCGCATGCCTTGCGAAAACCACTGTCGACGCGTATTGAGCTCCCTTGTGAGTGTCTCTCTCCACTTTTTCGGCCCATGGGGTTCGTGCGCGTGTTGGTTGGCCAGACTCCATAATTTTGATAGGGTTTTACGAAATAGGAGGACGGTCCAAAGAAATCCCATCATGGAAAATTGGGATAGACGCCATGTAAGCCCAGACAGGGGCGTGCGATACGGGCAGTTGAGGTAAATGTTTGGTAAAACCGTCAAAATTGCATATGCGAAAGTGAATGCCGCGATGGAGCCGAGGGTGGAGTATGCGACAGTCGTGTAAATCGGGAGAAGAAAGTCGATGAGACCAGCGAAGAAGAGGAAGACGGATATGTGCAGGAGGGTGGGCATTGTCGCGACGGCTCGGGCCATTGCAAATTTATTGATGCCTTCGAATATATATGCCCGCATACGCCCGCGTCTGTGAAATGCACCGCGGCGGTGTGCGAGTTCTTGATACCGTCGGGCCCATTGTTGCATCAATGTCGCGGAAAGCGCGCAGTTCAAGCTGAGGATTAAACTGAGGAACCACAACACGTTGACCCTGACGGCAGATGCTGTTGGTTTGAATGTCTGAGCGTTCGGCAGTACGACACTCGCGAGGGGTGTCCCGTTAGAGATGCTGACAAGTTGTGCGGATATCTGAGCAAGGAGGGCATTTGTCGTATCGCCTGAATCGGGAGATAACTTCTTGTAGCTTTCAACAAGGAAGGCAGCGACGGTGGCGGAGAACAGACCAGTCTTCAACACGTGCTTCAGTCAGTGAATATGCACAAGACGGATCAGACCAGGACTCACAAATACGAGGATTCCGTTTGTATCTCCCTTCCAACTCTCAATTACCTCCGTGTCCTGCTTCTCCGCCTCAGTGAGGTACATCGACCACAGCCCATCAGAAGAGTCTCCTTGATTCTCATCTAGTACCCAAATGAGATCAGAAGTTGTGAAACGGGAAAGTCAACACACCACGCTGAACCTCTGGATCATCAGCAGTAGCATTCCCGTCGTGATATTTATCGGTGTTTGTAGTAATTTGAGGAGCGCTATTTGCCGGTAGTAGCTGGGGATTTGCGGGATTTGAAGAGGGTGGATGATTTATAATGGGCTGAGCAACGGTCTGAGCCTCGACATCTCGATTCGGGCGGGGTGCTGCCATTTCTGAGCAAGATTTCTGAGTGTTGAAGAAGGGGACCGCAGAGAGAGGAACACTTATACAAGTGCCATAGGGAGCACGGGGCTTGTTCTCACACCCTTGCAAATTCCGAAGGTCTTTAGTAGATCGGCACTTTCCCTGTACCATTTCTTCCCATAAAGATACATATATTCTCTGGCATGTATATACATAATATCGCCAGGATTGGAGCGACATCAAGACCACGAAGATTCGATAAAGGTGATGTGGCTTAGAAGGCATGCCTCCCGGTGATCCCGGTACTCCTAAGAAACCTGTCTTCCTAAGGTCCTTGAATGTTTCACTAGACCGCCAAGTCAAGTTCTAAGTCAGTAAATGAAGGCAGTTGAATCGTAAACAGAAAACTCACCAAGGTCCCTGGAGAGGGTCAACAGGTGACCCTCCTCAGACATCTCTAGGTACGTTTTGGTCCAGACGTCTCGGGACGTCTCGGACAATGACTGACTCCGATGCTACATTTGCCGAGATCCCCCCACTGGCAATTCTCTACCTGTGGAAGAAAGTGCCGCTGGTGTGACAAAATTTGCGGAGGTGGGTGCAACTGCTCCACATTAAATGACATGAGAAATAAATCTGAATTGGATGGGAGACACATGGGTCGTAGCCACGATGTGGGCCTGGGGTGTGGGAAGAACCATTAAGTCGGTTTTTACAGTCAGAGCGAGCTGGCCTCAATGTAATAATCGACATCCTTGACACAAGAATTAGAAAAAACGATGAGTAAAGCGTGGCGCTCAAATCAGAACACTCACAAAAGTGTCATTGTCATGGTCCCATATACCCTGACACTTGCAGACTTATTCAGACCGGATTTCGTATTCTATGTATCCCCTGTTCACTCTCGCCACGCGCTCTGCAAAGTTATCCAGTCCCAGTTCACCATGCTGACCACCGCGGCGCATTCCCCCGTGGTCGTCGCTGCGACCATGACCACTCCCGGACACCATTCCCCTGCTCATGTAGGCGGCGTGCCCTAAATCATCTGTGGCATCGCCGAAGCCTTCCAGCGTCATGATGGGCAAATAGGACCTGTCGTGGGAATACACGCAACTGCCAACTCTGCAGTCCCCGAGTAAGAAATGCAGACAAACGTTGCGTCCGCTGATCAGCGTTCAAGTTAGCGTTTTTCCACATAAGCGAAATGTCGGAAGAAAAAACACACAGGGGATCTCGCACACTCTTGTAATTCGGCGCGTGCGAAAACTTGCACTCGAGTCCCCGCTTGCAGCCGTCGTGATTGTAGGACCTGCAAAGAACACCGTTCCCCTCGTGGTTAAAATCACTCGAATCCGACACCGACTCGAGCTCGACCTTCAAGTCGACGATGATTCGCGGACGACAGTCTTCCAACTCGATGGGTTCATCTTCCTCGTTGCTTCATGAGAACGAGTACCTCGTCGAGTGCCTTCTTTGTTTCAATCGAGCCTGGATTTTGCTCGAGTACGGTCGCGAAGTCTGTGCGAATTTGCCAACCGTCAGCCTCGGCGTCAAAATATGAGGGAATGGCTCAACGCACTGGCCGCGGCGAGTTGGAGGTTTCACTTGCGCGCCTGACCACGACGGGGGAAACTCACGCTTCGAGCTTCAGCCATACCGCGGCCATGTTTGAGAGGTACGTGGCAGTAGGGCCGTGGATCTGACTGCGACTTCGTATTCCGCGATAGCCTCGCGGTACTTCCCCTTGCAGAAGTGCGCATTCCCCTGAAACATGGTGTACGTGAGGCGACGCGACCATAAAGTAAACGTCATTCTACATACGGTCTCTTGTTCTTCGGCTTTGACACGGCTGGCTTCTGCGCGCTGTGCGCGCCTGAGGGCTCTTGCCTCTAACAACTCCTTATGCTTTAGTAGTATTGCTCATCCCAGTGGCCCCGGCTGTCTGCCCATGATTGGGGGCCATTGAAGCGTTAGAGGGAGTTCTCGTGGTTTGCGCCAGGAGCTCGTCGGGGTGACGTCGCATCTTCACCGAGGCCATTATTTTTGTGACGTCATTACCCCAGATTGTGATGTCGCTCCCTTGGTCGCTCCCATCTCGAGCGGGGTCACGTCGATTGCTCTATGGCCAAGCGGCGTCATACCATTTCGCTGCCAGTTCGAGTCGCGGATGTCAGGAAAATACGGAATCACGCTGACTAATATCCATCCACGGTAACTCCACGTGACTGGCACGATCGCGGTCTCGTGATGCGGAGGAATCTGTTGAATTTGCATATATTTTTGTGCTCCCGGTCGTGTATGCTTGACTCCGCCACAAAATGACCTTTATCAGCCCAGAGGATCGCGCATACATGTCACCTTCGTCTTCACCGGGGGGATCGCCATCTACTTCCTCTGTTGTGGACTCTTCCCCCCTTTCGTCGCCATCCCTCCAGCCCCTTGATCTCAACCGGCCAACAACACCGCCGGGCATAAGCCATCCATTTGCTGGATCCACACACGCTACAAAGCACCCTTCTAATGAACTCCGATACTCCAACTCGTCCTATGCACCCGCCAGCTGGGCATATCGATCCAGTGTATCGTCTTCTGCAGACCACTCCAAAGTGCTGGAAGATATGTTTCACGAAGAGGAGAGCTTCTCACAATCAGAGTTCGGGCTAGAACCTCCAGATGAAGCTACCCTATGGGAAGAGAAGATCACACGAGCGGTCGACATGGGTGAGGCTGAATTCACTTGGAAGTGCGTGTGATCGCCCTCTCATCGTAAACATCATCACACTCACAAAGTTTTCAGAGACGCGGGGCTTACCTCTGTACCTCCATCCATTATGGAACTCAACAGCCTCGGCGTCGTTGCTGAGCCAACGCAGCGCCCTTTTAAGCGCGTGCAGACCGCACCAGCAGTCTTCTCGTCTCCACATAGATCTCTCTTCGCCCATTCCGTCGCCCCCAGCAGGTCCCGGTCACAGGGTCTTATGATCTTTCTCGCAAATAACGAAATCACAACCCTACCTTCGGAGTTTTTCAGGCTGAGCAACCTGACTGTACTCTCTCTCCGTACGTGCTCACCGCCCCCTCTCTAGTTCGCTAGACATACTAATGATAGCCACGAGGCCAGGGAACAACAACCTTGAGTACATCCCACCAGAAATCGCGCAGTTACACGCACTCAGGGATCTCGATGTAGTCAACAACAACTTGCGCTTCCTCCCAGCTGAGATGACCACGATGACTTTCACCAATCTCAAGGTCCACACGAACCCATGGCATCCAGACCCTGCCAACCCCGCGGCGCAAGACGAGCCCAAAACAGCTGACGCCGCGACGCGCGCACACTTCCGCGTCCCACCATTGCGCGAAATGATACTGCGCTATCTCCTCACGCCATCTCCGACGAACCAACAGCGGCCGCTAGCGCCGCACCCGACCACGACCACAACGTCGACGACTGTACGCACGCGACACCAACCGACGACCCTCGAGGACCGCTTCCTGCTCCCGCTCCAAGATGGCGCACTCTCCCCTGCCGATGTGGCGCTCTTCGCGCGCGTCGCACCAGCCGCGGTATCCGCCCCGCGACGACATGGATTTTCGCGCTCTACGACAACGAGCGCGGGCGCAGGCATGTTCTCCTCTGCGCATGTCAAGGCGGAAAGGAGGGAGCACGGGTCTGGTGCGGTTGATGTGGCTGGAGCTGCGCAGGAGCAAAAGAGCTTTGGGCGTTGTCCATCGCTACGGCACGGCGGTGTTGCGCCTGCACCAGCAGCAACGTCGCCTGCAGGGTTGGCGGCGGCAATGGCGTGGGCGCGACTCGGCCCACCGTTCGTGCTGCCCGCGGAGGAACGGTATTCGTGGGTGACCGAGATCGCGGGCGTGAGGGTTGGCGAGACGACGGGTGGGGTGCCGCTCCTGTGGCGAGGGTGTGGGCGAGGATGTCTGGACTTTCTGGACGTGGCCGGCCCCGCCCCAGCATCAGTGAGGGGAAGAAATTGAATCCTGGTGCGGAACTTGGGGGAGGGGTGTCATGTCGAGGTCGTGCTGGCGATGTGATGCGATCGTGGTGCGTGTGTGTAGGTAGCCCGATCGACCGGGTACATATTGTATGTATAGAAGCAAATGTATCATAGATCACACGCTTGACAGTGGTAAACACGATCCATTCTCTAATATCCCCAGTTGGGGGAAATCGGGAGGGTTTTAAGTGTCGTGCTAATCACTGATACTAGCTTTACAGGCTCGCCGCACCTCCATTTTAATTTTCATAAAACACAGGAATTGGATGGAATTCTCTGTACGGCGACGGGAAATCCTTATAGAAAAGACAGCAAAAAGTAAAGGGGGGTAATAAAAATGCCAACTAGCCGGTTTGAACGACTGACCTCGTCATGCAGGTTCATGGTGGATTACCCCGCAAGAACATACAAGTGACGCGCTCTACCACTGAGCTAAGCAGGCCCGAATGATCGTCTCCCCACGTTGACATTCGAAGCCAACACTCACACAGATTAAGGTGTCTTCGTGGACTTGGTTATTTCTTTCTCTCACGTACAACCCCATCACTTCGTCTTTCTGTCGTCTTGTCCGGCACCTTATTAGAAAAATGTTGACAGGTGCTTTTTATTTTCTTCTCGCTATGTCGTTGCTTCTGTGTACTCACGCACATCGCGTGGCCGCTCTACAGTCGGACGCACATCCTTCAGCGATACACTAGCCCGCATCATTGCCGCCATTCTTCTCGCAGGCCTCCTCCCTGGTGTCAGAGCAGAGCAGACTGCCGACTTGATTTGTACGCCCCCCGCTGATCTTAATCTCCCCCTATACCAACGGAATGCTTCTTATCACAGGGAGGATTTTGAGCACTGCGACCGCTTAAGCTCAGCAGCACGTGCAGGAATCGATCTCATCTTCTGTGCGCACAGCCTTCTCATCGTGTTTTATGTCACTCAACGGACTTGCGCGTTCAGTCCTTCTCTTCCTCGCGCTAGTCTTTTCATTAGTCACCTATCGCCGGCGGCGCCCCGCACAGGCCAATCTTGCCTACGTCCAGCAGAATCAGCATAGCGTCGGGGGCATATAGAACGACTACGGCAGACAGCCGCCTTATGGACCTCAATATCTGCCGCAGGCGCATGGCGGCCGCGGTGGTGTCCTCGACTGCGCGTACGACCCGAATGCAGGTTCGACCCGGTTCGTCCGACTTCGTCTCCCCCGTTCCTCCTGACCACTGACGTTGATATGCTTATGTGTTAGCCCGCTGGCTCGCCACCGCAGTACTACCCACCTCCACCAGGCTCGCCCCCAGTCAAGGTTACGATCGTATCATCTTCGACGACGATGCATTACCAAACGGTATCTCCCCCAGTTCAACGACAGTGGACTACACACCAACTCGGACTCGAACCTGTGCTGGCTGTTGTACTTTTCATACGGATCTACTCTGTTAATTGTGCTGTGCTGAATCTTACCCAACCTTATCGCTTTGTCTGCGAACATGTGAACTAATGAGTCCTGCGTGCTCTGGCACAGCGATACATCATGGCATGCTGCTTTCGACGTTACCCACAACGTAACTGTGTCCTAAAAGAGTCATGCCGTCCTTATTGACCTGTTTCCAGGTCCGTTGCACCGCCACTAGGCCTTGCCGTTCAGATCCTGGAATGTACTGGCAACTTTCTCTTGGCAGACCCAAGAATGGGCAAATCGTAAACACGGACTTCGATTACCTCAGCGGTTCTCATGCCTATCTCTGCCATTCTAGTGAATGTTCTCCCAATCTTACAACATATTCGTCACATAGTCGACATCAATCAAGGTTTCTCATCAATAGTTCTGTCTGGGTGGGGAAGTGCCGGAGGCGCTTGCGCCTTCGACCACTACATCTTGTCCATGTGAGGTTTACGACAGCTGCATGATGATTAAGGACATTGAACCGCCTACTCCAAGGCCTACTCTACTTATTATAAAACTTCGCCTCTGGTCTCACTAAGTCCTTTCTTTCCCTTCTTTTGTTGTGTCATTCCATCTCTCTCTTTCGAGTTAAAATAATGTCGACAAGTGCTTTTCTCGCTTTGTGGCCGCTTCTATACTCACGCATTTTTCGACTCGCGTGACCATACTGCAGTCGGACGTACATCGACCTTCAGCAGAGCGCTGACCCACAGCATAGTAACCATTCTGCTTGCTGGTCTCCTTCCCAGTGTCGGGGCAGACTGCTCGGTCGATCGGTACGCCTCCCGGTGGTCTCGTTCATCCATATGCACAACTGGACCTCTCTCTCAAAGGCACGGCAATGGACACTGCACCCTAAGTGTCGCAGCACATGCAGGACTCGGCGTCGTCCTCGGTACGTATAGCCTCCTCTCCTTTGTTTCACATCGCTCAACAAACCTTTCGCGCTCAGTCCTCCTTCTCGTCGCAATGGCTTGGTACATGCGCTATCGCCGTTGGCGTGCCACACAGATCCACATTTCCAACGCCCTCCAGAATGAGCTGAATGCAGACAACGGCTTGGGCCGTGTGTACTATCTATTGGAGACACAAAATAAGAACAGGAGGGCTGTATCACTCGGAATTTTGTGGGACCAGGAAGAGACCACAGGAGTTGCGAGATGGAAAAGACGAAGGACTGAAAGGAGGAAAGGGAAGGGACTTTCCTTGTACTAGAGTAATTATGCACGCAATGCTACACTGCCTCCTGTATGCTGGCATCTCCATAACTACTGTCCAGCTCCAAGTCTTTTACTGGCCGTTTTCCATGGGCCTTGGGAGAGATGCACCACTCTTCGGGAAATGGTGGTCTCAATGGTGTGGGAGGATTCAGGGATTGATTAATTGCGTCGACAGCCCAGGAAAGGTGGTCTTTTTTGAAGGTATTCGTAAATCGAGGTCGTGAGAGCCTCTCCTGTAGCTCTATCATCATTTCCCCTTTCCCACCAAATCTGAGTAATGCCTCTGAAGTTCTGGGCATAACCAATTTCCAAAGTTTGTCCATTTCCACTCATCGAACTTCTCTTTCACTGGGCTGAATAATGCTAGAGTAAGTGCCACCTCCTCTATAAAGTGTGTCATTAATTATTTCTGGCCTTAGTACAAGGAGGGTGTGATTTTTTCTGATGGTAAGCGCGACGTGCAAGCGCTTTTTCCTGTAGTATTTTAACCGCTAAATTCAACGCAGAGAGGGACAGAGTCTCTCTCCGCACATCTCTCATCGTTACATTCTAGTCATGCAAGTTACCAAGAGGTGAACGGACTCTCAGCGATACGAAAGTGCTCGGGTCCGATAGGAATGACAAATCGATGATTCCGAGCTCCACCCCGCTGCGCCGATCGTCACAGAGGATCTCTGTCCCTTTTTTGGTGTATAGCTGAGGACTTGAAACGTTCGCAGCATCCACCCCTGCAACCCAGATGTGGCGCGCGCAATGTGTGGCAGTGTTGGTGAAACTCTGAGCTTCGGAGCCCGGGCCTTCCTTCCGGGGCCTAGCCCTTGCGAGATGTGGATCCGATGACTCGAGATAGTTCCACTTCATGCCGACCAAGGTTAGTCATGAGCACGGATCTATTCTGTTCTAATCTGTTCTTGGACAGCGGAGCCGAACGAAGCTCCTCCTCCCTTGTGCAGGCGACGCACAGGCGATGAACGGGAGGCGTGCGAAGCACCCTGCACCTGCAAATTCATATAGAACACCCGAACTGAGGAACGACGGAGAAAAACGGAGGCTACAGTGTTCTCTATGATTCCAAAACGTTCCAAAACGAAAAATGAGAACGTCATATGAACTGTAGGCGTGCCAAGTATATCCTGTAACGGTGCTCACATGAATGCATGTACGGGCGGCACCGCGAAACCTTGTCTCATCCCTTTCCGCACAACTCCGATGCAGTCGCAACAAAGCAAGAAGTTTCCCTGCAGGGCCAAGGGCCATTCCGTGTCAGCCAGTTAAGAGAAGAGTATATATCAAACCCACTTTGAACCCCTATCCTCCAGCTTCTCTCTCAAGGCGCCCCCCCCTCCCACTACTTCCCACCTTCACAAAGAACCCCATTTCCGACTGTGAACCCCCCAAATCTCCAGCAGCCCCAGACGTAGGCCGCAAAAGTGGTTCCGTTACTCGTTGTCCTCCTTTCCCGCGCCGAACGTCCTCATCGTTACCACAACACGGCATACTACCGTCACATCCACCTATCCACCATGCTCCTCTACACCGCATTCGCCGACGTCATCGCTAAGACCGCGTCCATCTTCTCGGCGGCGCATCTGCTCGACCGGGTGCTCACGCGTCTTTGTGAGTTGGAACTGTTCGAGGAATGACTTCATAACTAACGCCTGTCCTTGATTCGTGCCGTCATAGCAGTGATATTGCCGGTAGGAGCCGGCATCGCATAGTGTCAATTGGCCACGTTGTGGCAGATACCCGTTACCTCCTCAGAAGGTCAAAGCCACATCGTGGGGTCGGGAGGAACGGATGACGACAAGTTTTTAACGAGTTCAAAATGACGAGCAAGAGTCCAGTGACCGGCGAAGGTGTCTTCCAATTGTATCCCTATATCATGTTTGATTATTCGGCTTCGTACCATACGCACCCAAACTAGTAATCTTTTAGGATCCATGTGAATAGTCTTTGTATGTGAATATGATGTCTTCTTTTTCTGATTCAATCGCACGAAGGCAAGCTAAAAAAAAAGTTTACTTTGGTGCTGGTTGTTGGTTCTAGTACACGCGAGCGTTTATGAGAAATAGAGAGAAGCCCGCCTATGCAGTCCATACGCGGCGGATGAGTTCCGTCAAACCTAGAAGACAATCATCAGTCGTGAAGAAAGCGGCGCGCGCGCGAGAAGGTACGGGCACGCTCTCTCGTGCGCACGTGTTTGTCATAAATGCAGACACGCACCGATATCGTTCGTATTGAACTGGTACACCCCCACCCCGACAGCAAGTGTCGTCACGCGAAGCGTCCAAGTAAATAGAGGACCAAGTGTGGGGAACTTGCGCTTGTGGAGGTAATCCACCAAGACCGCATCAAACTTTCCCAAACGTCAGCAATGCGTTGGGGGGTAATGAAAGAAGGAAAACGCACGCCAATGTGGCTGTGCACGATGAGGCTGACGCCGAGGAGTCCGTCAATGAGGGGCGCAGACGAGCCGGAGGTAACAAATGCGGCTGTGGTGAGCGGGACGAGGCCTGCGGCGAGAAGACGCTCGAAAGACCAGTGATACGAGCCGTGCGACTTGGACGGCGGTGGGAACGTCGTCGGATCGTTCACCGTGCCTTTATAGATCGCTAGTCAAAGAAATTAGTAGGTAGGTAGGCAGTGGGAGGCGAGAGAGACGTACGACCGCCGGGAACGTAGGCAAAGTTGGTGGACGAGCGACGTGCTGTGTGGGGCGCATTTGTGTTCAACTCCGAAGATGGGGTAAAAGAGAAAAGGCTGACGCACCGAGTTGTTGGAGTTGGAGAGAGACGAGGGGACGCTTGGTAGCTGCTAGAGACTGGCGCAAGACGATGGTGGAGGCCATTTTCGGCGTGAATGAGGGTTCGGCGGGAGAGGTTGTCGGTCGTCTTCGGGCGTGTGCAGGTGCCAATCACGTGGCGCCAATTTGAACATCCCGTCTCTGTCCCGCTTCGAACTTGCCAGCGACCTTCGCTCAATGTTCAACTACTGTACTCCACAGCTTCACATCTCAATCGAGTTGCGAGTCTCCAAAGTCACCATGCTATGTCTAGGTGATACCTCTGGCAGCTTCCTCAATACCAAAGCTTAGAGGGGCCCGCGATCTAATGTCAAGTCTACTGTTGTTCTCAACGCCGCTCTCTAAAAGACGCTGTAACGTGCCAGGCGAGCCCGAACAGCTCCTGCCCTTAGGCTCTCTGGAATTTTAGACACCATCTTGGTGGCGTCCCGTAATTACGCGCCACGACTGGCTCTCTGCACTTTGTCCTCTCCCTTTGCGACTCCTCTAATATCGGAACTATATGCGTGTTAAGCACGCATGGGAGACCGTCCTTACGATCTCGGAGACCTTGGGTCATCCCCATCATGATCAATCTTCACGCTGCACTCAAGCCCTACCGCGAGATTGCCTCGATCGAGGTGCTCTGCCAGGTTAGCGACCCCGAACATCCAAAGTAAGTTACGTCCCCCACTATCCGTGCCGCTGTTCCGTTTCAAATATGGGGTACACCTGTCCAGGGAGCAGGTCACGCCGCACCCATACGCCCTTGAGCCATCAACTCCTGGTTTGGGTCGCATGACGTCGGCAGACTGAGGCCCATACTTAATATTGTATTTGTAGAGCTTAATACATTCCTCGTGCATGTTCACTTCCCACTGTTAACACCCCGTGACTACATTTATACCCCGTGCTCTTCGACGGACTTCCTGTTACCCGACACATAAGGGCACCCATATAGGACGGACTGGCAATCACATCTGCTTTCGCTCCCGTGTGACATTTACTCGGACTGTTGTCTCCCTTCACTGTATCTCCTCGCCGGAACACATGACAATCCAGATCCCCAAAAAATGAAGTGAGATCTATAAGCATAAACATTCGTCTTTCATCTACAATCTGTCGGCATAGAGAGCCAGCTAGTCTCCTCCTAAACTCCGAGTGAGCTTCCACCCATGCACCGTCGATCGCACCTCCTCCTCTCCCGTTTCCTCCGGAAACATAGGCTAAGAAAGGCGTTTCATGAAAACGGAAAATGACTACCGAACCGAATCGTACCGCAAAGCGCTCCGTGAGTACCTTTTCGCACGCCCACCCCGTCTCCCTGGCCATCTCGAAGAACGCCATGTCGCGCTCTGCGAGGGGCGGTCTATGATGCGTGAAAAACACCAGCACGCACCCGCGCGACGCGATCGCGCGCTCGCACGTCCAGAGCAACGCGCGGTGCTTGAAACAGTTATCGTCAGTTTCAGGAGTATCAGGGTTTCAAACCCGCACCTGCGAGTGGTTGAAGATGAGGTCCGAGAGTATGATCAGACCGAACTTGGTGGCGTCCGCTGTCCGCGACAGCGGCTCAAAGAGCGGCTCGACGGGTCGGCCCCAGACGTACCCGAGCACCGCGACGTGCTCCGAGTCGACGCCGTTCTGCGCGACGTTATGCGCCATATTGTCCACGAGCGCGCGATCGGGGTAATCCGTCAGCACCACCTAGCATCTCCCCTTCAATTCAATTCGTGGAGATGGAGTGGAGAGACGCAAACGGTCCGCGCGCCGCTCTTGGCGGTGACGAGTCCCGGCAGGCCTGCGCCTGCGCCGAGCTCGAGTACGTTGAGCCCGCGAAAGAGCGTTGGCGTGCGCTCGAGGTAGCGCGCCAGCGCGCGGGCGGCATTCCACCTGCGTGTTTCTTTTAGGGGTGCTTGCTGGGTCAGTGGAATGGTGGGTACACACGCACAGGTAGTGGCCCCAGAGCGGGTGGCTCCCTACGAGCCGCACGGTGATCGTGCTCCACGGTCGGGGCGATTCGGCGTCCGTGACACTGCTCTCGTATACCGCGATCGTCGATTCGGGCGATGGTGGACGCGGGGGTTCCTATAGGATAATACTGGATGAGATGGTTGATGATGATTGAGAGATCTTGGACCTACGGGGAAGATCGCGTCTAGCATGAGGTGCTCGTCGTCCTCGCCTCTTTCCACATCAGCATCGTCAGCCATCGTCAACGGTCTCTCGTGTGCTCAGTGATAATGATCTCTCGGTCTATCCAGCGTCCAATATGCCGAGTGTGTTTTTCCCCTGCCAGCTGCCGGTCCGCTAGATCCGATTCAGAAACAATCTAAAAATTGCATTTTTGTACATTTGTACAGTCTATACGAACAACGTGAAAAGTGTACAAATCCAGATTAATGATGACAACTGCAAAAATACAGATTTGCGGTGGGGAGGGAGATCAGCGTGGATAGCGAGGTGCATAGATAGATCCTGGCAAGACTCCTCCCTCCTCGCCACCCAAACTCCACATGAACCAAAAACCATGTCGCCGGAGCTTCACAGGCGTGTCCTGAGCGGCGTCTCGGTGCGTGCGGCCCTCTCGATCTGCTTGCGCCCGCCGTTGATCCACCACCGCTCGACCGCGACGTAGGCATCATAGCTGAACTGCGTCCGGTTCTTCGCGCGGTCCGCCCACTGGTTCGGGTTCCCATGCGCGGAAATCGGCTTGCCCTCGAGCTCCGCGGCCATTGCGGCGCGCATGGCCGCGTCACGCGCGCGCTGCTCAGGCCCGTCATCAAGATGGAAGATCTTCTGGTTCAGGCGGGACGATTGCTGAGTCGCCGTTGCACGCGGAAGACTGATTTGGTACCTGTGATCAGAATTCTGGGGAAGCCGACGAAGAGAAGGTGCACGTACCGGAGGTCCTGGTATGCTTGCAGGAGAGCAGGGACTTGCTTCAAGGATGAGACGCGTGAGAACAGATCGCCGAGGACGGCGGCATCTTCGATGGCCATGGCGGCACCTTGTGCGCGATAAGGCTGTGTGGGAGGTCGGTTAGATGCCACCCGATAGATAGCAGAGGCGGGGAACGCACAAGCATAGGGTGGCACGAATCGCCCAAGAGCGCTACCCGGCCTTCTGGATGCACCCACGTCGGCAGGGGCGCGCGGTCCATGAGGCGCCACTTGAGTGTCGACTTGACGAAGCTCAGGAGCTTCTGCACGCTGTAAACACGATGCGCGCGTCAGTACGGCAAATCTTCGCGACATTACGACAAACTTACCGAGGCTCAAAGTCCGCAAAATCAGCGCGCATCTTATCGCCACTGCCTTCCTGGGTCCACGACTCGACGGATCCGTCGTCTGGGTGGAGCAACACCATATTGTACTCCTTTTTCGCGCGCTGCATTTTTGTTTACATCAAATCGTTAGCACCCGAAAACTTTGTTTTGCCGAGAATGGTACTTGTTAACGCACGATACAATAAGCCATGAGGTGGCGGCCAGGGGCCATCCAGCCGGTCATCTCCGGCGTCTCGACAAATGGACGGAGCTCGGGGTCGCGGATCATGAGGTCAGTCGGGATGGTCGCGCGGTACGCAGCGTCGCCTGTGGGCGTCGGGTTATCGTCGCGGCCCGTGACGATCTTCTGTATCACGCTCTTGACGCCGTCGGCAGCGATGACGACGTCGGCATAGAGGACCTCGCCCGACGCAAGCGTGACTGAGGGTCCGCCCCTGACGGCGGGGTCTGGCTGCACGTCACGGACGGTGGCGCCGAGGCGCACGTGGACGCCGGGTGCGGCGAGGGCAAGACGATGGAGGAGGGTGTGGTAGTCGGCGCGGTGGATGTGGTAGTAAGGGGCGCCGTGCTCTGGGATCATATCTGAGCCCCAGTGGCTGTACCCGACGCGCTCGCCAGTGTTGTAGCGGCGGAAGACGATCGCCTCGGGCTGCACGGCGGTGGCGGCGAGCGCGGGACCAAGGCCCCAGCGGATGAGGAGCCGTGACTGGTTGGGAGAGACTTGGATGCCTGCGCCAACGTCGCCAAGGCGGGCGGCGGCCTCGAGGAGGGTCACGCGGTGGCCGGCTTGTGCGAGGGAGTGGGTGGCGGCGAGACCGCCGAGGCCGGCGCCAACGACGATGATGTTGAGGCTGAGAGCAGCACGGCGACCGTCATAGAGCGGGGCGACCTTCTCGATAGGGACCTCTGACGCGATCTGGGAAGGAGGGTGCGGGTGCGGGCTCTGCATTGTGGAGGGAGTGATTTGTGGGAAGAGAAGGGGCGGGAATGGGGAAGGAGGTGATGTCGCATTGGCTTTTTGAGCGCGAGGGGTGGATGGGAGATGGGTGTTGCATATTCGGATCTCATGGGATCTCCTGGTTCTGGGCCGGATCTAATCTGGTCAGGTTAGGGTGGGCACGTATCACCGAGTCTTGTCATCCATCCTCCATTCCGTTTCTGGTGATCGGCCCCTCCCAATGAACAAGGCAGCTCAGTTCACTAGGTTACATTTCCTTTGCGACTGTTCCGCGCGGTGGATGGAACAGGGAAATCTGTTTAGCCTGAACAGTGATCCCTTCTTTCGGTGCTTTTTTTGTCACAAACTTCGTGTTCTCGTTCCCGATATGAATCGAAGGATGTCAAATGACGGCGGCCAGTGCCACATTTGCCAAACCGGGCAGTCGTGGGTGTGAACGTTTTACCCACATGCATCATGACGTACACGAGTACTTGAGAATTGTCATTCTCACACCTGTACTTGTGGAGAGGTATATTTTGGGGGGGCTAGCTGGCTGCAATCATGATGAAACCGACGACTTTCAGGAGGCTACCCCTGAGGACGTAATTTTCACCTGATGCTTCGGAGCACCGGAGTCTGTCCCAACAGCTTCCACAGCTTTCACAACCTCCATGCCTTCGACTACTTCTCCAAATACCACGTGCTTGCCATCGAGCCACGAAGTCACCTGCGTGGTGATGAAAAACTGTCATATAAAGTGGGGCCCCTCCTCAGTAACCCGCACGCACGCCAGCCAATCGCAGCACGTTACCTGGGATCCGTTCGTGTCAGGCCCGGCGTTGGCCATCGAGAGCAGTCCAGGCCGGTCGTGCTTCAGCTTAAAGTTCTCATCTGCGTAACGAGATATTTTTTTTTTGGAAATTCCAGCATCAGCATCGTAGCACCCGACACTCGCACCCCCGCGGGGAGGATACGTATGCCGCACCTTGGAATCGTTCGCCATAGATAGAGCGTCCACCGGTCCCATTGTGTCGCGTAAAGTCGCCGCCTTGCAACATGAACTTTGAGGTACGCGTTTAATAATAAAAAGTGTTGAAATAATGGAGTTTAACACACGTTAGGGATGATCCGATGGAACGAGCTCTGCGCATATCCGAATCCGTGCTGGCCCGTTGCGAGCTCGCGGAAATTCTGCGCCGTGCGTGGCACCACGTCATCGAACAGACGAAACACGATTCGGCCCGCTGGTTTTGAGTCGATGGCGATGTTGAACTGCACCCGCGAACAAATCGTGACAGCGCGGTGACGGGTGTGGGTGTTGTACGGATGCGGACACGGACACGGGACACGGAGGCAAGTAAAACAAAAGATACGAGAGAAACGGGGGTTGCTCGTCAGCGTTCGGAAAAGTAAAAGCGGGAAAGAAACAATAGAACGAACGTACGAAAACATTTGCCCTAGACCACACACCCACAACAGAGAGCGAGAGAGGGTAAAGTGAGAGGAATCTCCGAGTTAGCAAAACGCGTAACGGGATCAAAAAATGTCCGATAATTTGACAACTAACAGTGGCGTTTTTGCTGCGGAAGCAGAAGTGGTGAAGCTACGCAGGAATGAAGCCATTTCGCGTCTAGCGGGTGTTTTTTTTTTGGAATAGAAAATGTAAAAGGCGAGCTTCTAACAACCGCCGTAGGAAGGAACTGAATTGTGAGCGGTTCGCTGGTAGTCTTTTTATGAAGATGCACGTGATACCACACTCCATATATGTCACACTAAAAGTCACGTGTTGATAAGATGTAGAGAAATCTCCGGCACTAATCCCCGGTCTGATGAAAGTTGCATGTGTGCGGCGTGCGCGCCAGGCGTTCCTCCCATTCAAGCTGCCATGGGTTTGCTGATCCACTCCGGGGTATTTTTAGGACCCCGTCCTAGAACTCCTTTCAGGCATCCCATCAAAGCTGATAAACAGGCCGTTATTGCAGCTATCAACCTGTAATTGGTCGATTTTCCGGAATTGTTGGGATTCTTTTGCGCCCAAAGATAGTCCACCCAATTTCGGATGCCAGGTACAGAATCCGCCAACGAGGTCCCCTAATTTGGGCCACATCTGGACCACCCTAAGCGGCAAAAAGCCAAAATTATCCAAAATTAGCTAGAATCTATCACGGATGCAGTGGTGTTCTCGTGGCTTTCCCAGCTCGTACAGTACTAAAGTCCTAGTAACGTTAGTGTGTGGAGTTAACCCACGCCCACAACTAAAACATCCACCGTCTTTTGATGCACTACTATCAGTCTGATGGGGGTACCAGTGATTCGATTGACTTTTAAGTTAAAATGCGGAAAATTGCAAATCAGAAAGTGGCAAGCATAGAGAAGGAGGGTTGAGAAGGAAGAAAAAACGACTGTCTGGCTTTAGCGTTTTAACGTGTAACGACGTTGGCTATAATTTCACGCGCTGGCGTGGATGGCTGCTTGTAAAGAAAAATGTCAAGCTCAAAGGGAGCGTAGGGATAGGCAGATAGGTATCGATGACCAGAGAAATTAACATGGTTCCATGGGGGTGGGGTAGGGCAACGAGAGTGGGAGCAAACTAAACTAATAACGGAAAAAAACGCCACGGGTAAAAAGAAAAAGAAGTAAAAGAGGGAGGGAGGGAGAGGACGAGATGGCCGACCTTCACAAAAAAAAAAAAACTAGATGCAGAGAGGGCAGAGACAGGAAAAACTTTCACTTCAATCGATCGACTTCAGTCCTCCTCTTCTTCCTCAACAACATTATGCAGCGGCGCACCATGCACATACCGATACGGGCTGCTCCGCCCCTGATCAAGATCGAGATCCAGACTCGGCGGCGGCTCCATAAGTTCTGCCATCTCTGGCGCAGGCGACAGAGGCTCAAGCTCCGGCTCAACTTCAGGCTCAGGCGTCGCCGGTAACGTCGCCTCCTCCTTTGCCACCTGCGACGATTTCAGCGAATCAATTTTGCCGGGAGATGTGCTGCTGCTGCTGCTGCTGCTGCTGCCAGCCCCACCTGCCGCTTGGCGTTCCCGCTCCCTATACATCTCTATGAGCGCTCCCGCCTTCGGCCCGGGCTTCCCGGATAGCCGGTCGCGCACTTCCTGCTGGCGCTGCAGGTCCTTCGGGGATTGGTAGGTCGGGGTCTGCGGGCTCGGAGTGGACTGCGGCTGTGGTGGTGGCGGTAGTGGTGACTGGGAGGCAGTGGTGGCGGTGGCAATGCGCAGATCGGGGATGGCAGCGACTTTGGGCGAGGCGGGGGGCGTGCTGCCAGAGGACGAATACACGCTCTCCGTGACGTCGCTCCGGCGCGGAGGCTCGACTACGTTGTCGACGGGAGCGCGGATGTGCAGTTCGTGGAGGGGCTCTTCGTCTTGGCTCTGGTGGTGCAGAGGTCGGCGCTCGGGGTGCAGGTCAAAGTAGCCCAGCCGTCGCGACTGCTGCGATGGGTGGAGAACAATTTCTTCCTCGGGCTCCTCGTCCGCCTCCGTCTGCCCCTCGCTCTCAGGGATCGTGGGCTCGTAACTGTCGTCAAGCGGCGTCGTGCCACGGTTGTTCATCTTGGAGCGATGGGGGACTTTCATCGGCTCAATGTCGGCCTCGCTATCTCCCTCGAAGAGGGGGGAGGGTCCACGGACGCCCGCGAGCACCTGCGCGACTTCCTGGCTTGCGACTTCTGGGTCCGGACGAACGACTACGTTGCGCGATCGTGGGCCACCTGGACGGCGGATCTCGGCGTCCTGTTTGGTGGCGCGGCGCTCGTGGCTCGCGACCAGGATGTCCACCCAGGCGTCGTCCTTGGAGCGGCGGCGTTCGTGTTTTGACAGCTTGCGCATGTTCGTGTTGAGGCTGTTCAGCTCGTCGTCGCTGTAGCTTGCGAGCCGCGTCTCAAAGTCGATGTCTTCTGCCACAGAGGGGGTCAAGCCGGACGTGCGCGAGTTGGGCGTGAGCGTACTGGGTAACCGAAAGCGCCGCTTGGTGGCACTACCAACTGGTGTAGTCGGGGTGCTTGGGCGAAGAGTCGCAGCTTCCCGTTGGGCCACGAACAGGGGAGGGGAGATATCCTCCGGGCGAGGAGTACGGTTCGCTACGGGGGTCAACAGGGCGGATGGTGGGGGAACCGTCGAAGCCTGAGACCGGGGGGACACAGCATCGGAGTGGGTCACGTCTCGCTTCACAGGCCCATCGCGACCCAGCGAGATAATTTTCGTAGAACTTTGGTTGCCGCGAAGGAGACCCTCGAATTCGACTTCGCGGGAATTCAGGCCCCTGGGCACGTGACCAACGACATAGGGACGCCCATTGAGCGTAGTGGCCTGTTTCCACTGCTTGGTCTTCCCCGGCGAGAAAAATGAGGCCAGCGTTCGTTTGTTCTGGACACCCGCGGAGAGCTGTTGACGGTATTCGAGCGGCACAAACTCTTCAAAGAGGAAGACAGTCGTGGATGTACGTGGGTCCGCACCGCCGGAAACAGTGGACCTCGCGATCGGAAGAGACTTGAATTCGATCTGTGGAGGGTGAAAGATGATTAGGGCGGCGGTGGCCTAACGTCCCCCTGACTATCAATACTCACCAGGGACCAATTACATTCCCGGTCGACTTCTTCCCGCTCTATGTCCATCCATCCCCCGCCGTAAACGAGATCACAGAAGACATCAACGAATGACTCCTCAATGACAGCCTCGGTACCCATCACAGGTTCTGTGTCCCACCCAAAGGGGGGGAGAGATTTCTGCGTCTTCTTCAATTTGCGGGTGATATCGGCCTGTTGCTCCGGCCAAGACGATATCGAGTTTACGAGAGGAGAACTAAACTGGAGCGTCGCGCTGAGTGGCGCATCTGTGCGTGAGAAGCCACTGGACGAGAAATCTGTCCAGGTCAATGTCGCTCGCTTTGCGGCTCGGGACTGCGACACAGGTGTGGTTTCAGCATTACCGTTATTACCGCACGCCTCTTTAAAATGAAATCAACGTACCGTCCGCGCACTTTCGGTGAGGTCAAACTGGAGTTTCTTTTCCGCCGGGTCCAAACCCCCAAAGCCCATCGCTTCGAATTCTCCCCACTTAAGATCTGTGAGGTTTCGGAATCGCTCTTCGCCAGCCAGGGCTGGTTTGCCGAGACCAAAGTAATCGGTCGGGCTATCCCCGACCGATGACACGGTAGCAGAAGAAGCGATCGATGCATTGGATGATGCAACGCCGGTGTGTGGGTGGAAATTAGGCGGTAAATCCATGCGCTTCTTGAAACTGTCCGCGTAGCGGGGGGTCAACCTGAGCGTAGGTGGCGCAACTCTTTCCCAATCACGGGACTGAGCGAACACGTTTGGGGAGTGCCCTGTCACACCTGCAGGGCGCGACGCCCAGCTTGCGGCGCTCTTGATGAGATCAGGTGTATACATCCGGACGTTCCGCCTCACACTGACAACCCGTACAGTGCGGGCACCGCGGCGCGGTTGGAGCCTGTCCTGGCTCCTTGAGCGAGTAGCCGGATCCGGGAGCATAGCCGGATAACCGCGGATCCAATCTTTCAGGCGTGTAGGCACCCCGAGGGAGGAAGCACTACCAGGCCCACCCCCAAACGAACCGGAAGACTCGTTGCTAGGTGCGTCTTGCCAACGAACAAAGGAAAGTAGCACGTGTTCCATGGCATTGGTGGCACGGAGGTATTGGAGGTAGGTATGGTGGAAGGGTAGGGCAGCAGGACCAAGACCAAAGATTAGAGGTCCGAAGAGTGGAGAAAGTGTGGGGGGAGTATGGCCCGAGGATGAAGAATGCGCTGTTAGGCGAGCCAAGAGAGAGAGAACGTTGACGATGATCGCCTGGAGGGGCTGCTCCAGCTGTGCGATGAGTGTCTTGAAATGGGTTGTGGGATAGTCTTGAGCTAAAATGGAGAATCAACATTGAAGGAAGGCACATGGAGCCGATGTGGCTTACCAAGTTCGGCTTCGCTCCAGTCAACGTACATGTCCCAAGAGATGAGGCCGCGGACGGCGTGACCTCCAGAGACACGCAATATTCGGGCGAGACCCCAACGCAAAAACATGGCGAGCTCTGGAGGGGCTGCAAAGCGGGCCTCATCGCGCCATGTGCGCTCTGCGTCCAGCGCGGGGAAGGTTACGCAGGTTCGAAGGAAAGCTTGGATAAGTCTGCGGACGCCGGAGGAGTTGACGTCGAGGGCGAGGCTGGAGAAGAGGAAGGGCGTGGTGAGTCCTCGAGTACGGAGTTCCTCGGTGATGATGCGGACGAGGCGGTCAACCTCTTCGAGCCCAAGCACGACATGACGATGATAGGAGAGGTAACCGTAGTCCTGCTCACGCTCGCGGGGTCCTGTGATCGTCATGGTCAGTAAGGTATGTTGTCAGTTCGAGGGTCAGGGGATGTGAGTTTAGTATGCATGGGCGACACGCGACTCGTGTGAGCACAGCATTTGTGGATGATCGCAGGGGAGAAAACGTCAGGATCACAGTGGGCGGCAAGCACGACGGCGCCTATAGAGGAATGATGAAGAGAGATGGCACGCACCGCGTTCTGGGTCTGATGGACTGGCAAGGTCAGGAGGGGGTGGTTCGAGGTTGAGAGGGAAAAAACTGCCGTCTGGGATGACTGGCTCTTCTTCACTGACGACTGCGCCAGGTGGTCTGGCTTTGGGGGAGCTCAGTGTGCGGATACGAGTCTTTTCGGGGTTCTTGTCCTTCTTTCCAGGGACGGTGGCAGTGCCCCTTGCGGAACCACGACTGGTAACGCGGCCAAACTCATCAGAGGAATCGATCTGAGGCCTGAGGGACTTGTGGTTGGTGGAGGTGGTACGGGCTCTCGAAAATAAACTGGGCATGGGAGAGGGGCCCAACGGCGGTGGAGAGCAAAAAGAGACGAAGAGGTGCAAGCGTGGTGACAACCGTGCCTTGGCCTTGGGCGGCAATACCCGGGTCTGTCCTCTGAACCTCTCACTTGCGATTCAGACTAGGTTCGTTTGCAGGGGGCCGTTACCAACCCACAGCACAACACTGCTTTGATTCTCTGTCCCTCCACCTTTTGACATCTTGCACTTCGAGCGCTCCTTAGCAACCACTCCTCGGCGCGTCACTCAATTTCTCCACTCTATCTCACTTGCGGGGCAGTCGTGCCGTTCGTACCGCCAATGCGTCGACTGTACCCGGGCCCGAGATTATTCCGCAGACTGGTCCGACGTCACTAAAATATGGTATATCTCTGCACCAACCCGAAGCACACCGCGTTTGCAGTACACCTTGCGCAGCTCATCATATCGCTCATCATAGAATGTGATGATCATCCCCTGCGCCCAAGTTTGTTTGATGTTCGATATTCCGAGTTCTGGCGTCATGGTTCTGATGAGCGAAACTCGAGACCGAATCAGGTAAAAGAGAACGAGCGTATAGCAAAAGTTTGCTTCGGCGAATACTTCTCTTCCCCCGCTGCACGCGTTCGATCTGCACCCAAAGTCAATCTCTCTATCTAGACGATCCGCGCACGACGGGGAGGAAGGACCTGACAATGGTGTACGAGTTGCCTTACCACCTCTCAGCCTTCCCGATGCGGCGCCCCACCTTGTCTTCGCGTTTGTTTCGCACGGGGATTGTGTCAGTACGACAACTTCCAAGCATTTCTGTCCCCTTCCTACCACTTTGGTGGGACAACTTCACAGAATACTGTCCGTCCTGGGCGTACTGTATGTACTCCATGTGGTGGCGGCACTTTATAATAAAATTGCATGGGCGGGTTTGAATCGCGCTAGTGCTCACTTGGGATAGTAGGGTTAACTCGGTGATAGCGCCTCTCGCGTCGGGCATCTTTGAAATTTGTTTGATCTTTAGCGATAAGCCGATAACGCCCAACAGAGCCCCTCACCATCATCTTCTACATAGACGCCGTGAATGAGCACGATAAAGCTGAAACTCGATTTCCTCAAAGTTCTTCGAGTCCGTCCTCCTTGCTTCTGTCCGGTACGGGGCTCGAAAATTGCCGCTACCGTCCAACAAAATCAATATAGCCTATTTAGTACATTTCTCCTGCACCACTTGACGTAATGAGCCGGCACTGTAATAGAACACCTTGGTCGGCTCAATTTGCCTCCTCTAACAGCGAGCTGGTCATGTCGAAATAAGCACGGTACTGCTATACATAGCACAGATGACAAGGGCCCCACCCGCAATCGCAGCAACTAATGTATTCCCGGTGAAAAACAAAATGAAGGACCGCGGTCGTCGCAGATCGCACCATCGATTCATGTGGACAAATGGCCGCCGCGCTGTTTATGCTGATCACAGAAGAATACGAATCCACAGTATCGAGTTATTACCAAGCCGTTAAAGAGAAACAGTTACCATATAACTAGCACGTTCTGTGGGCTGTAAATGCCTGTTAGTGCCTGTCAATGGACATACAACAAGTCACGCAGCCCCGCTCTGCGTATGTGCAATATGTTACGATGCAGATGAGAGCGGAAATGTGGTAGCGGTGGGCATGTGACAGTGTCGCCCCGAGGTTATGGCACCACCCTCAAGAAATGGTCATGTGTAGTTGGGCTCCGAGACGCCAAAAAAACGCGCAAAGCCGGGGCTGGCGAACTAGAAAGATTGCCAACGCTACTAGATAGTCCCGCAAGTCCACAAATAGCCAAGGGAGACGGGCATGAGCGGGAATACGACGACGCAGGATAATAGATGCTTCTGTGGCGAAGATGCAAAGTGTCAGTTTGAGCGAAGTCGCTGATATGTCAGCGACCGTTTCGGGAAGGCGTCGCCGTCGAGTTCAAGCTCGAATTGGGAAGATAATATCAAGGCCTGAAAGCGCGCGCAGGAACGCAGATAGAGCCCTTAGCACAGAGCCCGGCAGGCAGGTAAATTTTCATTTTCGAGGAGGGGAGACGATGTCCTTATATACGAAAAAAGTCCGCTATTTCCAATCTATGAAGAACCTCGAGGCTTGTTAGGCTGCCTCGAGGCCTGTCGTACGTGAAGCGACGTCGCGATGTGCGCGGATGGTGAGGTGTTGTGGTCGGCCACTGGCGTGGCAGTGTAAACATTTTCGTGCATATGCCAGGGGTCCCCCTTCGCTGTGATCGTGCTGTTTCTAGGGAAAGACGCAGACAAAACAACAATAAGGCAGAGAACGACAGGATCCGTGAGAGGTGACCTAGCGCTGACGCAAGGCCTAGAGATGCAGAAGTAAGTTGATGGTTCGCAAGGAGTGACATTGCAAAGGGGAGAGTGAATACTAACCTGCGGGACGTCATGAAAGGGCAAAGCGTCGGACTATTACAGTAAGGTGAAAACCTGGGCAATGTTGGGGTGAGAAGCGTCATGATGACAAGTGGCTGGTGGGGATGTCGCTTGTATATGTGTTGTGTCGCGCGCGTACCAGAGGCTCTCCTCAAGATGGGTAGTACGCAACATGGACATCAACTGCAAGAGCGGAATACAGATGGACGACGTTCAAAGGAAGAACTCGTCCGGCGGCCATTCAACAAGGATGAGGCGAGAGACGGTCTGGGGGTTAGTAGTGCTACGGGCACGTGTGGTTTAGACATTGCAGCCCCGCGAGTACATACAGTAGACGAGCACGACGAGTATTCACATCGACCAGCAGAGTCAGAAACACTCAGCCGCGGGAAGACATTGAAAAGGAGAAGCTTGTAAACGGGCCAGCCAGAAGAGAAAAGATGTCGCGTGACGGAAGCGTTGATGAGCGAGAAAGAAATGTTGGCTCCTTCTAAACAGTAAATGAGGCATACCCACTTGCAGACGACAAAAGGGTGTGTACGGACATCCGCCAGCGACACCAAAAACATTGTCTCGAAAAAGGCGAACGGGCTCCAAGTTTCGCGATGAAAATACTACGACAGTCCGCCTCAGAATCACTTTTGTTGTAAATTTGGAGATGAACACCAACAACGCGGCGATGCGCGCAGCCAGCGTCACCGGCCTGAGCA
Source organism: Lactarius indigo (assembly GCA_025766275.1). Lineage (NCBI taxonomy): Eukaryota > Fungi > Basidiomycota > Agaricomycetes > Russulales > Russulaceae > Lactarius > Lactarius indigo. The sequence continues at coordinate 121,880 of JAFKAC010000045.1, read as the reverse complement.
GCCGCCGGCGACACTGGGCTTCCGAATACCTACGCTAGTATAGATACTGAACGCTGCTCTTGGATTGGATGAAGAATGTGTCTGCGAAGGGAATTCCCCCCCCCCCCACACACACACACACTATCATACGAGAATGAGCGCTCGATGAGCGAACAAAGATGGTGTCTGCCCGTGCCTCCGCTTTCATAACGGGGGTTACGTAATTTTCCCCTAAGCACTTTCGATGCTGTCGTTGGGCCATGTGGTCTCAATCTCTTTTTGTCTCGGTATTCTCCTTGTCATTCTCTCATCATAATGGCGTCCATATCAGGTCTTGTCATGATCAGGTACGCGGATCCGATCCAGATGATATCAGTATCTTGATTGGTCGCTCAGTTCCGCTTTGCTCTGTGTTGTATTTTGGTTTGTTTTGTTTATGTGCTGCACCATCTATTATCGATATCATAGTATTTTTTGGCCGGGATTTATCACCAGATGGCACAAGTCTTGCAACAACCCCTGAGTCGTGACAGGGCTTTCTTTGCAACCTGGGCCGACACCTCAGGCCTCAGAGCCGGATCCAGGGTAGTGCTTACTCTCCACCTCATAGTGTATTCAGGCTAACTTTCATCAGGAATGCAGATTCCGTAAGGAGGGTTCGGTATAGCAACCAGGCAGGCTGTCTGAAACGAATCAGCAAATGCTGTCATAAAACGCTTCACTGCAAGTGATTTTTTTCGTCTGCTTAATATTCCCATTTTCAGGTCGTAGAATCCGATCACAGCGAGAAAAAAAACTCACTGTATCTTAGTACAGTACAATGGAGACCACCACTCCAAGTGATGCGTGTCTTTGGGGTTGGCGCACAGTGTACCTGGCCTTAGACCCACCCTGGAGCCGAACTACACAAAACGGCGTTACAGCACGCTCCCGAGAGGGTAAAAAACCGATACAACTAAGCTATGTAGTCACTACCTAGCGATAATGACAGTCTTTACCACGTAGCTACGTGTTGAGGACGGTCATTATTACAGGGGACTTGACTCTATGCGAACCGCAGCCTGGCTCTCACCGACAACATAAGGTTTGGATGGATTTGTTATCCTATATACTCACACATAGACGTGCCCGATTCTTACGGGGCACTAAGGTCAACCACGATCACAGCGGTGGAACTGGCACCATTTGATGGCTCCCGGAAACTTCCGATCATTCACCACGCGAAGTCAGACCAACACAGTAAACAAGTTAGTGATGAAACTCAGCCACACTGTCAGCGAACAGGACACCGTAGATGAATAATCGCGTGGTCGGCTATAGCGCCCGTGCGCCCATGTATCGTGAAAGTCATGTCTGCGAGGGGTCCAAGATCGGCATCGCTGATTCTACAATGCCGGAGGGTGTGTATTACCCTCATCGTAGTCGGACCCCACTACTAGACCCCACCAGAATTGCTACCCCCCCAGTCTGCAGCCGACATCACAACTGACACAGCAGAGACTACTGCTCCCGTGGCGCCTCAAGCGGCCCAGGGAGTCCAACATCATTTCCCATTCGCTTCGGTGTTTCCGTAGAGGGGGTGGCGTAAAGATGGATGGCGCACGTCTGATCAGGACGAAGTACATTGCAGAAGTATAAGATAACGCGTGCTGCCGGAGTCGCGTGGATCCAAACACCAAGAAGATAGTCCACATTTATATTTCGTACTACTGCTGGACCTTATCTGACAGTGAAACATCAACCGTTGTCAGACTGGTCAGAAGTGTCCGAGTTTATTCATTGTCCGCGCTCGCCTGCCAACGCACGGTATACTCGACAGGACCGCGCCCGCGGTCGTAGCAGGCTGCAGCCACCGTTCTCCTTACGAAAATTATGATTGTTGAGGGGGACATGAACAACACCCACGAGAGGTCCGAGTCGTTAGCCGGCCACAGAAATCACTGTACGTATCATGAATGAACCCATATCCAGCCCCACCGCCCATCGGTCACCTGCGATCGTGTCGACACGCGCGGGGTGAAACGACGCTGCAATGGATGGCACAAATACGACTGCAAGGACTTGACGAGAATCAGGAAGCCTGCGCCGCCGAGCCCGGAGCCACCCAAGATGCAAGAGCAAGCAAGAGAGCGTTTCTAAAAGGCCCACAGGCATCACGAGTAGATGTAGAATGACAGTTGGTGTAAAAAAACACACACCTCGACAAACCACTCTGTGACCTACGGATGGGAACGCAAGTCAAAGGCTCTAGGGGTCGAAGATATGACTGGCGCATACAAGCACTCTGTGATCCTAAAAACGACTCCTTGAAGTGATGTAAACATACCTCGAAAACGAAATATCTCAACACATTCGCGAATAAATTGCGACAACCGACCTCACCTCTGTCACAAGGCTTGAGATAAGCACCGATGCGACGCAAATTACTAGACTCCCGAGGACCATTAAATTATTAGTCGGAGCAGTTGCGGGCAGTGCTGGGCAACAAACTGCAATGGGCTCCAATACTGAATCACAATTGTGACCGTACCGATTACATTAATGCAAACCCCCGAAGAACTTTGGAGGGGCGGATGATTGAGGTGCCATCCAAGAAAGATGCTGTAGCCACAGACAGGACGGGGTCTACTCGCCTGTGAAGGTCTAACGGCCAGATATGCACATAGGGCGACGCACCTCAACGGAAACCAGCATACGTGGACAAATGAGTATAAAAGCCCATGCCTTCACACCGCCGTCGGTCGGCGGGAGAGTGACAGCCTTCTCCTGCCTCAATTGTTCCATGGCCGCGGGCCCCGAGTCGATATGTTTGGCTCGCTCTATCTTCCTAGTAGTTCCGGAATGGCCGCTAACTCTTACCGACGTATAGCAGAAAATTCAATACCTCGGTCCATGCAAGCTAGTATGGGGCTTGAAGCGCAAAATTTGGTTTCAACAGACCACCTCTCGCCCTCCTCTAAGGCTGGAAAATATTTCGGCCTTCACAAGTTTCAACTTTGAAGTTCCAGAGTTGAGTTCTAGGTTCCCGGTCTCAATTTTGGGAACGGAATGGGGGGAGTCCAAATTCACCCGAGGATGGGGTCTGTAAGATACAGGTAACTTCAGTGGTCAATCGTTTACGCACTTCCACCCCGTGCTGTATCTATGTACCGGTAGTCCGAAACTTTGCGATGTGCCCTCGAAGCCAACGTTACGAGTAAGAATATGTCCCCCCAGCTGCTAAAGGCGACGCCACTCAAAGAGTAACCTACCGATAATTCGAAAATCTGGTTATCCAAGTGCAAAGATGTAGGAACGCGCTGGTTAGCATGCCAAGACTTGTAATATCTGGAGACAAAAAGCCCACCGCCGACGGGCGCCAGACTGCCAGTGATCTTTTCATTAGTCATTCAAGTTACAGTAAGAAATCCGGATCCATAATATACCTTAACTTCACAGGCGCCATGCCACGCTTGTCCAGATGACTGAGTGGGTCATGCATCTGTTTGAATCTCAGGGTAAGTAGCGATGTTCCAGGCTCTTACCGAATATCCCCATTCATGTAAGCAAATACACAAGCATGGCCCCAAAAGACAAATGCCCACGAGCATACAGTCGATCCCCAGCACCGCAAAGACGATTCTCCCACTCCACAAACGTTGTCCCAAATCGATTCTGCTTGATCCCACACCCCTATTCGTTGCTTCCCTGGAAAAAAATAAATAAACAAACTGGGATCCTAGCGCACTTGTATGAACCCTTGCATGTGCCCACCCTTCCGGCGCTACAGTATTGGTACCTGGCCCAGAACATGAGCTCGTTTCTGTCACTGGTGTCAATGTCTGCTACAGTTCTACTGGTGTACGGGCTAGATTTCGCTGCTTATAGCCGAGTACATTTGTTCCGCACTATGGCAGACGTGTTTAGCGTTCCCACTAGCCAGGTTCCCATCATGTTGCCAAGCACAGTCCTGAGACCTACTGTAAGGACCTATCTCGCCGAGAGATGCCTTGAAGGACACCTCCATTCGGTTTAGTGTTAGACCCGTGATCGCACGACATTTGGACAGGCGCAGAACAATTGGGCGTTACCGTCTATCGTGCTGACAGTAGCACAGTATGCTACTGATACTGTCCGCGCCACCCTGTCCAATACTGAAGGCGAAGTAAACGTCCCATGAGCGTCGTTACACGCTGATACAAAGTAGAGTGTAAAAAGAAAACAAAGAAAAACAAAATGCCACTGTCCCTCTATTAGTCATGCACCACGTGCACTCGGGTGGTAATCACATGTTCGTACAAATTTGAAGCGCCGGTAGTCTTCTTTGGAGTTCCCATCCTGCAGATCACCTCCTTTGTTCATTCAAGAAAAAAGCGGTGGGAACCTGCTTATGAAAATATCTACTGGGCATTTTTGGAGAAGCTCCCGAGCTGGATAGGTGTGAATCCTGAGCTAGTAGAGTTGACGTCAAGTTGGCAACTCGACTCGGACCGCATCAACTCGCGGCAACACTGTCGATGTCACTGTGGGCGATGTGAGCACATTGATTGTGTTTTGTGCCATATTGGGCGTTTGGGTATCAATAACGATGTGGCGAAATTCACCTCCAAAAACGTGTGGTCTTAATCATCAGACAGTTCGGTTCAGGTGATGATTCATGAGAGTGAGGGAAAGTAGTCTGTAATCTGGAAAAAAAGGGGGTATTATAGGATGTGCAAAGATGACACAAAACGGGTCCACACGCTCCAAACCGATACGTACTATGTATTGTAAAGATGTATAGCACACACCTCTAAATGTAGCCTCAGTTATGACCGGTCTGTGCCCATGATACGCATCCCGGGGTAGAAATAGTTCAAAAAAAAGAGTTCACCTCATACTAAGTTATAACGTGCTGAGGCCCCTTTTTGGTTTTATTCAGAACCTGTGTTCGAACCGGTGTCCGGGATCGTCACCTGGCCTGCGGTATCTGCCAACGAGAAATGATGTTTACAGATGAGTTCTCCTATAAACAGACAACTCAAGTTAGTATGAACGTACACTGTTTAAACGTCGGCAGGTGATGGTTGGGTTCCTTGTACGGCTGCGTCTTGTTGAGCGCAACCCCAATGGGAACGATGGCCTAGCATATATGTCAGTACTGTTTCTGGGGTTTAATGGACAATCGGGGGAGACGATAACGCACCGAGAAGGCTGCCTTGAGTCGGGGGTACCACTTGATCGCCTCTTGCATTGTAAAGTTGTTCAGCTCATGTGTGAGCATGATACCCCCGGCCGTATTGAAGCCTCCAGAGGTAAGTTTGCTGATGAACAGTTTATATTTATTGTCGACATCGGTGGCGGTGGTGCTGCCCTGTCCAGCTTGCCAGTCGATCGAGTCGTACTTCCACATGATCGTCTGCAGGCCAAGCGCGGTAGCAATCGCACGAATGCGGTCCTACATCCGAAGAACGTGTCGGCCTGGTTTCGGCGTTAAAAAGTTAAACACATACATCTACGTCTCCGTAGGGTGGGCGCCAGCAGGTTGGGGTAACCCCGGTGACGAGCTTGATGGCTTTGATCTAGGAGGACCACACATACATATCAGTATACGTAGCGTTGACCGTCGCAACTACTCACAGCATACCACAACTCTGCGAACGCGTCTTTGTTCTGGAATGCCGTCACTACGGACGAGCAGCAGTAAATGAGACCAATTGTGTGTGACTGCTTAGCGCTGAGCGCAGAAGAAGCTCACTATAATGATGTGACCAAGTGTCTGCCACGTCACACGAACAATCAGTTCCGACGTCGATGGAACTCAGAAACAGTCAACACTCACGAACGCATATTTCGTGCCCATCTGCAATTGCACGCTGGGCCTCCAATGGCCAGTCAAGCACGTTGCTCCCAATGTAGAACATGGTCGCCTTCTGTTTCTTGCTCGCGAGGAAGTTGTAGAACGCGTTGTGCGTGCAGTTGGGCCCGTCATCGAACCCGTACCCCATCGTCCTGGGCTCCGGTATGCTAGACACATCCGGCGACAACCCTGCGAGCTTCGGCGTCGTGCATTGGCGAATCGTCCACCCTGTTCATAAAAGAAGCGCGAATCAGCCACTGGTTGCGATTGTTGACGATGCTTAAAGTGGCCGGGCGTCAATTCGGCAGATTCATTCAGGGAAGATGCCAGTTGGCGAGCTAAAGCCGTACGGCTCCGACGCAGCCATGGGAACAAAGCAACCTCGCTACCCCCGCATGGACGTCACAGCTAGAAGAAGGGCAACTCACAGCAGTCTGGGTCTTTTACCGAGTCGTAGGTCACGTTGGTGGTGCTCCCGTCGGGCTTTCCTTTTGGTCGAATGTTCGTCGGTATTCTGGGCGATATTTTGGCCCACAACTTCTGGCCCTCAGTGTCGTTCGCGAGCAGCTTCGCGGGCTGCCATACTGGGGGGAAGTTGTTGACGAACTGGCCCGAGGGAGCGTAATAGTACGGTGTGCACTCGCGATTGGGATCTGCGACGGGAGGGTGGAAGGTAAGGGAGAGGATTGGTGTGTGAGAGGGGGAAGACGCGCACCGGAAATCTGGGCCTCGGACTGCTCGGAACTATGGCCTTGGGCGAGGACAGACGTCGCGAGGAACACGAGGAGGAGCTTAAGCCCCCGCAATTTGAACAACATCGCAAAAGGACCGGAGAGTGAAGTGACTTGAGATTCGTTTGATGATGAACCGAAGGGGACGGGTTAAAAAAGGCCAGTGGTGACGAGACGTCGACCGAGGAACGGAGACGATGCAACCTCGGAATTCAAAGGGGTATAGGGGGGCAGGACTGGGCCGTGCCGCGGTGGGTGGATGTAGGGAAGGGAGGGAACCCACGGCTTGTGGGTATGATAGTTGACATGTCGACATATAAGCACGAGGTCATGAACCATGCAAAGTTTACCGGGACACGCCTTTTTTGGTATCGGCGAGAAGTGTGCAGCATTTGCAATTGGTACCCGACGGAACTACCCAGGCCACGTGTACTGGCAAGCGATTCCAACAACAAACAAGCTTAACTTAAGTCAAGACCTAAGTGTCTCCCACGTCACACGAACTACAATCAGTTCCGATGTCGATGGAACGTAGAAATTTACCAGTCAACACTCACGAACGCATATTTCGTGCTCATCTGCAATTGCACGCTGGGCCTCCAGCGGCCAGTCAAGCACGTTGCTCCCAATGTAGAACATGGTCGCCTTCTGTTTCTTGCTCGCGAGGAAGTTGTAGAACGCGTTGTGCGTGCAGTTGGGCCCGTCGTCGAACCAGTACCCCATCGTCTTGGGCTCCGGTAAGCTAGTCACATCCGGCGACAACCCTGCGAGCTTCGGCATCGTGCATTGGCGAATCGTCCACCCTATTCGTAAAAGCGTGAATCAGCCACTGGTTGCGATTTTTGACAGATGCTTAAAGTGGCCAGGCGTCAATTTGGCAGATTCATTCAAGGAAGCTGCTAATTGGCGAGCTAAAGCCGTGCGGCTCCGACGCAGCCAGGGGAACAAAGCAACCCCGCTACCCACGCACGGACGTCACAGCTGGAAGAAGAGCAACTCACAGCAGGCTGGGTCATTCACCGAGTCGTAGGTCGCGTTGGTGGTGCTCCCGTCGGGCTGTCCTTTTGGCTGAATGTTCGTCGGTATTCTGGGCGATATTTTGGCCCACAACTCCTGGCCCTCCGTGTCGTTCGCGAGCTGCGTCACGAGCTGCGTCGTAAGCAGCATCGCGAGCTGCGTCGCGAGAAGTGTCACGAGCTGCGTCGCGAGCTGCGTCACGAGCTGCATCGCGAGCAGTGTCACGAGCTGCGTCGTGAGCAGCATCGCGAGCTGCGTCACGAGCTGCGTCGCGAGCTGCATCACGAGCTGCATCACGAGCTACATCGCGAGCTGCGTCACGAGGTGCGTCGCGAGCAGCATCGCGAGCTGCGTCACGAGGTGCGTCGCGAACTACATCGCGAGCTGCATCACGAGGTGCGTCGCGAGCTGCATCGCGAGCTGCATCACGAGGTGCGTCGCGAGCTGCATCGCGAGCTGCATCACGAGGTGCGTCGCGAGCTGCATCACGAGGTGCGTCGCGAGCTGCATCGCGAGCTGCGTCGCGGGCTGCGTTGCGGGCTGTCATATCGAGGGGAAGTTGTTGACGAACTGGTCCGAGGAAGCGTAATAGTACGGTGTGCACTCAAGATTGGGATCTGCGACGGGAGGGTGGAAGATAAGGGAGAGGATTGGTGCGTGAGAAGAAGAAAAGGCGCACCGGAAATCCGGGCCTCGGACCGCTCCGAGCTATGGTCTTGGCGAGGACAGACGTCGCGAGGAACACGATGGGGAGCTTAAGCACCCACAATTTGAAAAACTTCGCAAAAGGACCAGGGAGTAAAGTGGCCTGAGTTTCGTTTGTGACGAACCGAAGGGGACGGGTTAAAAAAGGCCGGTGGTGACGAGACGTCGACCGAGGAGCGGAGACCTTGGCGGAGACGGTGCAACCTCGGAATTCAAGGAGGGTAATAGGGGGGCAAGACTGGGCCGTGCCATGGTGGTGGCTGGAGGGAAGGGAGGGAACCCACGGCTTGTGGGTATGATAGTTGACATGTCGACTTATAAGCACGAGGTCATGAACCATGCAAAGTTTACCGGGGCACGTCTTTTTTGGTATTGGCGAGAAGTGTGCAGCGTTTGCAATTGGTACCTGGCAGAACCGCCTAGTAGGCCACGTGTACTGGCACGCGAATCCAACAACAAACAAGCTTAACTTAAGTCAAGACCTAAGTGTCCCTTGGCTTGGGTGCACGTACGCAGCGCAGATCACCAAGCAGCCGAGTGTCATTGGCCGGAGCAGCTGCTGGCAGTACTGGGGAACATTTACAATAGGTTCCTTCACCGTACTATTCCTAAACGACCTCGTAGCTAGAGAAAGGACGGGGCCTCGCCTATGAGGGTCTAACGGTCAGAGATGCACACAGAGAGACCCACTTCGGCTGAAACCCCCACACAAGTAGCACAGGAACAAATGAACAGAGTGGAAACGTCCATGACTGCGCACTCCTGTCGATTGGCGGGAGAGTGATAGCGTCCTCTGGCCTCGCATGTTCCATGGCCGTGTGCGGGCTCCAAGTCGATGTGTCCGACCCGCCTCCGACGTTGAGCACTGAAATTTTAATATTTCCGTCATGCAAGCCAGTATGAGGAGGTGATGTGCAAAATTTTAGTTTCAACGGGTAATTTCGTCACTCACTATCATCATTTGAGGCTGGAATATATTTCGGCCCTCACGGGTTTCAACTTTGAAGCTCCTGTTATAAGTTTCCTGGGAACGGAACGCGACAAGATTAAATTGACTCTGGGATGGTCCCGCGGTCTGCAAGATCCGGATGAATTCAGTTGGTGACTGTTTACGCACTTCCACTCCTGACCGGCCTGACCCTCTGTACCGATTCAGTAGTCCGAAACCTTGCGAGATGCCTTCGAACCCAACGGTACGAGCCAAAACCGGTCTCTCTTTTTTTTTTTTTTTTTGATCGCCAAAATCGGTCCTCCCTAGATGCCAAAAGCGAGGTTGTTCATAGAGTAGCCCCCTGCTTTTTCGCAAACCCGGTTTCCTGGTTGCAAAGACGTACTAGGGCCGAGTTGAAATGGGTAGTACTTACGGTGGTCCTGTAAGATCTGGAGACAAAAAAGGCCAAATCCACCGCCAACTGGATGCCAGTGATATTTTCTTCGGTCATTACAATAAGAAATCCAGATTCATAACATACCTTGACTTCACAGGCATCATGCCATGCTTGTCCAGATGATTGAATGGGTCATGCTGTACATCAGTTTGAATCTCAGGGTAAGTAGCGGCGTCTCAGGCTCTTACCAAACATCCCCATTCATTCATGTGAAGCGAACAAGTATAGAAAATCCCCACGCGCATACAGTACGCCCCCAGCACCGTGACCGCACAGACTGTTCTCCCACTCCACGAATGTCCCAAATCGACTCTGCTTGATCCCACACCCCCTAATACCTGTCGCTTCCTTGGGAAAATAAATAAATAAACTAAGACCTCAGCGCACTTGTACGAACCCCTTGCATGTGCCCACCCTTCCGGCGCTACAGCTTTGGCACCTGGCCCGGCACAGGAACTCGTTTCTGTCACCAGTGTCAACCTCCATTACAGGTTTACTAGCGTGCAGGCTAGATTTTCCTGCTACTCGTGACTTTTGTTCCGCACTACACCCACACAGTGGACTTGTTCAGTATTCCTACTACAGTAGCCCAGTCCTCGGGACTTTACTCGTGTTGCGAAGCATAGTCCTGAGGCCTGAGAACTCGTCTAGCCTTCATTCGGTAATGTTAGACCCGTGATCACGCGATATTTGGGACGTGCGCACGGTAATAAGGCGTTATGTAGTGAGGCTGACAGTAGCACGGAATGTTGCTGAACCCGTCCGTCCGTGCTCGACGTTCTGTCCAGCTCTGAAGGTGAAGTAAACGTCTCATGAGCGTTATTACAGGTTGACAATACAAAGCAGCGGAGGATTTCAAATTAAAGAAACAAATCGACTTGCTTGAAACTTATCATGCATCACGTGCAATGCCTCGTGGCAGATCGTCCAGTATCACATGTTCGTCCGTACCAGATCGCTACACTTCTTTGCAGGCGCTGATCTTTTTTCCTATACAGTACTCTCGTCCCTGTGGGTGGATCTCCGCCGCCCACGTGTGGGTCTTCTTCACTTCGCCTTCTCGCCGCTCCGAGACACGCAATTTGAGCTTTTGCACTTGTGGCGCCAGTCTTCTCTGGAGTTCCCATCATGTAGGTCCCGTTGGCGGTGTGCACCTCTTTTGTTCATAAAAAAACAAAAAGACAGGCGGTGGGAACTTGAAAGCTTGAACCTCGGAGGCTATCATATCGACTTGGGCCCATATTATCAATAGCGCTTGCGACACGACCTTGGTCCGTGACTGACAGCTCAAATGGAAACATCTGCCCGCCAAGGTAGGGCCTGGACTCGCAATCAGATCCTTCTTCGAACATTGTACAGGATGTCTGACTAGGCTGTCAGTTTGAGCGCTCAGATCGAAAGAAGGTTGGATTACACTTGCTCCGTCCTTATTTTTTTCGCCGGAAGTGACGCATTTACTGTACCCGGAGCACGTTGGCTCGGCACGTTGCGTTTTAATTCTGCACACATGAGCATTTTCACGTTTGTTGTCCTGTCATTTCATTGAGACGGCAAACGTGCCCATCCTGATCGACCTGATCAATAGACTAAGGAAACAAACTCCGCGGGGGCCGTAGGACAAGTTGGTAAACTCCTCATGAGATCTGTTCTTGAACCTGGCGAGTTCATGCGCCGTTCTCGTCGCGATTGCTTTCAGCACTCCCGTTCACAGCCTAGTCTTCGGAACATCCTTCAAAGAGTCGCCATTCCTGTCACGGCGGTGCTTTAAATCTCAAGCATGCAGAGCCGGGTGATCACAATCTCCTGTTTTTTTTTTTGGAAATGCCTGCTGGCATTTCTAGCACGAAGTGTAATACCCCAACACGGGGGACACACATTTCTATTGGGGATATGATAAATCCATGACATGTACACGCAAAAGCAACAAAATCGGCAGCAATACCCAAGATAGAACGCCGATAGATTGGCGATAGATTGTGACTGATCAACAATCAGGAGACAATACTATAACGGTCCCTCATGCACTCGTCACCCGCCTGTTATTCGCGAAAGCGCCGCCGTGAGTACGCCCGCCGACGATCCATCTTCCGCCAGGACAGATAATGTCGCGAGGTCTCTCGCGAGCGCTTCGATGTACGCCGCAGCGCCTGACTTGTGGGCGACGCGCGCACACGCAGCGCGCAGGCGGAGATAGTGCACAGAGGGAACGGGACGCGCACCGGGATCTGCAGTCGAGAATGCCACAGTCGTCTGTCGGCGAGACGCCGCGAGGGTAGTGGGGTTCCATGTGATGATCTGATATTCGTCCTTTCGACCCTGCAGTGCGGAAACAAGCGCTGAGTCTCACCAAGTTAAGAAACGAGAAAAAAAAAAAAGGAATCCAGGTCTAGAGAAGCGGAGTTTACTCACGGTTGCCTCAAGCCAGACATTGAGGCTCCTAAACTCGTCCGCCGCGTCGGCATGTAGAGTGAGTAAGTTCTCGACACGGTAGAAGGACGGTGCGGGTTCACAGAGAGGGTCGTCGCCCGAGAATCCGGCGTACCGGGAGAGGGTCCGGATATCGACCGAAGGGGGGATGATGAATGTGGCTTCCACCGCCGCCGCGCCTATTGCAGACGCCGAGTGCACTGAGCCCGTGATCACGCATCTGCATGCGTCGCGCTCCAACGCCTAGTTTCAGGTCCGCAGTCTAGGGTTCATCACGATGAATGGGGAAGCGAGGGAGTAGGGAAGCGCACGAGCATCCTCTTATCCTGGTAATTAGAAAGGGCGGCGCCGCGTGCGCCACGATCGCCGCCGGGCGTCGAGATGGACGAGCCACCAAGCACTCCTCTCCCGAGTCCGCCACGCGCGGGAGACGAGGGTCCTACAGAAGCCTTAACTTCTGGGAAACGAACTTTCAGAGCCGGCGACGCGGCCTATGTGACGCGGACGACGCACACGCCGCGACAAAGGTGAATATGTACTTCTGCGCCAGGCGTGCGAGCGCGTGCTCATCCGCGCAGCCCAATATCTTCCTGCACACCCAGTCCCGCCCGAGCTCGGTGGGGGCCTCCAGGACGAGGTGGCCGAGAACCCGCGAGCACATGTCGTAGGAGGCTGTTCCGGGAGGCGGCTGGCGGCCGACTGCCCAGAAGAAGAGCCCGACACATCGGGCGTAGGCGTCGTGCCAGGACGGATGGGTTCGACGACTGAAGACGTTGTCCGGAAGTGGTTCGAACGGGGGCGGATCGCCTTTGTGAATTACGCTGCGACGCATGGTAGATCGAAAACAATAATAAGAGGGAACGGGAGGCCTGAGAGGGTGTTCAGTTAGGAAGGGTTAACGTGAGAAATGGGGCGGAAGGGCTTGAGATGGCAAAGATTGGTTTGTCAGTCGCAGACAAGCATGGACACAATGAGGCCGGGAAATCTGAGAATAATCAAATAAAAAAAGACGATAATGAACAAACTTTCGCGCGCCTCAGCTTTGCGCCTGCAATTCTACGCGGTCACGTGGACAACTTGGACTCTGGGCTTTTGGACTTGCTCTTGCACCGATAACGGTGACACTCTCAGGCTAAGGGTTGTAAACACCAGCACTCACTACACTCAGGCCCGTCCTCAGCACTCTCCAAGCTCCTCAGACCGGCTTGTTCTCAGATGGGGTGTCTATTTTTCTGACGTGGATACGTACAAGGTTCATAGGCAAGAAGACGTAGCGGTGCCTGCCCCGAATTCACCGCCACAATTCCCTTGACATTTCTGATTTCTCTCCATGCTTCGCATAAGGGAACCGGCACGACTTTATTTTAATTATCCCGTCATGGGCCCCATGATCCGAGTCAATCCCAATTGAACATAGTCCAGAATTATGTCGAGTTGGTTCAACCTCAGTCGACCTTGTTTTCTGTCTGTAGCCCGGGATTTCGACCAGGAGGTCAGCCTCAGACCCCAAGAAAGGTATAAAAGTGGGTCCGTTCTTCGTCGAATCCTCAGCAGCTTCTTACCCCACTTTAGTTGCTACTTTCCAAGACTTGCCTCATCGAAATCATCGCCATGTTGTTCCGTCGCCTCATCGCTGCCGTCGCCTCTGTTGCCTTCATCTCTCAAGGCGCACTTGCTGCATTGACCCCCCAACAAATTGTTACCAATATTGGCGTTGTGACCCAGGTTTCTAGGGACGCCAACGACGCGCTCACACCGCTCTCAACTACACCCCCTCCTCAGCTTCCTGCCATTGTCCCCAACATTGCTAAGGTTCGTTGAGGACATCTGGTATGAACGTGGAATAATGATTCAATTTTTTGAGCAGAAATTGGCAGATGACTTCCAGATCATCATCAGTAACATTACTGCTGATATCGACGCAATGCAGGCTACTCTACCTTTTGTCGACTGTCCAGCGGCTGCATTAGTGATCGTCGCGGCTCTGAAAGATGTAGGCAGTGCTTCATCCTATTTTATGAATCTTTCACATCAGCCCCATTGATTGTCCGTAGTTCGTGACGGTTCATCAAGTACTCCTGTCCACCGTCATAAGCAAACATTCGTACTTCGCTCAGTTTGCGGTGACTTCACCAATTTTAGCTGCTCTCAGAGCTCTTGAGAACATCATTGACGTGGGTTCATTCCATTTCCATCATATAATTTTTGACTAACATTTTTGCAAATGAAAGAAATTTGCTCTCTCCATGATCAACTTGATTTCCTGCTCCATTGGTCCTGTGACACAGGACCAGGACGACCTCGACAAGTCTGTTGGAGATACCATCAAACGCTACGAGCAATTTTGTATCCCGTCTCCTCTCTATCCGATTGTTAAGCCTATCTGTCTTTGAATAAGGGGTGAATTTGGGTGGGGAACAGGTCATCCACCACATGGCAATTTGTTGAATTGAACGTTCATATGTTCTGTTTTATTAGTTTCCGTGCTGTTTTACTTGGGTGGTTGATTGGGCTGCTGTGCACATTCACATATTCCTCATACATCTTTTGGACCGACATAGTATCCAATGACTCTGCTGAAAAGAGTCGACATCCACATCACAATTTATCACCTTGTTTTTTTTTTGGTTGTTGCTGTTTGATGTCGGTATCGAGTTGAATTCAAACTTCTGTCTTTGGAATAACGGTGTACTAACGAACTGAGGAAGTGAAGGAAAAGTACAGACCGGGGTGGGAAGAAGTGAAGGCAAGTATCATATTTGAATAAGATGTGATGCCTCCTTGTCATGGAACTATCAGGAGTTCGGTTGACGCCCCACACTGATTCCCTGGCAACATGCTCTGTTGGGCACAAACTGCGTTACAGGAAGCTTCAGGTGAAAGGGCTCCTACTCTACTGTTGCAAGGGTCTGAGTCGTGCAATGCCGGGTTGGCCTCGATGGCATACTAATTTACTTAGGACGCCCATGACGAGATGATATCTCTTTTCTTGTCCAGCTCTGCTATCAATCTGTTTCATGTTCTGCCATTCTCACTGAACCTGATTGCGCAAAGATGTCGGGTTGTGTTGGCAGGGCAGCAGCAGCAGCAGCCACCGTCGTCTCCACGCACGCCTCTGTGGGTATCATGACTGCCTCGTGAATCGGATCTTGCGGTGCCACATTCCTTTCAAGTTGGCCCACTCAAAGATCCCACGTGCCTGTCTTGCTGTCTTGATTAGCATTGATGGGAGCGTCCACAAGGCCACGATTGATCGTGAACCTTCCTCCTGCATTTTACGCTGCTCAGCTCTGGGCGCGTCGTGCCAAGTTCAGAATCGTAGCACCACTTCACGCACAAGATGCCACCCAACGGGTCTTCGATCCCGCTGGACCCTTCGGCCTGGGTCAGGCCAGAAACTAGAGATTAGGCAGTTGGTCTCAAATGCACCGTCAACTCCGGAGGTATGGTCCCGTATGATTCTGGCAAATATAGCAGAATGATGGCAAATCATGTCACGCTCCCAGGACTCAGGATCACCCGAGGATGATCGTTACCACAGAGACCCCTATATTATGCATGCCTGACCTGATGATCGCACAGTCACTCATTGGGCGTGGTTCCGACGTGAACACACCATACACTATCAATACCTCTGCTTTGTATATTGCACCATACAATCTTGAGACTTTGCGTTAATTCGTTGGAAAGGGTGCAGACTCTAACGTCCGAAATCACGATCCCACTTTACTCGCCCCCTGAAAAGGTCTTACTCGAGAGTGGTGTAGTTCTCAAAGGGTCTCGGTCTGCGGTGAGCTCTGCCAGTGGGTCGCACCTCGCTATAGGATACTGAACGCTCGAGGTCGTTGTGCATAATGTGATGGTGCGCACATAGGGGATTTCGAATTTGCGGCATCGAGAAACAGTTTCGAGCCGGAGGATGGACGGCGAAGCCTGAGAGGTGGGAGCATACGAAAGAGTTAGCATTGCTGCGAGCTTCCGCCTCCCCTGTCTGCCTGCCCCCTCTGCTCACGATGTCGGCGAGAACTTGATCGCGCATCCTGAGCGGCGGGACAGGGAAAGGGGTGGGTGAAGCAAGTAAGATCATGTGGGTGCCAATGTGGGGTGAACGCCGGTGAGCACGAAGTCACACGCTCGCTCTCGCGCTAAGCGCTCTTTCTTCTTTTCCGTGCCACCATGCATCAGCCCAAAGTCTTCGACTGGTTCAGACAACCAGAACACTTTAATTTTTCCCGCTCGCTACGCCCAGTTATCTTGCTATGATATGGCTCATGCCTCTCATCGACTCGATCCGGGATGGCCCCGCCCGTCCGCCGTGACCTCGCCTCGGATAAGTGAACCAACCCCTCACGGCGTCATCCTCGATCGAGAAGCACGAAGTGCTTTCGCCCACTCTCTATGCAGCCTCACAATTTATTTGGATGCTGCTAACTACTAGCGTGTATGTGGACTACGCGCCGTTTCCCCTCCGGCGCCGCAGGGAACCCCTCCATGGATAGGAGAACTATAGGAGAGCACACGCAAAGATGGCCCGGTGGCTGCTACGACTCAGCCCTGCTGTCGGCCACTTGGGTCCGGTCCAGAGACTTCCCTGGAAATTGGCAGCAAAGATTACTGGTGCGCGGTGAGAATTGGTGGTGCAGCGGCGCAGAACCCTTGGAAAGTTGGCGAGGCGTGTTTCTGAGTTTATAATAGGGCATGCTGGTGCAACATTAAGAAGGGCCGCCGCACTCCTCTTCTTCGAAACCATTCCCTTCAGCCTCCGTTTATCATGTCTCCTGGCCACCAATGTATCCACCTCCCTCTTTCCAGTCATGTGTCTAATGAAGCCGCGATTGTAGGTGAGCAGTCTCAACCTATCTTCATCACCATTTCTATGAGTGCTCACCATAGCAGGTTCTCCAAGTGATTCACAAGACCGAATTCTACCCAAGCCGGACGACAATTCATCACAGGCGGGGATCAATTTCGCCGATGGATCCGACATCCTATTCTCCATGTTCAATGAAAAACCTACGAGTCGGACTCGAAACTCATCCAGAACTAGAGAGAGAATACAAATGGCATTGTGCTCCTTGTGGGTCATCGTGTCTCTTTCATCACTTAACGTAATTCAGGTCTGGCCAAACCACTGCACGATAGAGTGGTTTGGTCTTAGCTACCGTCGCGGGATTCTTGTCACAGTCTTATTTTGCATCTCGGCCTTCTACCTTACTCAATTTTACCAACTCCAGATTAGTCTAAACAGTTCTTTTGTTTCATCGGAACCGTCTCCTCCCACTCTAGCAGCCATACCCGAGTTTTCAATGGTTTACAAGCTTGACGATGAGCCTTGGGTGTGCCGCAACCCTGGCTCAAGAATGGGTGCGCTGATACACGCTCTTGACTGAGCTACAGTATAGTCCGCCTAAGAGTGCACATATTCGAGAATGTATAACGCAGGACAAATTTCTCGTGTTTATTCCGTTATTCCTTAGATTTTAAATATGGTCTTTCACGCGTCTATCATTATTTTCCTATGCGGGCTCAATTTTCCTATAATTAGTGATCCGCCCATCTTTGTGGTCGTCGATGTGTTATACCTTCTCTCTGCCCTTTTTCATGGAGCTTTGATGGCCGTACCAACTGTTGCCCCCCGTAGTCTACTGGCTTGACCATACAGCTACGGGAGGTTGAAAAGGATATTCTTACTCGTACTTTGACACTCGACGCGGGAGCGATGTCATGGCTTCTCCATTCTCTGACTCACGAACAAGAGCTAGAGCGGTTTCTAACAGGAATCCCTGTTTTCTATAAATCAACATGGGTAAAAGACCCAGCCCAAATCCTCTGACGGGCGAATACTGACAAAGTCCTCAAGGCAAATTGTGGCTTTCATGAATTGCTTGTCATCATCCGATCTCACGACAGGGCAATAACGAATCGAGGTCTGCCTAATGGCGATGCGGACTGATCTGTACCTTCCTCAGCGCACTTTCTATCATGCTCTCTGCTCCACAGAATCCGCCACTTTCAAGTCCGTCAATCTTGTTCTCCTTGCAGACCAGCACGCCGACGATGACGACCTGAATACTCGTTCCCTTGCGAGGTGTATCATCGCAGTCGCCATCAACCGCCTTGAGGATTACCAATCAGACGAGTATTGGGCCGGAATAATCCAGCGAAGGTTGGAATGGTCGGAAGCTCTCTTTTCCCAGCACCGTGAACAGTGCAATGGCGTCAAAATCCGTAACCTCGTTCAGCTCGCGTGGGAATTATATGCCGCACATCCTGGTTCAGACTCACATAAAGTATTTCGCAACTCATTGTACGTTGCGTGTTAACTGAACGTCAAAACTGCCGTACCTGAACTTCAGCAGGAATTCCGTGGCCTTTGGAACCAGCTCGTGGCTGCGACGCAAGTCTGGCCCGAGCACCAAACCTTCAGATCCAATGTGACGCTTATCCTTTCTTTCATTCGCATGATTTACGTCCCTCCGCATCAAGGCACCGAGTCCCAATTATTAGAGTTTTTGGCCCCCACCAGCAACCTAGGCCCTGTCCTTCGGGATTCATCTACCTATTCCCGGTGCACCATCTGTTCCGAGCCTTCCCATAGCTCTGTTTAGTTGTCCGTCGCGTGATGGGTCCCCATCTTGCCTCAAGTCTTTCTTCATCCTTTCCCCCCATCTCACCCTAGTATGTCGTTGCTTGCGTGTCTCTTTCCTCCCCTGTTCCCTTCGATCTCCGTTTGGCGCTGACATATTCCAGTATGGGCTCAAAATCGGTCATGGAGTCGACGCCAACACTATTGTTCTTTCATCTTCAACCTCAAATATTTTCTAAGCGACTATCCAACCCTTCCATCTTGTCGATATTTCGTCGACGACACCGTTGGCCTTGTGCCTTCCAGTGCGTTTTCGTTTATGTCCCTGTTGTCTCGGGTTTTTTTCACCTTCGTTTGTACTCTTAGTTCGCACAGGTTCTTATCATCGGCGTCGTTGTTTTAGCCATGCTTCATTATTTCGTGGCGCTATTTCGTTCGTCGATTTCGTTCTACCTTTTATTTACTATTCCCCACTTTAGTGGTACCTCTTCTCAATTCTCGACTTTATTTTTTTTTTGGCTTCATTTGACCCTAGGTACTGTACTACGTTCTGTATACACAGGTCTCGATTTCTCGTTCAATAGAGTCATCGTCGGTTCCCTTATTCTAACCTCTCCTGTGTGACTTAGAAGCTCTTCAGGTTTGGTCGAAGTCAAAGACACCCAACTCGCTTTCATCCTCACACTTCGCAACCTCCAATTAGTTCCTAATCCTTGTCCGAATCAACTCTAATTCTCCATTGCTTCAAACATAACTTGTCCCTCTTCCTTAGTGATTTCCTACTATTTCTGCATCGTCGTTGCTAACCTTTACAGTACACCTCTGGACGACTTAAACGAGTCTACAGATATATCTGGGTTCTTCTATCTCGTGTCTACTCCTATTTTTTGCGCGCATTTCGTCACGAGTCTCTGGAACATGCAATCTCATCATTCGACTCCTAAAACTCGCCTTCCAATTTCCTTTCGACTTGAGCCTTTGTGACTTGGAATTTGGCTACTCACTTCACGTTCACCTTGTCAACCCGATCCACCCTCTGTCCACAACAGTTCACGCGCATACGACGAACGGATCCTGTAGCTCATATTTCCATAGATGACTACTGTAAGCGAAGAACAGAAATGATAAGTTACACATACGTGGTCTGCTTCCTCTCTGCATATGCACGAATGTCCTCTGCATGTTCTCCTCGCATTTCGACATGAGAATGCTCACCTCCAACTGAACACGTCACCTGACGCCGATGGGTCGCCAGCGGCGTCACCACCAGATTCTCCATAAGCGCTACATTCTATGTCGGACACGTGCTAATGCCATCAATAGTGAAGCGTTTTTGCAACTTGGAGTAACTTTCGATGTACAATGGGGAGAATTGTTGGTGCTGGTGCAGATGGTGTAGAAAGGCTTTCTTTCTTGTGCAGCTGTATGATACAAGTTTGCTACGATGAATCTTCCTCCTTGTCGGCGGTGTCACCTGTTGTTGGTGTCAGGAGCAGAACCGTAGTAGGGACATACAGCAGAACCGCGGCAAAACGCCCCCATTTGTAGAGCCATGGCAAGAAAAAAAAAGGGGGGGGGGGGGGTACAAACGAATAAGGACCACGCTGGTATAGGGTGAGCAGGCGATTCTCCATATAGAGTCAAAAAAGCTACAACATAGAAAAACATTTACGATGAAGAGAGATCAGAGTTCACCACGGAAAGGAAGGGGGAGTGCGCAGTTTTCAGGTCTACAAGAAAGTTCTAGGTAGTGGGCAGGGCAGGATCGCGGGTACGATATCGAACATCTGGAGGTAGAAAGATGAAGGGCCGACCCATCTTGCGTGCGTGACTCCGCCATTTACCTGTAAGGCATGCATTAATCTGGCCTGAGCGCGAGAGATCCTGGATGGCCTCTGCAGAACAACAGAAAGCAGGGTATCCAGCTCCCTCCCCTAATTTTCATTCCGCGTGACGTGATCGAGGAATGAATCCACTAGGCCACACAACGCGCACGCCAACTGCCCCAACATAAATCGACGACAAGAACAAATCAGGAATTTTCTGCTGACGATAGAGTATCGCCCTGCTCCTTGAATTCGTGCAGAGGTCTGGGTGAAGAAAGCCCTCTTTGAGGGGGAAGGGGAGCGGCGGCTCCGGTGTGCGTGATCCGCCAGGGGTGAACCAATCGCGACACCGCCGGCTGTGCTCGATGTCGCTCAGCACTTCGCCGGCATTCTCGGAATACGCCATAACAGTATACCCCAAAACGCGGTCGGGTGGCGAGCACGCTATCCTAGCCACGCACTTGGGCCGGCGGGTCCGGAGACTTCCCGTAAATTGACAGCAAATGGCAATGTCAACTAGTAGCGAGGCAAGGCGGGAAAAAACGACCAACCATCATCGAGGACAGATGTGCCAAGACCGTTGATGAGGCGATACCGAGTTTCGTTAGAGCAGGGACGGACATCGACGACACGGGTGGTATGAACGCCATCAGCGCGCGTCGCTATGCCCTGAGTACAGATATGACGGCATGGCGGTTGCGAATCGAAGCCACCATGATAGGATAGCGGACTGGAGGAAATTGGACTCCATGTCGTGCCAGACCTTGACGTTCTGAGAATTGCGCTGCCAAGCGCATGTCAGCGTCACTGGCATAGCTTTTGAAAATGAGACACTTGGACCATTCGAGTAATACTGTAATTGCAAACGCGAGGATAGCAAGGCGCGTCGAAGATAAAGAAGCCAGCGCGCGAAGGACAACTCACGTAGTGGAATGGAAGGAGTTAGACTGACTTTGCAAAAACACGACAACTCGAGAGACGTCTCCTCTCAGGCTTGCGTCGTCAAGATAACGCAGAACCTAGCGAAGACGCAAATGGAAGCAGGCTTTTGTGCACTCGGTCATAGATGAGTTCCTAATGTCTCGAAGAGCAACCTTGACTGCCAGGTAGAAGACCACACGCATTTCCGTCGAAGTCGGATCCGGACGTGGATATTACCTTGTCATGTCATATAGTTGACCGTTTTTTTTAGTACCCGTTAGATATAGTAACTTTCTGTTTTGGCCCTTCAGCGCCGTCATTGCATCGTCATGGCAACATTCCTTCTATTCGACCAAATGACTCGTCTTGAGTGATTGTGAAGCCTCGAGGCTACCGTGACATGGAAGACAGGTTTTTGCTGTCTCAGACAGTTTTTTCGGCGTACGACCTGCGGAGACCCACATGATGTCATATGGTTTGTTTTATGTTGTGGTGTCTGGGAGAGACGATAGGAAGTAGCCCCACTTGAGTGAAGACGAAAGAAAAAAATACAAAAATATATTCCGTTACGGGGAGTCGAACCCCGGCCTCCTCGGTGAAAGCGAGGTATGCTAACCGTTGCACCATAACGGATATACACTAATCCCCCTCGTAACTTATAAGTTAGAAGTCATGTGGTGAAATTGCAGTTCGAATTCGGGTCGCCTCTTGCTAGTCTTTCATTGCGCGGTATGCTACCCTTCTATCCTTCGGTTCCCAGCCTTCCTCTAGCGAGGTGGTTCAATTACCTACTACAATTCGATACACGTGACTCAGTTTACGTTACCTCTCCTAAATTTCGCTCTGTAGGGTGTTGAAGACCGGTCTTGTATTAGCTGTACTGTCCCGGAATAAACATGGTTCAAAAAAAAAAAAAAAAAAAAATTCGGGTCGCCTCTTCAAAAGTGATGTTACGGGTTGATATGTTCTTCCACTGCATCACGGTGACCTCCACCCACGTTTTCATGAAGCGCAGACACACACCCATTGGAAGCACCCTATTCGAATGTCACCCCCAAGCGCCTGTTTATCAACGTGTGTTCCTTGATTTCGAAATTCTAGGAGAGGGCCAACTGAATTACACGGGACAAGATATCGTTCATTTCTTTCCAGCCATACCAAATGGGTTTGTTATGCTATCCAATTCGAAGCGGTTCTAGATTTGTAACCGTCCTCACAAATGCTCATCACTTTACCCTCGCTATGATAACAATCATCAAGCCTCATTACCTCTTGTGTGCCTGTTGCATTCGACCTATCATAGGGCCTGGGCGACAGGCTGTGCGTGCTTACGGATATTTCTTGTGATTCTGTCATGGATCCACTTTCATATCTGAGGACGTATCTGCATCTCTCTTGTCAGCTGTGATGGTACGATGCGTTATCGCTGAATAACAAAAAATCGGGGGAATTGGGCACAGGGGACTTGGGAGAACAAGAAGATCATTGTGACGAAAGGGATACAATGGCCCAAGTTCTGCCGATTCTAGCAGAAACGCCGTATCTCTATTGTGCCCATTTCACACAAAGCACGCGGTGGACGGTCCTTCCTCCCTGCTCCAGGTAATCATGGTATTCTGGCCTAGTCTACATCGTTCGCTATCAGACAAATGGATTGGGACCGGAAACGAGCAAATGTGACAGTGCCTGGTTACCTCACCCACGCCCCGAACAAGCTTCTCAATGCCGCTCTTTGTGCGGATGTAAGGCCTTGAGGCCAGGGACGACTGGATGGAGGCGCCTGACGTCGTAAACATTCGTTGCCAGCTGTTGATGGACTCGATGTTGATGGTGAACTAACAATACTGCCATCAGGGGCCATCATTGAGGGTCACGGTGCTGCCGGAGATGCACCGTGGACGTCATCCGGTGCGCACACTATTGACAGTCTTGTGCATCGTTAGTCGTGCCCACGAGGTGGGTAAGTATAACGAATCGGATAGCGGCCAACTCAGGACGTTAGCCATTGGCTGAGACGTGCATATGATGGCCCTTGTTCGATATTCGGGAGAAGCACGGAACACGCTTCTGTCACTCAGCCCTTCTATCTTAGATGACAGGTGCACCGCTCGGGCTTGTCGCATGCGCGAAACGTGCAAAAAGTGCATGCGTGTCGTAATCCTGTACTCGCCGGGTCCCATCCGCCCTAAGATGGACAAATTATTGGGGGAACGTCATAAAACTGCGAGTACAGGAAAGGTGCGGTCGCTTCCATTCCGATCAGGACTCTGCAAGAGTGACCGCAATGACACGAATCCGATGCGTCATGTCCCAGAGATACTGAACTTACTGTGCGCGTGTCAAGACGTCAAGCTTCAAGGGTTCAAATTGACGATCATGATTGGGAAAAGAAGACACCAGAGACTGAGTGAGCTTCTATCGATCGCTAACAGGCGACGGGAATTACAGCCGTAGGAAGCTTGTGGTTTTGAGAACGAATGCAAATAACCTCACAGACAATTTTCAGGCTGGAGATCGCGCTGTGGGGCGATGCAAGTCGTATGGATAAAACGAGCTATGGAGCTGCCTACCTATCCATGATGTGGCCAACTTGAATGGGCATGGCGAATGCCGGCTACGGGTGGAACTGGCCGTTGACTCGGATTAGCTTACGGATTGGTGCCCATTGAGCTGCTTCGCCGGGTATGCAGAGACCGGTGGGAGCGGACTGTGCAGGTAAATTTGCCTGTCTATTTCGCGGGAGTTCCCACTTTCGCTTTGAAGTTTGCACGCTTCGCTTCGTGATGAATGAACAAGAAACAGGATACAGTAGCGGACCGTCGGGGGGGGATCTCGGAATCGGAGAACCGGTCTCCCCGGTGGCGGACACGGTCACGTGCCCAAGAGAGTGTCGCGCGCTTCAGACTTTGAAGCGCTTCATTCAGTACGTGCAGCTTCCTTTCAAGACTTGATCCACATGCTGTCCGAGGGTACTCGCTCGCGGACGAATCTATGCAGTGCTGCTTCCTCGACCGATGCACTCGCTTTGTGCTTCGATGTGCGATAGGGAGCGTCGAGTGGCATTTAATTTGAGAGATAGCGTTCGGGTTCGGCACTGGCTCCCCGATTGGCCCTCGACGGATGGGCACTCGCACTTCCTCACTCATGGACTACGTTGCTGCTCTCCACGTCCACCGGCGTTGTCTTCCTTTCCATTCCCACCCCCGCATGTTCTCCACAAGAAAAGAATTCCTTCTTCATCGAGGACGATAGAAGCGCCCGAAAAAGGTTAGATTCTGTCAACGCCGCTGTAAGTTACGGAGTGCATGGGGAAATGCGCGTGGGGGCGACGGGGCCGTCATGCATGGGGAATCCCCTCGGACAACATGGAGCCATCACTGAAACTCCATTCGTGTCGCTTCTTTGGCCGTTTATTCACAGAACTGCGGAGGTGTCAATGCCTGACCGGACTCCGAGGACGTGCAACTCTCACGTGTGTCCAGAAAGTGGTGGGTGTGAGAACCGCGAGGGGCAGGGCGAAAAATTTAAAAAAAAAAAAAGTCACGCTCGTGTTCGAGACACGCTGCGAACAAAGACGCGAAGCTTGGCACGAAGTGAGGACTAAATGCTGTTGGGAGGCGGAAGACATCGGAATGAAGTTTTTTTTCTTCTTTAATTTGATGACCTGTTTGCTGTTGCTGACTGAAAGACACGAAAAAGGGTAAATCGCTGCGAAGCTGCGCGTGAAGGCGGAGGGCGAACTCGTACAGTAGTGATTGTGGTGATACAGAATTGCGGGTATGGGAGCGCGAGTTTACCGGTGGTTCGTCAGTGACACCCGTTGTTCTCGGGGCGACCTGACAGTGATGTACAATCCTCCTTTCTCCGTAACTTCGGTCCCAGTATCCCAAAGACAAAAAGACGAATCTCATCTCGAAGCTTCCGATATGTGCGAAATTGCTGCGTTCAATCCTACGCCACCCTGGCCCATGATGCTTCGACGAATATCAAAAAAAAAAATGTATTCAGAAGCATTCAATATCCTAGTCATTTATTAAAACACTCCAATGTATAAGGTGAATGGAAGCGCGATGTTGTTAAAAAGCACAAAAACATAAGTACGCGAGTGCTGCGCCCATGGCAATGATGGGGGCGACTATAGGAGTACTGGAGCATCCCGATTGGTCGCGAGCATCATTGTTCAGAGGGTGGCGCATTGTCAATGGAGCTCTAACGTAGAAGCGATTGAATTGCTCGGGGTACAATAGCCGTAATATAACATAGTGGGATATACGACGCAATGAAGGAGATGGCGCCAGAAAAATGTATCAATGAACCCAGAAAAACCACCAAGGAAAGGACAGAGGGAGAAAAAAAAACAATCGTCTATCAGTTCTAAACGAGCGTAGTATGCTAGTCCGTATGCATTTGAAGAATTGTCCCGTGAAAAGAAAGTGGAAACTATGAAGGAAGGCGCTTAGCACTGCTCCCACATCTTCACGTAGTCACTATTCAAAAAGTGTCAGAAGTGATGCGCGTGCAGGTTGAAAAAAAAGTGTGCGTACACCCTCATTGCGCGGTCGTCTTCACTCTGAGGCCAGGTTGGTGACCATTTGTCTTGTGACTGAGCGAAAAGCTGCATGGCGTCTAGAATGTCATTGGGAATCAGCCACTCACGCGCGCGTGCGAAAGAGAGAGAAATCCGCACTCATTGCTCCGTTCAACCATGGCTTGTTGCCTGCGCCATCTGGGAACCAGCCGTTGGTGCCGCCGACGGCAACATCGAGGATGAGGTAGAAGGCTATAAGAAAGGGGCATCGTTAGCTACGGTATCGAGTACTCGGTGGGCTGAGCGTACGTTGGTCGAAAGGAGCCGAGTTTCCACGGCCTGCCCAAGGGTTGGGGAGGATGATCTCTTGTGAGGCGTTCGCCACCTGAGTCGGGAACTTGCCACGCTGGAAGAAAGGAATGTCGAAACGCAAGGCAAGCATGTACGTAAGACGGCTGTCGACGTAAATGCGCCTTTTCGGGATGACGCGGGTTAATTCAGGGCAGACGAGAAACGAATGATATCTCACAGGAATTTCTCGCTCCATTCGAGGGCGTAGGTGTGGAAGCCGTCAGCATAAGTTGATCGCCGCATTGTCCACCAGCCATAGGTCTTGTAGACAGCATTCAACCATGTCAAGGGACCCCAGTTGAGCGATCCTCGGACGTAGTTGACACCCCTGTGAAGACCGATGAGCGTCTTTAGCGGAACGGGAGAATGAAAAGTTGAACGTACTGTGCGGGATACGAGGGGCCATTTCCACGAGATTCCATAAGATCGATCTCGCCTGAGATGAAAAAGGAGATAAGGCACTTGTCGAAGAGGGAATGGCCCAAACTTACCACTAAGAGGCCACGGACCATAGGTGTTGTTCTCCGGGAGCATCCAAATGGCGGGCCATAACTGGTAATACAAGTCACGGGGTTAAGCCGCTAAGCTGAAACACAGAAAATAAGGAACGAACCCAGTCTCTAAAAAAAGACGACATGGTGTCAGATTCAATGTTTGTTACCAAGTAGGGAAGGCCATTGCCCCCGATCGATGACGCACCCTCGTGGTAATTTGGCTCGCACCTCGACTCGACCATATCGGATACTACGCTTGCCTTTTGTGGTAATACGCGCACTCATCACAGGGTTGATGACGGCCCCACTCGTGATGTTGCTGACCGCGCCGCATGCCGTCAAGTTCGCGTTGGTGCAACCCGTCAGGTTAAACGTGTACCCGTCATGGATGGCGTTTTTCCCAATGACATCTGATGTGAGCGTGGGAAGGATGTATAATTCGCCATTTCGGAGGAACGAATTGTTCGACGACGCTGTGGTCATCTCGAATTCACCGTTACTGCAAAAAAGATCCTCGTTAGCACCCTGCGGCGCAGAAGTGCGATAGAAAACACCAACCCAAAGCCACCCATATCGACCTCGTGCATCCACACGCTGCTGTCGAGCTCATTGCCGTCAAAGTGGTCCTCCAAGACAAGACACGTCCGCCCAATCAGGTCGACATCACGCCAGCCAAAGTAGCAGCGCACTGCAGAGCCGATGATTCCAATGACGAACATGCTATACGTGAGGATGTACGAAATGCGCGCAGACTTGTCCTTCTTGCTGAGCCATGGTTTGGCGATCTCGCCTGACAACATAGTAGAGACCGGGCGGGCCTTGCGCTTGATGGGACGTGCACGCGCGGCCTGGTGTCCGACAGGATACACGGCAGTCATAGGACGGGGCGAGGAGAAGGCCTCCCGTGTACCCGACTGGCGATGCTGAAGGTCCACAGCGCTGTTGACCACCGAGCTATGGGCGCTAATACGGTTGTGCGCGTCGCCGAAGCCAGTAGCAGCTGCGTCGCCAAGGCTGAAGCTGATGACGCTCGCAGGTGCCGATAACGGGACCGCCCCCAGGGTGGGGGTGGCGAACGGATTCGGGGTGCTCGCACCGCTGGCAGGGATACTGGCTGAGCTCCCTTGGCGGTCCTGGGCACGGAGCTGCCCAGAAACTGATCCGCGGGAATGGCGCTGGCGCATGGGTGACCCTTCTTGGTCAACTGGGTATTCCATGAAGGAAGGACGAGGAGGAGCCAAGTTTCCCTCTTGTTGAGGATTGGGAGACGGCGGGTAGGATGATGAGGAAGACATATCCGCGAGACACGAGTAACCAGTGAAGGGGAGGGCCAGTCCTAAAAATCGGATGACGATGGGGACAGCGGGTCTTTAAGGGCGTTGCGATGACTTGCGTCAAGTGAAGTGACAGGGTGCAAAAACTTAGATATTCCCACCAGTTTGATGGCCAAGCGTCTGAGAAATGCGGATCCCTAGAACAGCCCGATGAATCACATTGAACTATTACGGCCACCAAATATGCTATGTTCCTGGGCACGGCGTAATGAGGCACGCTGTACAATCAAGGAACCTCAATCGCCGCAAATGCATAACCTTCCGAAGTCCATGGAGATGGAGGGGATGTCTGGACCAGTCAGGGGTGCCCATGCAATCGTGGTCAACATGGAAGTTCGAAGCCGCCAATGTTTTGGGAACTGGCCCGCGCCGGTGTGATTTGCCGAATTACACCTAGGGATGGACCCATGCGCCGGAAGGTATTCGTGAGGATAGGGCGAGGCCCATGTCATACTGTTGCTTCCTTTCGCAGGAGTGACACATCACTCAGATCCCAAAGTTTGGAAGGCAGTCGCTTCTGCTCACACTACTGGGGTATTGTTACCTACACTGCCGTTCTTCTGGGCGATCATGGCAGAGACATGGGAGCGCATTGGCACCTGGCACCTACCACTGCCGCATGAGATGATATTGTCTTCGTGGGCGAGTCGGGCGACAATGACAGCAATATCCGGGGAAGAAACGAATTTAAAAAATAACGAAAACAATTTGGGAGATTGAACGCCTCGCCTTCATGTCGCGGCTTGTCAGGCAACATCGAATGGCAGCGTGTGTGAACGAATGGGGGGCGATGATGCGCGGACGCGCGGACGCGGACATGCCGAGAAAATTTTGCCCTTTGCGCAAACAAGGACCAACACACGCTTTATTGCTTACAAGGACGTTCATGTCACGTCTGATACCCCAATCTCGCGCTCCGAATCGATGGCCAGACGGACATGCGCCCCGATAGCCCTCCCATTTGTGTTGAGAAAAACGTATGGCGCAAAACAAAAGGCTCTTTGTTGCCGAACAAAGCGCGTATGCCAACAAAGTCTCTCCCCCCCACGAGGTTGAATGACGGGCTCCGGTACCGTTCATTGCTCCCGTGGCGCTGCATCAATCACCTTTTGACCAACTGTTCAACGTTCAACGTTCGACATCCAACGTCCGTACGTATTCCCCCTTCTTTTGCAAAAGGTATGTACCGTGGTGAGGTGAGATATCGCCGGCTTGTGTGTGACCCGTACAGTAGTTCTTCCTGCCCACCTTATCGCCAATCGTGCCATCTTTGGTCACATAGACGCGGCACCTTTATCACTTCCGGGGAAAACAAGTCCCGCCCCCGCAGTTTGTCCGCCGGGCACAAGAATCCATCATCAACTGAATGTATTATCTCCCGATGTTCGCTCTGGCATACTACTCAGCTGGTGTTCGAAGAACGACGAGCCTCGCCCTCGGGCGAACTTCTCTGATATTTCCTAGTAGAGCCTGAGAAGGCAAGGGGTTTTGTGAAATCTCTGCTAAACTATGGTGATCCCGGGCTAGGGGGCTACGAGCTACAAGGGAACGTCTGAGCGTCTTCCGCTTCAGTTCCGATCGCACCTTTGACACCCGTTTTTTTTTTTCCTTGAAAGACACGAATCCCCCTGGGTCGGTCTCAGCGTGCTTTGAAAGCGAACTTTGTAAAAGCCTTCACAGTTCAGATGCTGTCATCATTATCAGGGACCTTGCCTCTCTAATCAGTAACTCAAAAACTCAACTCGGGACCTCAAGGCCTCAAGCTCTCGGAGGCATCAACCCAGATGGGTCTGATGTCATCTCTGTTACGCCCCCGCTTGACTAAGTGCTCTTGCCGAGATACTGTAAATCGGGTTCTCTGGATATTGTATTAACAGAAACGACTGTACAAAAGTTCAATTTAATACTACAGCGTATTCATTGGGTGATAAGGTGTTCATTTCAATGTTGGTACCGCGTGCGCGGTGTGCGTGTTAGATAAAGCGCCCAAACTAGGCTGTATTTGGCCTCGGGGCAAAGTAACGAACTCATTATTTCGCAAGTGCAGACTCTCCGGATAATTACAGAGAAAACTGTACGAGAGTAATATGCGCTCAAAACTCGACATATTCATCGGGAGATAAGGAATCTGGTTCTATGTTGGTATCGCGTTGTGCTAAATGAATCGCCTAAGCTAGGCTGCATTTGGCCGGGGAGAAGTAACAAACATCGACATCTTTGTGGACTCCGACGATTTTGTTGACCCTGAGACTTCGACGACACGTACAAGAAATCGCAAGTTCAATGACCTCAGACAGGATAAATGAAAATTGACGATGAGTTCACTCAGTTGTGGGTCATGTCGATTGTTTTGTGAAACGTGTTTCGACAGTGTGGAATGGCAGTCAGCTTGTCATCATGTCATTACAACGAGTTGATTCTTTCACGGGGACGGTGGACGGTGGCCGAAGAGAATTGGAACGTAAATCTGAGATGTCTTTGTCGGGCCTGAGAGTACGTCCTGATCTCTGTCACTGACCGCCACCAAATTTCTACCGAGAGTCATTGTAGCACCACTTGAACGAAACACAGTGGCGTTTCCGGTGGCACTTGGCACGAATTTTGACGCTTTGACTCTCTATTAGGTCGGTCAACATGTCCTAACCGCATCATCACTTGTACGTCTGCCGGTAGGCTACCACTGGAGAGCGTGCCTTGTGATAACGACACTCTTCGGCCGCAGACGTCGGAAAACAAATTGTCAGTGAATCCGTGTCTTGGCCTCAATCAAACCTTCCAAGCCGTCTCGACAGGTGAGAATTACAATGCCTTTGGATGCGCCTTTTCTCCACTCCGAGATAAGCGGTTCCCAGGGTTGTCTCACTGCCTAATCCAGCAATCCCATGCTATTCTTCAAGATTTCTGACGCGACATCTTCGAGTGTGACTGGAACATTGACCGTACCTGGTGAGAAAGAGCTACCCAGTTATCGGTTTCTTCTTTCATTTGCCATTGCGCATTGCGCAGGTTGTCTCTGGGTCTCTGCAAATGGGAACGGCGCTGAGCCCTCTGTTGTCACGTCGGCTACCTCGTGCGCTTTGACTTGACGGCATCACTTGTTCTAGTCTGTCGCGAAGCCTTTGTGTTTTGCGCCATGAGGAATTAAAATGATGCAACGGCCCCCGGTGGTTTAAAGATCACTAAGTATTGCTCAGGCTCCTGTACCATAAATAATCTCAACGCAAGCTTGTCCTTCTAATCAACTGGCGGCAGTACTAAAAATAGCCCCAAACTCGCTGGCAGTCGTCTCGAGAGCAAGAGAGAGGAGGATACGCGACGGAAAGATAGGAAAAAGGTCAGATGCGCTGCGCGGGCATCACATTGATGGACGTCATAAACGTATATGGGGACCGATGCTCTTGCCTTGCTTCTATTTGGTGATGAATCGATGACAGTCTCTGCGTGTCTCGCCGGCCCTGTGCTTCCGCGTGCTTCTTACCGATTAATAATGCCATTCATCCGCGTTTTCTCCGCTGCAAAGCGCCACCATGCTGCATCCGGCAATTAGCAGAGACTGGTCCAGCAGTGTGCATCCGACTTCTTTTTGCTAAATGATCCGCCTGGTGACGCTCGGTCGTTTGGGAAATGGCCAACTCCGCCAGCTCTTAAGATGCTCTCTTCCTTCTCCCCCCTAGCAACTTGTCCCCCGTCGGCCTGTTTCCTCTATTGCCTGCCTTTGCTCGTTATCAGGCCATGGATTACGACGCATATGATGCTTTGCTGCACCATATCTTTAGACAGGTTACTATGACTTCCCTGCGGCTGTCTTCCTGGACTCATGCCTTTTGTAGACGCAAGGTGACGCATGGTTCAAGCCATCCGCGGAGAACGTCCACGCCGGCGTCTGCCTTCGTATCCAGGCTGGGCAATATCGTGTCTTCCCTTATGAAAACCGCTTCCTTGGACCATTCGAGGCGGCAGTCCGTGTCCTGAACCCTGCCGTCGCTGTCAAAGTACGCAGCGCTGCGGTCCATGTTGCTCTCGGCACAGTGTAGGTCCACCGACGTCATTCGTCTCTCTCTCCACAAACTTATCCTTCCTCAGGGACGAAGATGCGGACGCCATCTACGTCGATGACAATACACGCATACAAATCCTTGACACCATGCATGATCTGCCGCGTGCTGACAAAGAGCAATGCGGTGCATTCATCGTTCGTTGATTTCTGTTATTTTCCCACTCATCGTTTATTCATGTGTTTTTTCCTAGCGCGACGAGCGGGTATTGGTCATTTGGTCAGACAACTTGGATAGCATCATCCCGCTGTGCCGCGACTTTGAGGAACATCTCTTCAAGCTTGTTTTGGTCTCGCATCGCTACTCAACGAGCATCGCTCCAGCCCCAAGCATCGCGGTCGCATCCCCCGTCACATCCGCAGACGTGTCTGTAGCCAACTCAGCGTCGGATGTCCAGCTCAATGAGAAGCCTCAGGAGCAGGCACCTGCACAAGCTCCGGTCTCTGCACCTGATAATGCAAAACCTATCTCTGGTGGCTCACTGTGGGGATGGCGAATTGGTTCCAAAGCAAAACAGGCTCCTGCACCACGTGATCTCGAAACGGGTGGGGCTAGCGCCCGGCCGACTCGGTACTTTGCCCCGGTGTACGGTGGCCTCGGTTTAGCGCTGTCCACTTGTGCGCTTTCATCATGCCCGTGGAACGTTTCTCGATGCTGACCAATGACATGCAGTCTTCATTGGCAGTGGCGCCAACATCCTGCTCCAAGAATATCGTTTGACTGGTACCTTTACCCGATTTGCACTTATGGCCACTGCCCCGTTCCTTTTCTGTGTTTCGCTCGTGAGTTCATACTTTCTACCTCGCTCCCGTGCACGGTCTGAGTGCCTGTGATAGTTTTTCTCGCTTCAAGTGATCACGAACATATCTTATGTGTACGTTCATAACATATGCGAACTTCCGGCAGATCGCTTACCTTCTGTGATAGATTCGGTCCCGTTGCTCAGTATCACGAAAATTCGAAGTACTACTCCGCAGTCAAGCCCGCGGCGAACAAGGAAGTTGACGCTCACTTACCTCACATCACTATCGAGCTTCCTGTGTATAGGGAAAGTCTTTCACAGACGATGTAAGTCTCGATTCAGCTACCTTGTCTTCGATGGTTGACCACGTTTAATACTCAGTTCCCCATCCGTGATGTCTATCAAGAAGGCCATGCAAACTTATGCTCGTCAAGGAGGCACCTCGTCCATCTTCGTCCACGACGATGGCTTGCAGATCATCTCCGAGGCCGACCGTCAGGAGCGCATCAGGTTCTATACAGATAATGGCGTTGGCTGGGTGGCACGCCCAAAGCACGACGATTCCGAGGGTGGGTTCAAACGCCGCGGGCGATTTAAGAAAGCGAGCAACATGAATTATGGCCTTGCGCTTAGTCTGAAGATGGAAGAGCACATCCAAAGGCTAGAACTTGAGCGCGGAGAGAAGGCCTCGGTCGCAGATTCCACCGTTTCCAGTGATGGTGGCGAAGATATCGAGGAACAGGCACTTCGAATGGCAGTTGAGGAAATCTACGAGGAAAGCGGCCGGCGCTTCCGGCCTTGGGCGCACAATGCCAAAGCCATTCGTATGGGGGAGATCATTCTCATTGTCGACTCCGATACCATCGTACCTGAGGTAAGGCGGTCTCATTTCTCCCTGAAACCTTCATTTCGGTGTTGATATTTTGCCTCAGGATTGCTTCCGTGATGCCGCGCGCGAGCTTGCCGAGTGTCCTGAGGTCGCAATCATCCAACATGAGTCGGGTGAGCCCATTATCCTTTTTTTTTCAGGTCCAGACTTACTCACCGGTTGTAGATGTTATGCAGGTCGCCCATCATTACTTTGAGAATGGCATCGCACACTTTACTCGTCGCATCAACAAGTGTATCTCGATGGCATGCGCAAATGGGGAAGTCGCGCCTTTCGTGGGACACAACGCGTTCCTTCGTTGGTCTGCACTCCAAGATGCCGCGTTTCAGGACCCCGGAGACAATAACAAGAAGAAGATCTGGTCTGAAACGAACGTGTCGGAGGATTTCGATATGGCGCTGCGTCTTCAGGTCCGTATTTTTCCGAACGAGCATAGTACTGGATTCTGATAGGGGCGCGCAGCTTAAGGGATTCACCATTCGATGGGCAACATACTCGGAGGGCGGGTTCAAGGAGGGTGTCTCGTTGACATGTGACGACGAGCTGAACCGGTGGCAAAAATACTCCTATGGTGAATTCCCGGATCAAGGCTCGCTTGTATGCCTTCATTGTTCGCTGACATTTGTTAATAGGATGCAATGAGCTTATCTTTAACCCCCTTATCCGATGGTGGCGTGTGGGTCCGATCAACAAACAGTTGCGTATCTTCTTGTGGTCGGACGCACCCGTTCACTACAAAGTCAGCATGATGTCATGTGAGTTGCCTCTGCTCATCAATTAGAGATCGACACTGATTGAAAACGCAGACATGTTCTCCTACTACGGTCTCGCTGCGTCTGCGTTCCTCTCCCTCCTGAACTACATCATCCTTGGCCTGTCGATCAACGTGGATGGCTTCTACGAGCATTCGTTCGAGATCTGGTTGGCATGTACCGTCGTCTTTCCCGGCGCTGGAAACATCGGCTTTACCCTCCTCGAATACCGCCTCGGACAACGAAGCCTCATGTCCTCCTTCCTCGAGAACATTACCTGGATTCCGTTCTTGTGAGTATCATCATTTGACTCTAGGTCGGATCACATTGCTCATAAAGACCCGCAGCTTCTTCTTCTTTGGTGGCTTGTCAATCCATTTGTCCCAGGCCCTGCTCGCGCATCTCTTCTCGTATAACATCCAGTGGGGTGCGACGAAGAAGGAAGTCGAGCGGTCAAACTTCTTCATCGAGGTCCCGCGAATCCTGCGCCGGTTCTGGCTGGCATTCGTCGTCGGTTTCCTCATGTTTGGGATGATAATCGTCTTCGCGAGCAATCTCCTTCCTCTGGGATGGCAGATTCCCGGAGTCTCCTGGGCCGTCATCTTCCCGCTCGCCATCGTAGCCGGGAGCCATATCCTCTTCCCCATCGTGCTCAATCCCTGGTTGATGATTTTCTCGTACTGATTTTACTCCTCCGTTCACATATCGCGATCACGTTATTCCCTGCTTCAATTTTTTTTTTTTCTTTCGTTCCACACATGCCCAGATATGTCTGTCACCATGTCACCACGGACTAGACTCGTAACGGACCCTAGACGTTTTCCATACCCCCCCCGCATAGACTTTTGCCTTTTGAAAAGGCATGCTATTATATCACGGTCAACACTTAGTTTTTTTTTCAGATTACAGTAGCACACGAGCCATTTTACTTGATGGATGCACATGCCGAATTACGACGCTGTTCAGGAGATAGCATTAGTCTTAGTTCCTTTGGTTTAGCGGTTCACTCGACTCGTTTTTCTTTGGGTTCACAAATTATACAATTTTGATTCAATCGAGGACTCGTGTGCATTCCTTAGCGCGTCAAGCTCCCGGTATCCGTGGGCAGTGCCAGGCCCGAAAATGCCCGTGAGAGAGAGAAAAGTTTCTGGCACGCGAGCGAAGCGGGTACCGGGCCGGAGATAGTCGCTTGGGACTTGACTTTGTTGGCGTTTCGAGTTTTACAACAACCACAGCCTTTCAAGCGGCGCATCATTCCGTCCCACAACGTCCGATCCCACGTACGTGTAACCCCCCCATTGTCCCATCCTCACAATAACCTCAGGCACTTAGGCCAACGGGAGCGGCCGATGGA
Organism: Lactarius indigo; assembly: GCA_025766275.1. Classification (NCBI taxonomy): domain Eukaryota; kingdom Fungi; phylum Basidiomycota; class Agaricomycetes; order Russulales; family Russulaceae; genus Lactarius; species Lactarius indigo. Next base: position 85,983 of record JAFKAC010000045.1, on the reverse strand, counting down.
GTCATTTTCTACTTACCCGCGCCAACATCGCGGACACGACGGAAGTGCACCGCCGGGGCGACGTGGGACTTTCAGAAACAAGACCTGGATCGCAGGAGACCGGAGTGGGTCCAGCACACCCTTCCCGACGGGTCACCTGGGTGCGGATGCGACGAGATGGGAACGCGGTGGGACGCGAGGGTTCGGGCGTGGTGGCCGCGGGCGAGGGAAGGGGCGTTCTCCGCGACCGGACCTCGAGCCATCCCAGCACCCCACCTCCGACGTCTCGGACCAGGAGGACCACGCTGACTCTGGTGCAGCGAACGGCACCGAGGTAGCGACCATCGAAGAGCCGGTTCTGGAGACGCTGGAAGAGCGAGAGCGGTTTTACCAAGAGGTGAGTCCCTTTCGCATACCCATCGTCGTCTGCGCAGTCTCTGGAAAGCAACACCGTGTCGCGCGCCCGCGCGCATCCCTTTTTTTTTTTTTTTTGCTCTAGCTCGTGAAAGCACGCGAGGCGGAGAAGAAGAGGGCGATCGCGGAGGGGAAGATGGACGACCCGCTCGTACCCAAGCGCCTTGACGAGGCTATTACTATGGTTGGTACGTGCGCGGACATGTGTCCGCGCTTCGAACGGTACCGCCGCGAGCGAGAGAACAACCTGTTCAATTGGGAAGTCGTACGTGCCCTCCTTCCCTCGCTTCGCTGCGCCTCATCGTTATCTACGCTGATGGTTCGAAGATCCCCGGAACGAAACGTGTCGATCATAAGCGAGCGGTGAAAATGTACGAGCGTGCTGCCGGCGATAAGACGCTACCCTCGGACCTCCGCCCACCACCCGTTCTCAAGGTTCGTCTCGCTTTACCTGGCGCAAAACAACAAACCCTGATGAAGGACAGCGTACCCTCGACTATCTCTTCCGCCAACTCCTTCCCACAGAAGGGTTCTCCCCCACGTTCGACTTTATTCGCGATCGATCCCGTTCCGTGAGAAATGACTTTACGATGCAACACGAAACCGGATCTCTTGCCATAGAATGCCACGAGCGTTGTGCTCGCTTCCACATTCTTGCCTTGCATTTTGAGCGCGATCGTACGGGGTTCTCTATCGCCATGGAAGAACAACAGTTGATGAACAGTGAGATTTTTTTTTCTTCTTTTTTTCTGAGCTAGGTCCTGATTCCGAGATTAGCCCTACAAAGTCTCAAAGAGTTTTACGAGGACCAGCGTGACCGCTACGAATCACCGAATGAGCTCGAGATGCGCATTTATCATCGTCTCATCCATATCCGCGACCAACGAGAACGCCACGACGACATCCCGCCCGCTATTCTCAACCACCCAGTTTTCCTCTTGACTACCAAATTCCGCCAGCATGTTCAGGCCAAGTCTTCGCCAATAACCAAAGTATCACCGCTGGTAGTCCACGAGGAAGGGATGCTCCAATTTGCTGAGCTTGCGGCGCTCTTGCGAGAGCAGGGCAACCGGGTCATGGTTTACCTCGTCGCTTGCATCCTTGAGCGCCTTTTTGGCAAAGACACCATCGAGGACATAGAGTCCATTCGCGCTGGCATTGCCATCCCTGATATCATCGATGGAGTACTCTCAGACGAGACCGTAGCTCCTGCTGACGTCACATTGGACGATTACGATGAGGAAGAGGCGTTCCTGCGTGAAGACGGGCCACCAGTCGAAGATCTTGGGGAACATTCTAAGCCACAGCACCAGCCTTCAACGCTCAAGCCGAGCGCAACTGAATGGCTCACCAACAACTTTGGCGTTCGGCCTTCGCCCTCTGTCATGTTTGACACCCCCGGAGCCAGTTCCTCAACTTCGGTATTTGGGACCTCACCAGCTTCGGCGTTTAGTACTTCTGTGCCCGCACTTGCGCCGGAAGCACCTTCGACAGCAAGCACGTTTCCCCCTGGGGGTGCGTCAGCGTTTGCAAATCTCCAAACTACGCAAACCGCCTTCGGTGGGGGTCGGAACTTTGGGTCTGGTTCAGCATTCGGGGGCCCTTCTTCGTCTGCCTTTGGGACCCCACCCTCGGCTTTTGGAAGTTCTCTTCCCTCGACCTTGAATGTGGCAGATGGCCCCACGACCCCAAATTCCTTTCTTCCGCCGTTTGGCACATCAACTTCCACCCCAGCTGTATTGAATGCCGAGGGCCAGGGCGCAGCCACGTCAATCTCTAGTTCACCATTTACCAGGCCCACCGCGGCGACGTCACATGCCCCTACGACAGCTGTCATGACATCGACACCCCCTACTTTTTCATCTTCCCAAAGTGCCCCTTCTGGATTTCCCACAGAGAGATCACACGCAGGCTTCGGAAATGGCGCAATACCTTCGGCCTCCACAGAGAAGCATGATCAGCCCCTTGCCAGCACTCTCAACCCTAACGTGGCGGCCTTCTCCCCTGGACACCCGTTCGGCACAACGCCACCTAAGCCACCCGCGTCCACGACGAAACTCTTTATCCCGTCGTCCTCGCTACCTGCGGTTTCGACTTCTTCGACGCCGACACGACCGATCCTTCCACATATCGACACATCCCCGCTTTCCTCCGTTCGTCCTCCTGTTCCACTACCTGCGAGTCAATCTGCCTCACCCTTCAATGGGTTCGCTAAACAGCCATCTCAGCAAAATCGATTGGGACGCCAGTCGACCGTCGTAGATGGGTTCGGATCATCACAACCGACTGATCGCCCTCCTACCTCAGAAGGCGTCGAGGCCCCACAGCAACCACCTCCTCTCAAGGTGCAACCCATTTCCCTCCCTGGGACACCCACGGCCACCGCGTTCAACTTCCCTCAGAAACAGAAATCCGGCAACAACCTCTTTGGCTGGCCTTCTGTACAGTCCATCTCCGAGCCCGAGATCTTGAGCCCATTGGTGATATCCGCTAAAAACTCCTTCACATCACTCCCGCCTCCCCCCATTTCTAGGCGCGGCACTGTCGCTGAGCTGCCGGCACCCGCGGGCCTATCCAGGGTTTCCCAAGACACAACAACGGCAGAGCCATCGTCTTCGAAACCACCGCCGAAAAACAGAATATCCCCCGAATCACCTCAAGATGTCGAGATGGCATCTCCAACCGCGGCACCTCTGCGAAATGGGAAGGGCAAAGGCAAGAGCAAGAGTAAAGTTCCCATGGTCGACGTCGAAGACCTCGAGGCGCGCGCGTCCACGTTTGCGAGGACCAGTGCTCTCGTGCGCGGAGCGCTGAAGCGGTGGGCAGCCAAGGCGTCAGAACGCGCGGTATACAATGACGCCGTGCGTCGGAGCGACGCGTACGTGGGTCACAAGACGACGAAGAAGAAACGGCCGGACCCACGGTCCGAGACGGATACTGAGCCTGAGGTCAAGAAGGCGACCGCGAGGAGGACGCGTCGTCGCGTGTCTGCAAAGTACACGCAACCGCAGACGGACGCCGAACTCGCGCGTCGTTTGAAGGAGGTACGTGTTCTGTTAAGTGGCTTTTCTGCGCTGCTAATGTTAGTTTTAGAATCGCGAGCAGCACGAGCGTCGATGGACACCTGGCACCTTCCTCGCTACTCTCCGCGCACATGTCGGCAACCCGGCGCCGTTCGATTATTGTTTGTGGCTCTCGCTGAACCCTGAGAATGACGGCACGGCCATCTGGCTCGAGCGGAAGTTCGACATGCCCGACAGCGGCGCGTGGGCGTCCGAGCACGTATTCTCCATCCCGCTCGCGCCCGGCGCCGATTCACGCTCGCCTGGCCTGGTCATATTCGAGTGCTCGCCGCTGCACGGTCTGGAAGACGAGATTGAGAAGTGGGTTCACCACTCAGGGTCGCTAATTGTACCGTCCCGCTCACGCATTCGAGCAGGAAATACCGCGTGCTTGATGACTGCGCACGCTTGCGTGAAGTGGTGGAGAAATTCCCCGAGGACCGGCATTTCATCCCGTCTGTATTGTTCATACTTTGGGGTGAGGACGAAACCGAGGCACTTCCGGGAGATTTACATCGCATGGTAGGACCAATTTTCTTTTTTTGACCTGCCGACCACACGCTCACGCAAAATAGGCGGGTGATTACGCAACGAAGGGCGTCATAGGGTCCCACGCGACGTTCTCTCTGTCCTCGAAAGCAAAAGACTTGGACGAGAAGTTTACGGAAATTTTGCGTTCGATGGACCTGGATACAGCTGGCGGGCTCGTGGAGATATTGTCCCGGCAAGGTAAACGGAGCCAACGGCTTTTTGGCAACGAATATGTGCTCATTGCTTTTATTAGAGTTTCTGCAGGTGGTTATCGCCTCTTGGAAGGACTTTGCCCAGGACTGGGTGGCGAGGTGCTATGTCGATGACGAGGGTGAGTCCTGATGCCAAAAAGTCAACTAGTCGTTCTGAACTTGAATGCGTTGTTTTTGCAGTGGACTGGGTTCTCTTCAGTAAAGTGTTCGAGACACTCGTAAAACTCATGAATACGTTATCGATGCATTTCACGACTCGTCTAGACGAGTCAGCGGTCTCGAACCCGCTCCCGGAAATACGCCTGGACGGGGTCAAGTCTTCAAGGTAAGCATGCCGCAACGAGAGTGGGAGTGAACTATGGACTGATCAAAAGGGTTTCCTTAGCGAACTGTATGATGCCGCCTTTGTGTGGTTAGATCGCGAAGACCTACGAGCTTTCTCGACAGAGTTTCGTACTCTCCTGGGATCCTATCATGCATCGGACGCCGGTATGTTCTTCGTTTTTCTCTCTCGACGAGTGACCGATCGCTCTCGCCCTCCCAGACTTTCCGGTTCACGCCTTTGTCGACGCACTCTACGAGATGTCCGTAGGGTGCATCGAAGGGAGCGTTAAGATTGACAGAAGGGTGCGATATCCGGTGCCGAAGCGCGATATCGAGGAAACGAAGCGGGAGGCGGAATCTGACGTCAGCGAGGCGGCAGCACAGCTGCGCTCAGTGTTCCTATTCCACTCCCGACCCAAACGACCACCACCTGACGATGACGACGACGAAGCAAGCGTCCTGAGGTAAGATCCATCTATCTACTTCGGACTTTAATAATAATAAAGTTCTGACTCTCGGTGCCTCACAGCATGTCCCCATCCTCGAAGCGACTAAAGTCGACGTTTGGGAGCTTCTCGACCATTGACGACTTCGCTCATCCTGGCAGTAACGAATCGATCCCACCCCCCTCGACTGCCGTCTCGCCATCCACATCGATGACGACGATCGTGAACGATGACAAGCCGCAGAAAGTCATCACCGTCGCGATGCTCCGCGCATTGTCACAAAGCGTACTAAAAAAACGGCCTGGATCGTGAAGGCGATGCGAGAGATGTTTTGGGTTCATTGTAAAAAATCTATATATAATACCAACCAGTTTCTTGAGGAGAGAAAAACCGAGTGTTGGAAGACGTCTTCAATTGCAGAACTTTACCCACCTATTCTCAAAAATTGTCGCCCGACCCGGGGCCCAATACCACCGGACCAGATAAACAAGCATGGTACCGACATGGACATGTGAATTCGTGTGAATGTTGATAGAAAAAATTTACAGCCGTCTTCAGAGCGATGGACACCTCGTCGAAACCTTTTTTGGCAGACGGGATTTCGGGAACCCCCATTGGGAGAAATGCTGACTTAGAATATTCCTTTTATGTAAAGCAAAACAAAATAAGTAGGACCAGATCTCAGATAAGCGGTTATCTTCAATCTCCGCCCACTCCGGTGACTCGGTCTTTTTTTTTTTGTTCGCTTTTGCCAAGGCCTCCATCGTCATCATGATCACAGTACTGTAAGGCGGCTGTAATGAATACCCTCTATTCCATATCATATCTCATTATCACACTCGACCTGACACAAATCCACGACTGTCAACTGGAATGAGCCCGCAGCGCGCACAGGCACATTATTGTACAACCTTCTCTCCCAGGCTGCCCTCGGACGCAGACTTACCGCCGCAATGACCATCACGCGACTCTAAAACCGGTGTTCGCGAATACCCACTGCTAATCACGGAGCAGGTATTCCAGCCAAGTGACTCGTCCTGATTGACGAGATTGGCTCTTGTACAAACGCCAAGTTGACGATGACGCAAATGTATCAGCAATACGCGAGCGGCGCCGTCACGCGCAGGAGGTCGCAAAACCATGATGAGCGCGCGAGCGCGATTTGATTCCGAAATTGATTCCGTGAGACGTCATTGGCCTCATGTCGTCAGTTGACTCACGTCTGTCCTTCGTCAGTCACATTGGGTCGTGAGTCCCGTATGTCTTGGGACCTTTTGCGTCGGCTACTCACCACTCGACGTGCCCCGTGCCTCTGCACCCCAGAAAATAAAACAAAATAAAAACGTGCTTCCTCCTGGCGGAATACACGTCACACACACTTCAAAGGGATCGATCGAGGAAATGAGGAGGGGTGCAGAGATCGGGGTGATGGTGCACGGGGAGGTAAGTCTGATATGGAAAGCCAAGCTCTTTCAAGTGGGCAAGTCGACATGTCTTATCACCGAACCCCCTTTGGTCTCGACACGAATCAGAAAACGACTTCCTGTCTGCGAACTTGTGATCACTGTAAGTAAGGGTGGGAGTACTGTTTATTCCATTTCTTCTGATCCTTCTGACCGGGCCGAGGAGGGGCCAGGCCCACTGCCGCTTTGAAGCGTGGGAACTTATGCGCTTTGGATCGGAGAGCCAAAAACTCGTTCGCTGTACCTGAACGGTCTGAAAGTGAAAGCCACCAGCATTGCAGCGCCACCGACTCATCTCGCTCAAGGCGGCGGCGTTTGCGGTTGACGCATATGAAAACTTTTCAATTCGACCCTCATTCAAGGCAAGGTCAATATGTATACCCTGGTCACATCATTACTCTCACACACTATCACGCGCTTGGCCCGAGTGCCTTATGGTAACTACGCTCTTCCGCCGCTGCTCTCGTAACGCACAATTGATTCATATCACTGCTTCGATTCAAGTCCACACGCTATATGTCTATGTCGACAACCCTGTGAGAATTACAACACCTTCGGAAGCGCCTTTCCTCCGTCCACGGCCCTCCAGCTCCCAGGACGTCGCACAGCTTAATCAAACGATCCCATCTGTCGATCCTTATTCTTCCCTGACAAACTCCTTCGAGTCTGACTTGAACGTTCCTGGGGAGAGAGAGCGAGCTAGTGGAAGATGTCACCTTTGTGCCCTGAGCAGGTCTTCCCCTGAGAATACGAAGGTTACTGAGCGCCGCATGTCGCGTGCACCCCCCCCTGCATGCGCCTCAGTCTCACGACCTGAGGTTCTTGTGTTCCTAGTGGGCCCATGAGGTATCAGAACGAGGGCGGCGGCGGCCAGGTATCTGACAAATCGGAAGCATCAGCCAGGTGTCACTCGCTGCTGAGGTTAGATGTCAAATCTAAAACTCGTGCTTTGTGCTTCTAATTGGTTTCCCGTACAAAGGAACTACGGACTTGATGGGCGCCAAGGGCGCAATACAGCAGGGTGTGCCGATTAAAAAATTGGAAGAAAAAGGTAAGATGCATTTTTCACACTCTTGGTACTCAATTCGATAATCGCGTCACCTTATCGCGTTTTGTAGTGACGTTTCCGCCCTGTTTATTTTTCGTGATGACGGTGACGATGTCTGCGCTTGAGAGAAACGTTCCCCTCGCCGGCCATGCACCCCCGGCAGATAGTTCCCGATACAGTACTGTTATACTTTGGCCCGCACTTCCTGCGCTGAATGGCGCCGTGCTGCAACCGCAAATCACGTACCCATTCGAGACTGGCCCGGCAGCCGTATGCCCTGTGCCAAGTACTGGTTAATGATCCACCGCCGGTTTCGGGAAACAGGCTACCTTTGGGAGAAAGTAAGGTACTCACTCTGGGAATTCCCCTGACATGGCTGCCCTTATAATGCCCCCCCTTTTCTTTTCTGTCCTCTCGCAGCTTGCCCCCGTTGACCTTACGGCGCGCACTCCACTCCCTCATCCATTCTCTACGGGACTAAGCCATGGATTACGACGCACATGATGCTTTGCTGCACCATATCTTCAAACAGGTCACTACCACCGCCCTACCTCCGTCGTCCCTCTCTGATGCCTTTTGTAGACTCAAGGCGACGCTTGGTTTAAGCCGTCTGCTGAGAACATCCATGCTGGCGTTTGCCTTCGTATCCAAGCGGGGCAATATCGCGTGTTCCCATATGAGAACCGGTTTTTAGAGCCATTTGAGACAGCTGTCCGTCTCCTGAACCCTGTCGTCGCTGTCAAATTACGCAGCGCTGCGGTTCATGTTGCCCTTAGCAATATGTAGGTCCCTATTTATTCTTTGTGCCGCATTCATACTGACAACACCTCTACAGGAGCGACGATGTGAATGCCATTTACGTCGACGATGATACCCGGATTCAAATCCTCGATACCATGGCCGACCTACCACGTGCTGACAAGGAGCAGTGTGGTGCCTTCATCGTATGTTGATATTCGTGTTTGTTCTCAGCCTCTACTCGTTTACTCATGAGTACTCCCACAATGCAGCGCGACGAGCGGGTATTGGTCGTTTGGTCTGAGAATTTGGATACCATCATCCCACTCTGCCGCGACTTCGAGGAAAGCCTCATCAAGCTCGTTTGGAACCGTCACACCGTCACCGGCATGTCCCCAGGCCCAAGCATTCCTCCAACCGCAGTCACATCTGCAGTCGGGTCTGTAGCCGACTCAGCCTCGGATGTCCAGATCAACGACAAGGAGGAGGCTGCAACGGAGCCGAATGCCAAACCTGCCTCGGGTGGCTCATTGTGGGGATGGCGAATTGGTTCCAGAGCCAAACGGGCACCTGCACCGGAAGACCTCGAAAAGGGAGGAGCTAGCGCCCGGCCAGCCAAGTACTTTGGCCCTGTTTATAGTGGTCTCGGCTTAGCGCTGTCAACTTGTGCGCTTTCTTCATCTGCGGATTAATTTTCGATGCTGATTAATTTCATTAAGTCTTCATGGCCAGCGGTATCAGTGTCTTGCTCCAAGAATACCGTTTGACTGGCACCTTTACCCGATTCGCGCTCTTGACCACTTCCCCTTTCCTTTTTTCCGTGTCACTCGTGAGTCTATTTTCTATCTCGTTTTGGTGCACGACCTGACCGCACGTGATAGTTTTTCTCACTCCAACTAATCGGAAATATCTCTTATGTGTAAGTTCGCGATATTTACGGACATTTGGCAGACGGCTTACAGCGTGCGACAGCCTCGGTCCCGTCGCACAATACCATGAGAACTCGAAATACTACTCGGCAATCAAGCCCGCGGCGAACAAGGAAGTTGACGCTCACTTGCCCCACATCACAGTCGAACTTCCTGTGTACAAGGAGAGTCTCTCACATACCATGTAAGTTTCAATTCAGTTACCTATGGTCTTTTGTCACTCGATGGTTGACCGTCTTCGTAACGCAGTTCCCCATCCGTGATGTCTCTCAAGAAGGCCATGCAAACCTATGCTCGTCAAGGGGGCACCTCGTCTATCTTCGTCCACGACGATGGCTTGCAACTCATCTCCGAGGCTGACCGTCAGGAACGCATCAGGTTCTACGCGGATAACGGCATCGGCTGGGTGGCGCGTCCTAAGCACGAGGATGGTGAGGGTGGCTTCAAACGTCGCGGTCGGTTCAAGAAAGCGAGCAACATGAACTACGGTCTTGCACTCACTCTGAAGATGGAAGAGCACATCCAAAAGCTGGAACTTGAGCGCGGAGAGAAGGGCTCGGTTACGGATTCTACGATCTCCGATGATGACGCCGAGGATCTTGAGGAAAAGGCACTTCGCATGGCAATCGAGGAAATCTACGAGGAAAGCGGCCGTCGCTGGAAGCCTTGGGCAAACAACGCTAAGGCGATCCGTATGGGCGAGATCATTCTCATCATCGACGCTGATACCATCGTACCCGAGGTAAGGCAGTCTCATTTCTCCCTGAACCCCCTCGTTCCGATGTTGATGTTTTGCCACAGGACTGTTTCCGTGACGCTGCACGCGAGCTTACCGAGTGTCCTGAAGTTGCAATCATCCAACATGAGTCAGGTGAGCTCCTCGCCCTCTTTTCCCAGACCCCAGCCGTACTCACGCCGGCTATAGACGTTATGCAGGTCGCCCATCATTACTTCGAGAACGGCATCGCGCACTTTACCCGTCGTATCAACAAGTGTATCTCTATGGCATGCGCAAATGGGGAAGTCGCGCCTTTCGTGGGACACAACGCATTCCTTCGCTGGTCTGCACTCCAGGACGCCGCATTTGAGGACCCTGGCGACGATAACAAGAAGAAGATTTGGTCTGAGGCGAACGTGTCAGAGGATTTCGATATGGCGCTGCGTCTTATGGTTTGTGTTTTCTGCCGAATGAGGGTAGCCCCGGATTCTGATGGCCGTGCACAGCTTAGGGGATACACCATTCGATGGGCGACATACTCTGAGGGTGGCTTCAAGGAAGGTGTCTCGCTGACGGTTGACGACGAGCTGAACCGGTGGCAGAAGTACGCTTATGGTGAGTTCCCAGATCAAGCCTTGCATGTATTCATTGTTAGCTGACATGTGCTATTAGGTTGCAACGAGCTGATCTTCAATCCCCTTATCCAATGGTGGTATGCGGGTCCGATCAACAAGCAATTGCGGACCTTCATTTGGTCGGACGCTCCCGTTCACTACAAAGTCGGCATGATGTCTTGTGAGTGGAAGCTACCCATCGATTAGACATGGACACTTATTGGGAACGCGCAGACATGTTCTCTTACTACGGTATCGCTGGCGGCTTCATCCTCTCGGTCGTCAACTACTTCATCCTTGGCCTGGCATTGGGCGTGGACAATTACTACCTCCACTCGTTCGAGGTTTGGTTGGCGTGTACCTTCGTCTTCCCGGGTCTTGGAAATGTCGGCTTTACCCTCCTCGAGTACCGCCTCGGACTACGAAGTCTCTTCTCTGCGTTGGCCGAGAACCTGACCTGGATCCCATTCTTGTGAGTATAGTCGTTTCATCCTTAGAGGTTCGCCTCTCTGATGAGGACCTTCACAGCTTCTTCTTTTTTGGTGGTCTGTCAATCCATCTTTCCCAGGCCCTGCTCGCGCATCTCTTCTCGTATAACATCCAGTGGGGTGCGACGAAGAAGGAAGTCGAAAAGTCGAACTTCTTCATTGAGGTCCCGCGAATCCTGCGCCGGTTCTGGCTGTCACTCGTTCTCAGTTTCCTCGTCATCGTGATGATGATCGTCTTCTCCAGTAGCCTCATGCCTCTGGCATATCGCATTCCCGGAAACGCATGGGCCGTCCTCTTCCCACTTGCACTCGTGGCCGGAAGTCATATCCTCTTCCCCATCGTGCTCAATCCCTGGTTGATGATTTTCTCATACTGATCTTCTGTCGAACAATTGTCTCTTGTTGTTACCCATCTTGTTTCACCTTGTCTTTTTCCACTTGTGCTCACGCCTAGTTATGTCTGTCTGTCACTACTACAAACTCACGGACTGTACTTTGAAAAGGACTCTTAGACATTTTTTCTCCCCTCACCTTCCCATAGACATACTTTCCTGACAAGTACATTCACTATGCCATAATTATATTTACATTCAGCAGCTCACCTAGTCTTACCCTTTTGGACCCGTTCTTTTGGACTCGTTCATCTGATGGACCATACATACCGAGTTAGGACTTCCCACAGGACAATATTGGTTTTTTTTAGTTTCCATGGTTTTCTGGTCGCTCATTGTTCAATTTGGGGTTTAATGGATTTTTTGGGTCGTCAGTTCTGATTGCTTATTCCGGCACTTCAAGTTACGGGGGCCTTGAGTTGGTCTAGAACGGACAGGCTTGTGATAACCTGGCGCCAGCACAGCAACGGTAGGGGAAAGGTACAGCAACAAATCAACGCGTCCGCTTGACTAGAAATTTGAATGAGAATTTCTGATCTCTGGTTCTCAGGTGTGGTACAGGAACTGCTTGGCCCTGATGCAGGCCATCGTGACTTGGAGGATGCGCCGTGTGCTCATACCGCGGCAGTCGTGCTTTCACTCTTTCATATAGAATCATCACGTCCTTGGCTGATTGGTCGGGCGGTGAATTTCCCGTCGAGATGTGGGGCCAGTGCAGACTTCAGGGGCGGGTATGTTGAACTGAGGTGCCCCCACGCGCGCAACTCTTCAGCGGCGCTTCAGCGTCGGGCAGTCGGACCTCATGAGTGATGGATGAGTGGTACTCGAATATTCACACCCTGTGAACATGTGGATCGAGAGTGGAGGTGAGGTACGAGATGGGACTCGTAACACTATCGTTATTTTACTTGGATACTCTGTTTCTCGTTCGGGCTCGGTTTATCAGGAATAGGGTACTCTTTGTGATTAGCGGCAACCCCTCCACAACGTTGAGCTATTTATTCTTCGTATTCGTATCAGCAGAAGACGGTTTCCTGTTATGATTGTTATCACGTGTAATCACAGTCCTACGATATATCTATGTTATATATCTATGTTGTACGCACTGGCGCATCAGAAGCTACATTCTATCTGGTGTGCCAGATCATCTTCTCCCGCTGCATTTCATCGGGGCGATGTGTCGCGATTTGACGAGCGTGGGCGAACGAACTAAACAGATTGTGCGAATGTCTCCCCTTGAACTCGCTTACGATTTTCCGCAGACTAGGAAGTAACCCCAGGTCAAACCCTACAACGTCCACCTGCAGCGCACGAGAAAGCTCTTGCGAGAGAGCTGGGCAAAGATGAAGCTCCTTCACCCTGATGAACGCCCTGAGGAGTTCGTGCCACGTTGTGTCATCGATCTCGCCATTCTGCCATTCGGTCGGCATCACCTGTTCGTATAATTTGAGCTTGAGTTTTTCCACACCGAACGACACGGGCAAAAGCGCGCAGCAAATCTGTGCTGCGCAGTCGATTTGCCAGTCCAATTGCCCGCACATCACACGAAGGGCGAAACGTCCGTTGTGCTCTCGCGTACCATGGTGTCTCGTGATTATGGTGACTGCGTCGCGCTCAAAACTGACCTTCGCAATGGGGAGCTTGAGTCCTTCTGTAATATTGGTGAAGTGAGACAGGTGTGGTAAACCAAAAGCGAGTTGATTGAATAACGTAATGTCAAGTCGCTCCAGAAGGGGGGGTTCTAATTTGAGCGACAAGGCTTTCAAGATAAACGCTGACACCTTTGAACTTGAGGTATTTGAGATTGGGAAGTGTCACGGGAGTTCCTTGGTTGCCGAAAAATTCCCTCTCTGCACTGGGACGGGGTATGGGGATGGAAAAACCGATGGACAGCTCCTCGAGTTGGGGAAGGGACTGAAGACGCGCCACTAATAGCTTCGGGAGAAAGTGACCAGAAGCTCGGATATTCCTGAGCACAAGTGTGACGAGGGAGACGGTGGAGGAAAGCAACCGTAACCGTTTTGGAAGATCGATGCCGAGCAGCGTGAGGTGGCGTAGATTTGGGGCAAGAAATGACTTCGGAAGGACCAAACTTGTGCCTTCAGTTGGGGACGATAGAGAGAGGTACTCCAGCATTGATAAAGGTTCGTCCATGAGCATAAGAAACATGTTCAGGTTCGAGGGCGGGAGGTGGAGATCAATATGGCGTACGCGATCCCACATCAGGAGCGCGCGGAGTCCTGCTAACTTATCTTGTTGGGTTATTGGATCCCGGTAAACGATGAAGAGCGGTAGGGTCGGCAAATGGTCTAGCGTGTCTACTATAGGGGTGCCATTGGTGCATAGAATATGCATACCCAAGTGGGATGCAGAGGAGTACACGATGTGACGCCATCTTCGACAGACATGAGAGAGCTTGCACCACCCAAGTCGGTCATTCCAGGCATTATCCTCGTCCAGTCGATAGTAGCTGAATATGCCAAGGAGTATATCGTCGTCAAGCGTATTGATAGCCGTGTATAACACATGGTATCCTGGTGGCTCGGATGTTGGAGGGGAGGGGGGTGAGTCCTACGCAGAAGTTTGAATACGGGCGTGGGAGTAAATGGGTATATTAAAGCATACCAGACTGTTTCTAGATCCAGGGGATCCTCGTGGATCGTAAATGTGTATGTTAATGGATCGCGATGCTATGCGATTCAGGGTTGTCCAGTCTTCGAATATCCCCCCTGCTGAATGATCGGTAGACGAACTTGTTATAATGGGACGCAAGCAGTGATTCAATCGGGAGCGGGTATTGGAATCGCAGGATACTACTTGCTGTTCGTGGTACCACAAATTGCCTCAGACACTAGAACCTCTGACAAGTTGTTCCCCCTCAAGTACCCCAGAACAGTCTAACAATACGTTGGGGAGAGGACAGAGATGGGGATACGTGGCACGAACCTCTGAAGATTAAGGAGCCATTCAGCGACCAGACATTGGCAAATATCCTGGGGTTGCGTTTGTTATGAAAAAACACCCGACCAGGTCCATCGAAGAGAACATAGACGGTATCATTGTGTTCAAGTGCTCCGCTTGGGTCTTGGAGTGGGTGGCGCCGAAACATAGGCGTATATGCACTCTCGTCTGTAGGGCAACGCAAATAGAAATGAGGGTTCTGCTCGAGAGTGATACGCGCACGGCCCTCGTAACGGCTAAAATTTCAAAGGATCTCCGGAAGGGATGGACTGGTACTGAACTCCTCTGATGGATGGATAATATTATTAATATCGAAGACGAGTAGCGCATAAACCAGTGCTCACGGCTCACGATGATGGTGTCCGGGTCGCGAGTGGCCAGTAGAGGAGACCAAAGGAGCATGAAATTGATGGTCATCGTTGGTCCCTGTTCCCCGGACTTCTGAGGGAAGTAGAGTTGGGTGAGCGGTGTTGAAGGACACGCATGCAAATCTCACCACTTGCGGCCATGCATACTCTACGCTATCTTTCCGTTTTGCTATTTTCATTCTCGAATAGACGCTAGTAAGCGGGGAGTCTCTTCCAGAACAGGAGTCAGTAGATGGCCTTAAACACAACGGTATTACTCACAAGTGATGCACACTCCTTGAGTGGCTATTCAATTTAGTCAACATCTGAGTCGCTTCTTTGAACCGTGTGTTCGCTTCATCAGTCACTTCCGTGCCTGAATTGGCAGCAGAACGCAATGCGGTATCACACACTCGAATGATTCTACAATAAAATGACATATGAGGGAAGGCAGAACGCGCGAAGGAAACCTAGGGTGTTTGGTTACCTTTTCAACTCGGCATCTTCGTGCGCAAGCCTTGGAGGCGCAAATCGAAAGTGTAATCAGCAAATAGAGATCAATTCCAGAGCCTGATTTCGGTAAGCCTTGCCAAAATTCCAGGCATGCTCGAGAAACACCGATCTATTGTTGCCGTGTGCTTCCAGTGGAAGGGTAGTGCAATCAGTCATTGGACTGTATACCTGAGTAGTGAGTATATCGTACTCGGGGATCTTCCAGAAGAGCTAGATATACAGGAGAGCCGTTGAAACTTGAAGCTTGAAGCGACAAAGGAAAAAACAAATACAGGAGCTGCCTTCCTGTGGGACGGTTTCCTCGGGAAGATGACACAGGCAGTGTATTTGGACGAAACCCGACATCCTCTGATAGCCTTTCTGTGCCACTTCTGATCTGCCTTCCACGAATGCTGTACAGTGCCTTGCGGGCACCACTCCCCTCCCTCTCCACTATTGCACCGCTTCCATACTACAATGACTGAAGCTATTGAATGAGTGAGACCGACCGTGATGTGATGCTCGACTATCGAAACCGAAGCAACTTACTGGTATCCCACACGAGGACAAGTAAGTCGACCTACTATGCCTTGGCCCTCATTCGGACCCCTTTCACTGGTAGTTGGAAAAATGGCCATCCGTCTCGCTTGCCAGATTTGGGTGGCTGACTGCTTTCTAAAAACGGAATGGGCATTCGAGTTATCGACCGAACGTGTCCCAAACATCCCACATCCCAAAACGGGACTGTGACTAAGCTTGACTGTCCAACTGAGGGGGGTCCAACATTATAGCGACTCGGAGGCCGACGCTGGCATGTTACTGTACCACGCTTCGAGTTGTAGATTATTCCTATTCCTATTTCCATCTCATGTGTCCGGCAGTGGGTCATACGGCTTCGGAGCTAGTACAATACCTCCAACTGTCATCACTTCGGCCTTTGCAGAGAGCCTCGGAACAGAGAAGCACGGTCAGCCCCATACGAGTACTCTCAACCTCGACGCGCCACCTTTCCTTCCCGGATACCCGGCCCATTTAGCTCGCCACCTCCTACATTGTCTGCATTGGATAATAACGGCTCGACTATGAGAAATTCTGCAGCACGTTATGCCCTCTTCCTGCGGTCGGATGTCGTCGACGCCGACACGGCCAATCCCTCCACCCATCAACACATTCCCGCTTTCCTCTGTCTCAGACTTTATTCCGCCACCTTCTATCTCGGCAGTGAAATAATCTGCTCCATCTTTCAATGACTCCACCAACAACCTTCTGCGAGGTTGACGGGCACTCTCAAGGTAAACCCATCTCTTTTCCTCGGATGCTTATGGCCACCTCGTCCCATTTCCCTCAGAGAGAGAAATCATCACCCTTTCCTCTCGTTTCACCAAGGCTTTCCTAGTTGGGTTCCCCGACGCGGTCGAGTCTCTGGCACCCGCAGATCGGTCTGGGGTATCCCAAGGCGCGGCAGAGCTGTCGCCATAACATTTTTTTCCCTTGAGACGGTATTGACCGCAGCGCCATTGCGGGGTATAAAGGTTAGATGCAAGGGTACCCGCGGCCGGCGTTGATGATAGGAAGCTCGAGCACTAGCGTCTGCATTTATGAGGGCGAGTGTGCTCGTAACGAAGAAGCATCTGCAAGACCTGCGGTCACGAGCAGATACCGGGCCCGAGGTCAAGCGGTAAGAGGACGAGAAGTGGCGTATCTCCTCTTCGCTCCTTCGTGCTGATGTGTCGACAATTCCTAGAGCGAAGCACAAGGGGGCGGTGAAGATGGTATGACTCAGGGCATACCGGCCAGGGACAAGGCGCTGCCCTCCGGACTTGGGGGCCTTCCACTAGTTTATGGGGGAAGGTTCGCTCACCGATCAGTCGCCCAACTTGAGAGGTGAAAAGACTACGGTCAAACGTTTATTATTTGGGGTGTCGAGAAGGGCAATTGGTACCGACTTCCCACTTCCCGTGCCAGCGCCCGGAATGCATTCAACAGGTAGTAACTTAAGTTTCTAGTACCTGTCATAAGAGTGGCAAGTACGGAAATCGATTATCCTGTCCTCTTCCGCAAATCCGTCCAGAAAAGCCGCAATCATTCATCATGTCGCACAGAAGATAGATATACTGTAAGCGATCGCATTCTGTATTTTCGGATCTTCAATCCTGCGGAACTCACAGCGCTTCGGCTACCATGGTAATCATTGTCCTTGGCTGTTATACATCAGGCAAGCCAATACTAGCTTCTGGCTGGCGAGTATCTTAGTAGGTATTTAGAGGTACCTAGCCACCGTGCAGGTTATTCCGAAGACTACGAACCCGAATTACTTTTCCGCATACACACGCACCGATGAGACAGAACCAAGTCCAGCTGGAATCTGGATGTCTCCCGCCCATCAGTCATTTCGAACAAGTGTCTGCACAAGTATCCATATTTATTGATTATAAGCATTGAGCAGAGTCATACTTTTTCAGGATCCTCGTCAACTACTGAGGGAAGGTGGTGGTATCTTCAATGACGTGGTGGTCCAGCTGGAGAATGGGCTGCCAACTTCCAAACGAGACATGGACGACGCCTAAGAGGATGACTTGATCCTTGGTGATACCACCAGGCCCAATCCGCCAGGATGCCTCGTCCCCGTGAATCCGTGATGGCACCTGTCCCCCGAGTGTCAGTCAGTCAGTCAATTCCCCAAATAGTGGCGGAAAGTGGAGGAGATGTCTCACATCCAGGAACCTGCACACAGTACTCGCAATGCGCTTCGCAAATTTCTCGACGGTGATCGTGTTGTGAGCCGGGGTTGGGTCCCTGACCATGATCTGGGAGGACCACCCTCCGGGATAACCTGGCCACTAAAAGACATGTTACGTCTGCAAATCCCTCGATCTGCCTATGCATGGGAAATCGCTCACGTTGATTCGAATAAAAGTCGAGGAAGCATCCCCGACTGGAGCTGGTTTGCCTACATCGAGGAGTGTCATACAGTCGCGCTCCGCGGCGGTGACAATTCGAAGGCCTAGATTTTCTCTGTCGTTATGAACGAAAAAGATGGGCTTGTTCAGCGGCACGTGGGCATAGCGCTGGTTCTCGTATGGCGGTGTCCATTTGCGTTGCGGGACAACCGTGCCACCATTCTCGATCGCGGAATTAAGGAGCCAAGCGTAGGTGTATTCACTGACTTCCGTCATGTTGGATCCAGCGCCTTCCATCATGTTTCTATTGTTCCAAGTTACACATGAACCCTCAGATTAGCCTTGCCCTTCGGGACAGCAGAGGCAACAGGCCTACCTCAACATTGAACGCACTGGGCGACCTGCGACTCGACGACTGACGATGAAAGGGCCAAACAGATTGCCCACTATCGTCTCAAAGGACAACTCGAGCACGATTTCTTGCAGATCGGGCAGAAACCCTGGGTCGAACCCGATTTCCAGCCCCAGCGCACGAGAAAGCTCCTCCGAGAGCGCGGCACAAATACGAAGCTCGTTCACCCTGATGAACCACCTCAGAAGTTCGTGCCACGTCGTGCGGTCAACCCCGCCATTCTGCCATTCAGTCGGCATCACCGCTCCGTTAAAGTCGAGCCTGAGCTCCCGTATAGCGGATAGTGGGGTCATAAGCGTGCAGCAGATTTGCGCCGCACAGTCGATCTGCCAGTCCAACTCCTTGCACATCACGTGGAGGGTGAAAGGTGCTCCGTTCTGTTGCGTAATGTGGTGGTCCGTGGTCACGGTGACTTGATTGCCAAACAAAACAGTCGCAGTAGGGAGCTTAAACGCTTCTGTTGTGTTGATGAGGTGAGACAGGTGTGGCAACACCCAGGCAAGTTGATTGAATAACGTGATGTCGAGTTGCTCCAGAAGAGGGGCCCTAATTTGAGCGACAAAGCGTTCCAGATATGCGCTAACGCCTTGGAACTTGAGGCGTTTCAAATTGGGAAGCGTCACGGGTGTTGCTAGTCTACCTAACAATGCCCTCTCTGCACTAGGACGGGGCATGGGGACGGAAAACCCGACGAATAATTTCTCGAGTTGTGGAAGAGACTGAAGACGTGCCACTAATAGCCTCGGAAGGAAGTAACCAGATGCTGGGATGTTCGTGATCACGAGTGTGACAAGGGAGACAGTGGATGAGAACAATCGTAATCTTTTTGGAAGACTGATACCGTGAAGCGTTAGATGGCATAGATTTGGAGCAAGAAATGTCTTCGGAAGGACCAGGTTCGTGTCTTCTTTAGTTGTGGACGATAGAGTAAGGTGTTGTAGAATTGAGAAGGGTTCGTCCATGAGCATAAGAACCTTCTGAAAAATGGAGGACGGGAGGTGGAGGTCGATGCGGCGTATGCGATCCCATAACAGGAGCGCGTGGTGTATTGCCAACTCGTCTTGCCAACTTATGGTCGCAGTTGTATCCTTATAATCGATGAAGAGTGGGAGAGTGGGTGAATGGTTTAGCACGTCTACTGAAGGGGTGCCATTGGTGCACAGAATGTGCATATCCAAGTGGAATGCCGAGGAGTATACGAGGTGACGCCATCTTCGACAAACGTGAGAAATCTTGCACCACCCGAGTCGGACATTCCATGCATTCTCCTCGTCCAGTCGATAGTAGTTGAATATGCCGAAGAGTAGTATATCATCGTTGAGCGTGTTGATAGTCGTGAATTTCATGGGGTATCCTGGTCGCTCGGATGTCGGAAGCGGTGGACGTAAGTCCTTTGCAGAGGTTCAATTGAGGGCGCCAGAGTAAGTAGATGTAATTGAAACATACCAGACTGCTTGTAGATCCAGGAGATCCTCGTCCGTCAGTCCTCGTCCGTCAGGAGACGCGCGTTGGCGGGACGCTATTGTTAGCCCACTGATACAGCGACCAAACAAGACCCCAGCGAAAATTCATAGCCCCATGACCTTTCCAGTGATACATGGCCGATGATCAATCTAGGAATCATCCTAGGATGTGGAAGCATCGCAATCCCGACCGCCGCAGAAAACGTCACGGATTTGGTGTAAAGGTTGGGCGATAAGGCCATAAGGGGCGATCCGGCAAAGTCGAGCCGGTCAGGCGACAAATTATTTGAGAGGGCCGGTTCAATTGGCGACGAGAAAAGCACCAAGTCGAAGGGTGATAGAGGACGAGCGAAAATGAACAAAGGCGAAGCGAACTTCGCTTTGGAAAGGATACTTAAAGGCACACACGATGGAAAGAGAAGGAACAACTGAATGGGATTTCGAGTACATACGAGCGCGTTTTTAGTACTTTTTACACAATGTAGATACGTTTTTTATGAAAAAATAAAAGTAAAGTAAAGTAAAGGAATACAAATACGTACAGGCCATTTAAGACATGAGATCTATGAGACAGGAATCGGATAAACGAGAAGGCGGTGTCGGGAAATGGAGAGAGAGGGGGGGTGCAGGACCCTTATGGAACCTGAAGCGTTTGAGACGAAATGGATACGGAAAGGAATAATATGAAGTCCTCTTGAATGGCCGCGTATAACCACGGCGGTAATGTTTTTGTTGGGGTTCGAGTCAGCCGGGTCGAGCGTGCTGTATTGCAACAGGATTGATAAAACGCAGCGGGCTGGCACACCAGACGTTGTCAGAAGGACTGGCCCGAGAGCGCCAGGTGTCCATAAGGCGACTTAAATAAATCGTTAAGAACGTAAATAATACACGTGAAATCATCAGCACCAATGATATCTCAACTAAGTAGAGGGCAAAGGATTGTCCCTGATCGTACTCGTACAGTAAAGTCCGAATACACTGTAATATCTAAGGATCGTGATGCGAGACCACACCTCGCATTTCACTCATGCCCGACGCCGAGGTAGCTCGCACGTAGACTCGGACGCACTCTCTCATTTCAACACGAATATCCATAGTAAAAAGAGGAGCCACAAGATTCTTCCTTCCAAATAGATATTCCTAGCATTCTCCTCATCCAATCGACACTAGCAGATTCGCTGAATATGCTAACTTGAAGGAGTATGTCGTTGAGTGTTGATAGTGGTAAATTTTATGGTGCATCCAGATGGCTCTGATGTCGGGGGTATCGGAAAATACCAGACTGCTTGTGAATCCAGGAAGTAGTGCATCGGGAAACTACTCCCGCATTCAATTGGAGTGTCTCTGAGTCGGAGACTCAGAGTAACGCTGTCTCGGTTCCCCGGCCCGTAGCTTCTAAGAGTACTATTGTGACTACCCCTCTTCCTCGGACGCCTACGACCACCTCGTTCAATTAATTTACCTCCGAAACAGAAATCGACCGGCGAGCTCTTCTGTTGGCTCCATATCATCACCAGAGATAGTGATATGAGTCAGTAATGTATGAGAAAAATACTTTGACATCAACCCCGCTCCCTCTCGGCTCAGCCAGGGCTTCCCTAGCTAGGTTGTTGAGTCACCTGCACATGCGGGTCGGCCTGAGGTGTCCCAAGACAGCTGCAGAGTTTCGCCAGAACCAAAGGCATTGTCGATCGCGGCGCCGCTGCGGAGCATAAAGGTCAAATGCGAGGGTAAGAGCATACTTGCGGCCGATGTCGATGACCGGAGACACGAGCCTCTGCGTAGTATACGAAGACGAGTGTGCTCATGACGAAGAAGCAGCGGCAATACCCGCGGCCCAGGCAGATGCCGAACCTGAGGCAAAGCTAGCGGCACAGCAAGAGGGTGCGGCACTGTTGCGTCTCCATAATGTATACGCAACCGCGAACGGACGCCGAGCTTACTCACAGGTCACTCAAAGGAGGTAATTGTTGTAGGGAAGTTGTGCGTGCTTGTCCTTGTGTCTTACTTCCATATCCGCGGCACCCCGCGCAGATCTGTCGTCTGTAGAAAATACCCGGAGTGAAGCGCAGAGCACATGCGGGCAGCCGAGACGGTACGACTGGGGCATGCAGACCAGAGACAAGACACTGTCCTCGAACTTCTTCCACTAGTCCTCATGGGGAAAGGTTCGTTCGCCAATCAGACACAAGCTGCATCGTCACCCAGCTTGAGAGGTGGAAGGACCAAGGCCAGATGTTTATTATCTGGGGTGTCGAGAAGACCGTTTCATTGCGGTTTTTAGTGCCCCATCACCAGGGACCAAAGTGTTCTTTTGGTGTTGATCAGCAATTCTGACCCAGAGTGCATTTCGCAGGATATTTGAAGTACCGGTCATGTGATAACGCAAAGGGCGACATGGACCGTATGGTAACGGGTAATCTTCTTCCACAAATCCATCCAGAAAAGCCACAAGCAATGGTTCACCAAGAATTAGTGTAGCCACCAAAATTCTTGATTAATCGTCAGAGCAACTTCGTAGGCATTGGAGACATTAAAGTAGGAACATTGGAAGCCATATCTCGGCCTTCGGCTTAGTCTGCGACCTGACACATCAAGTCGACTTGAAAGAGACCCAGACCAGTATCGTCAATATTGTAATATACATATTGCAGTTAGACCTTCATAACGTACCGACACTGGAGAACATCGGTACTTCAACGGCAAGCTATCGTACATGGCATTAGTTCGACCAACCTGAAACGTTTCCTGATAGCAACTCAATTAAAACAACCTCCCTTCCAAACCCAGTTACACCACTCGTAGAATCAAAGCGATTCTATGTTACTTACTCGCGACATCCTCGTTTAAATGGCTGGTTAAAAACCTAGCCACGGGGAAACAAGATCCCGTTTTGTTCAAGGAATACTAAAGCCCTCTCTGCAGCCGCACGCACCGCAAGGTGCTTTGAGGTGCCCACTCCTTTTCCCACAGGAATACCGTGGACTATCAGTGAAGTTCAGCCCACAAAACGATGCATTTGGTAGATTAATATCACGATGACACTCACGTATCGCCGTAGCAGTATGGACGGCCTGGTCATCTGGGTCTTCCTGGGTACCAATTCCCCATTCTAGCAAATGGGCCACATTTCCGTGAGGGGTGTGCTTTAGGGCATTAATCAGAGGACCGGCGTGGTCTACTTGGTGTCAGGATGTGAAACTCAGATAATATGCAGATATATTCACCAGCTTCCGACGTATGGTATTCGCTGTCTTCAATCGTATCATGTCCACTGCCTTCCACTGCGTCGTATTCAATGCCTTCCACTACGTCGTGCCCACTGACTTCCATCTTGTCGTCTCCATCATCTTTTATTGTATCGCTATTGCGCCAAGTCATTGAACCCCCTGGATTAGCCGTACCCTACGGGAAAGCTGAGGTGGCACACCTACCTCGACATTAAGTGCACCGGGTTGTCCGCAAGTCGTCGAGCGTTGACGAACCAGCCAAACAGATCATCCGCCCTCTTCCCGTATAATTCGGTCACGATTTCCTGCAGACCAGGCAGCAAACTTGGGTCTAACCCGTCTTCACCCATCTGCAGCGCGCGAGAAAGCTCCTCCGAGAGCGCGGCACATATATGGAGCTTGTTCACCCCGATGAATTGCCTCAGAAGTTCGTGCCACGTTGTGGTGTCGATCTCGCCGTTGGGCCATTCAGTCGGCATCACCTCTCCATCAAAGTCGAGCCTGAGCTCTTGTATATCGGATAGCGGGGCAATAAGCGCGCTGCAGATCTGCGCCGCGCAGTCGATTTGCCAGTCCAATTCCTTGCATATTACACGTAGGGTGAAAGGTGCTCCGTTCTGTTGCGTAAGGTGGTGGTCTGTGATTATGGAGACTTCGTTTCCAAAGAAAACAGTGGCAGTGGGGAGCTTTAACGCTGTTGCTGTGCTGATGAGGTAGGACAGGTGTGGTAATACCCAGGCGAGTTGATTGAATAACGTGATGTCGAGTCGCTCCAGAAGAGGTGCCCTAATCTGAGTAACAAAGCATTCTAGATATGCGCTAACCCCTTGGAACTTGAGGCGTTTCAGGTTGGGAAGCGTCACTGTTAGCCGTTGACCTGACAGTTCTCTCCCCACGCTGGGACGGGGTATGGGGGTGGAAAACCCGATGGATAGCTCCTCGAGTTGGGGAAGGGACGAAAGATGTGCCACTAATGCCCTCGGGGGAAAGTAACCAGATGCTTGGATGTCCGTGATGACAAGTACGACGAGGGAGACAGTGGAGGAGAGCAACCGTAACCTGTTCGGAACATCGATACCGTGAAGCGTAAGGTGGCGTAGATGTGGGGTCAAAAATGTCTTCGGAAGGGCCAAGCTCGTGTCTTCTTTTATTGTGGACGATATCGAAAGGTATTCCAGCATTGAGAAGTTTTCGTCCATGTGCACGAGAAGCTTGTGCAAAATGGAGGGCGGGAGGTGGAGGTCAATGTGGCGCACGCGATCCCACAACACGAGCGCATGGTGTATTGCCGATTCATCGTGTTGAGTTATGGTCGCAATTGTATCCCGGTAATCGACAATGAGCGGAAGTAACGGTAAATGGTCTAGAGTGTCCACTTTAGGGCTGCCATTGGTACATAGAATTTGCAATCTCAAACGGAATGCCGAGGAGTGTACGAGTTGACGCCATCTTCGACAGACATGAGTGAGCTTGCACCACCCAAGTTGGATAATCCAAGCATTCTCGTCATCCAGTCGATAAAAGTTGAATATGTCGAAGAGTATATCATCGTTGAGCCCATTGATAGTCGGACATGGTACCTTGCATGGTACATCGTATTCCGGTCGCTCCGAGTCAAGCTCCAAGTCGGACGAGCGCTCGGATTTGGATGTTGGAAGTGGTGGAGGTTGGTCCTTTTTTTTTTTTTTTTTGAACCATGGTTGGTCCTTTTCCTTGCCCTTTTGAAAGGTCCAGTTGTTAACACCGGAGTAATTATGTGCAATTTAAACATACCATACTTGATGCTTGTAGGTCCAGGAGATCCACGTTCGTCAAGAACTTGAAATCTAGTTCGCGAGATGACCACTGGCATAACACCGGCCCAATCCAAGGCCCAATCAATTGTGTGAGTATTGCTTGGTATTGGAGTATTGTGCGCCTTTGTTCACCGGCCCGTGCTCTCCGAGCGTCCACATGCATGCTGACCAAGAGTGCCAAAAGTAGGACAAGGTAGTTACCGGAAGTAAAACGCTCTTGAAAACGCTCTCCAAAAAAAAAAAAAAAGAGTGCCAAAAGTACTGTACTGTACGACAGGACCATACACTGGCAGTATTAGCACACGGATCGCTTTCCTCCCTGTCGTGAATGGAGAGTTTCTTTAATCAAAGCTTTTCATATTTCTGCACATCCTGCGGTGGTCCGGAATTTCGCGGAACACCGTATGAGTTCAGGACCCTCAGGTATTCCTTGGTCATTAGAACTATCCCTTCGACCCACTGCTTGTCACGACTACAGCCCATCCCAGATAGGCCTAGGGACGCTCCGTCCTTACCCGAGTGATTGTCAGCATAGGGTCTCTACTCGCCTCGAACCTGCTTCACGACTTGCGCCATGTGCTAGACAAACACCATAGGAACGTTGACCTATACTTGTTCTGCAGACGTGGCAAATGGTCAACGTCATCATTCTCCAAAGGGTGAGACCGGTACCTTGGCCAAGGTTAGCAAACGAATTTGGGGTCATTAAAAGCTATTGATAATAACGGCGCTGGATATCCATCATGACGAAATGTAGTGTCCATGACGCAAAGGTCAAGGGAAAGTATTTCCGGGCCACTCCCCCCTACCCCGGAAGCCACCTCGTGGAACCAAACCAAGTCCAGCTAGGCAGGGCTGCAACTCCCCACTCCGAAATAAGTTCCACGTGGTAGGGGCACCCGTGCGATAAGTGCTCCCAATATCTCGTTTTACGAAACCGGAAGTCCTATATCACGCAAGGGAGTATTGCCATGAGCTGCAACATAAAAGTTGAGCTAAGAGTTGAGCTCCTTAGGTCTGTGCGCGTGATCTGATCCGTATTAATGATAGTAAAGATGTCCTTGCAGGGGTCCATGGGAAACAGGACGTCGACGAAGAGGGCCCTAGATGATCCATCGTTGGCAAGTACGACGAAATCAACAGACAAAGCAGCACTTTCACAAGGCAGGAGAGGATCACCGATTTATATCTTGAGTCGAAAGATCGAAAGACGCGAAAGACGTGGTTCAAGGAGCCCGGTGCGATTGAGTCAATCATTGGATAGGGGTCGAGCGTTTACTTTTATGGCACCCAATCGCACATTCTACACTTTGATGGTTCATTTCAGACTCTGGTACTTCATTGAAGGCACATGTGGCGTACACTGTGTGATAATTTCCAAGTATAAGTATGTTGCCAATTTGCAGAGAGAGATTCACAGCCAGAGCGAACAAAGTCATTTCAATGGTGTCCCCTCTGGAGATTTGGCACTCCTGAAGGTCCGTGACCATTTGTTACCCCAGGGTCTTTGTTGGTGTTCCGAAAAGCACCCAGGCTGACCCTTCTGGCGTGCACTAAGTTGACATAGACCCCGAACCCTACTACTACGGGGATGGCATTCAGGATTTGCGAGCACCAGATGACGCTGAAACGTTGGGCGTAACGCAGCGGATACGTGATCTATGGCGTCGTCAACCGGACTCGGAGCCGCTTCACCTTCACATATGTGTGAGGCGACCTAGTAGTACGCACAATTTGCTAGCACAGCCGTGGGTCCCTAACACTACTCCAGTGGCTATGTCAGAGCTGCTAGATGCTGCCCAGCACCTGCACTGTAACTTGTAGTGAAAAGACCTCCAAGGGATACTGAAGTCGTTTCCTTTGGGCGATGAAGGGAAGTTGGAACATCTGCTTGAGGCAGAAGTCAATCTCCTGGGATTAAGCCCGAGGTCCCTCGGTTATCAAGGGGACGTCCTTTATTCCGCCAAGAGTACATTACTGGATTTGAATCGCTGCATTTGGGCCCACCGATTTCTCGGAGTGGCAAGCACTGTGTAATTGTAGTTGGCCGGCCGGGAAGTGGTGTGTACTATCTTCACTTTTTGTTGACGATCATTTCCGAGTCTCCGATACTATCGATCTAGGGATATCCACTGGCAGCTTTATATATTATCTACTGCTTCGTCAACTAAGCGACAAAAGCTTACTGCATTTCAAGTATTGCCATACGACTTCTCACTCTTTCTAGACAGAGTCCGGGTCTACTCTGGAGGGGATAAGGGGGTCATCCCTGAGGGAACTTTGGTCCTCACCGGTACCCAAGGGGACCCCATCCCATGTTGCGCATTTCTGGATGCGCCGCGGGTAAGAAATATTTGGATCATTCATGAAACCTCTCGGCCTTGGGAGTTCTGGGACTGGCATTATGCAGACGCGTTTGTGATGGACCAGGCTCTTGGGTTCGTCCGACTTGAACCTTTGCACACACCTGAGCCTTTTTCCAACAGAAATATACTTGGTCTCGATGTCAGCGAGTTCCTCCGCATTTACGATAAGTGGGGTCCTTCTGCGCGCAACTGTGTGTAGTTCTCATAACGGCACACTCTGGAATGCAAGCACGAGAAACACATGTTTACGCCGCTGCGTGTGATTTTGTCGAGGACTTCTGTGCCGCTCGAAGACGATTAATAGACATAGGTATACGTTATCTGACCCCCTGTTTTCTATCTGACCAAAGGAAACAGATATATCGGTCCCAGTTTGCCCGAGTGGCCACAGCGCACATCGACGAAGTGATCCTACTAAAGACTGCCGTCTGTCTGGGCCAATGCCGTCGACCGAGTTGCGTTTTACGACTCACTGAGGCTGGACAAGTCTTTCAGGTCGACCGCAGACCACACACAAAAGAGTTATCTTTTTTTTTGCGGAGTTGTCCGGTCATCCGGACTCGGTGCCCATCGACTGCCGCGGCACCGCCGCCATCATGATGGCTAGTGAGGCGCCAGTACTTGAAGTCCCGGTGTTCCCTAAGAACCGGTCGATCACTTTGACTGACTTGAGTTCAATGCGGGACATGGAGATACCGTGGCTGCGCACCCCCTTATCGAGCCCCAGACAAACGCTGCCATTGATGCCAGCGTCTGCACTGACAAAGCCATCATCACGATCCACCGGCAGGTGATCGTCTCTTACTCGCACGACGCAACACTAGGTGGCTTCGAGCAGATCCGTTCTCAATTCCCAGCCCTCTTTACACCGGTGGAGAAGCGCGCCGGTGGAGCCATGTTTTCGCCACTACTGATACGGAAGACAAGGAAGCGTTGCGATACGACCTGAAGGAGGATCCTCCAGCAAACCTTAACGTCACCATCTACACCGTTGATGTCGAAGTTGTTCGGTTGGTCCCAATTCGCAAGCGCTTGAATAAATTGATCGAAGAGAGGGCAAGTGGGCGTTAGTTGTCTGCGGCCGGTACTTAACAGAGCAACCTGCCAGTGGAACCGGAGGTTCCATTACACGCGATGATGGCACTGATATGGACTCGCCTGTATGGACTCGAATTCAAAAGCCCCTTCGTAGCATTTTTCCTACTGTAGAAAAGGATGTAGCAGGTCCGGGTAAACGTACGTCGTGATTGTATTTGGTACGTTGTTGACGCAATCGAGCCTTTGGGATCAAGGTGCGAAAGTTAGAATATCGCCCATCTTCAATTGATGAAATACGCGTGTTGTTCATTTCTGTATAAAGAGGGGTACCTTTGAAGTAATGTATATGTACGCACTAAGTTCTATAGTACCAGTGGGAATTATGACGGCAGCTGTACAAGCAAGCCCAGAATCAGGAGACGGTGGAACAGGGGAGCAATGACGACAACGACAGATGCATACTTGAGAGATCCGAAAATGGAAAAGTGAGAAGGAAAAAAAAAGGGAGAGCGAGCACTAAACACAGCATAGGATGGAAAATGAAACACAAGTACAATACGCACGGATATACAGATGCACACGAACGAACTTTGTGATAGCACCATAGATGGGCCGTAATAATTCTTTCTTTCTATGTTGCCAGACCGTCCTCGCTCTCGTCTCCTGTCTTGATCTGCGTCTCGACGCCAGATGCGACCGTGCTGGCGCTGACGGGTGAAGTAGGAGAACCGGTCTGGGTCGAGGGTGGATAGCTGGTTGCGGCCCCAGGGTGATAGGGGGACCAATACGAAGGATAACCGGGAGGTGGGGGAGCCGGGTAAAATTGGTAATACGCCTGCTGAGCTTGCGCCTGCATTGGAGAGCCATCACCAGCGGGTGGCAGTGAGTGCGCTGCGGTAGGGGAGTACGCGTGATAAGGAAGCATTGCTTGCGGCGACCCCTGAGCGGGTAATGGCGAACCAGGAGGACCCGCCGGTTGATTGGCACTAGATGGCGGGGGCCCAGTTGGGAACACGGCGCCGGGGTACATGCCTGGCGGTGCCGGGAGGGAGAGGCCAAGGGGATATGAATAAGCCGGCGTGAGTCCATATGCCGCGTAGTGTGCGTGCTGCAGCATAGCCATGTTGGGGTCGGCAAACCCGGTGGGGACTACAGGGTAAGGGGAGCTGCTGCTGTCTGTCGGTGACGTCGGAGTACTCGTGCTCGTGGTGGAGCTTTTTGACTTGCGTTTGCTCCCTTTGGACGCGTAGGGATCGTATCGCTTGTTGCGCTTGCCCCCGTTTGCTGCGTTCGCGGCGATGACCGCGCCTACTTCCAGAGGCTCACTGAGCAGCGGCATGCCGACCGCCAGTGCCGAGTTGAGCACATGGGGAGACGGTTCGACGTCGTCAGCCTCTCCGCGGTACCGGGGAATGTTGTCGACGCCGATTTCAACTTTGGGTGGATTTCGAAAATGGGTCTTTTCGAGGTATTCGGGACTGATGTCGAGGGAGGCAAGCTCGGGGTAGGATGACGCGGTGCGAAGTCGGCCCTGTTCGACGTCCTCGATCTTGTAATATGATATCAGATGTTGGGAGACGCCACTGATGGTCAAGGAAAACGTCTATTCAGGAGTGTCAGTTTCCGTATAAAGGATGACATCGCCAAAATAGAAGTGAAGCAAGTCATAGTGGGCGCCTTGAACAGTCAAATATCTCCCCGGAGTCAAAACGCTCCGCTTTACGTCAGGAGAAACATCACCAGACTCGGCCAAGTCTGTCCAAAGGGATCTAACATCCCAAGGCCTGGACTGATGACGTTGTCGGTCATGCCCCAGAGAAGACGCAACCCCAGGAAGATATGGGCGGCGGTGGAGTGTGCAATAGAGCGGCCAGTAGGAAGGAAGGAAAACAAATAATAACAAGTAGGGGACTCCGTTCAAAATCAAAAAATCGAACAGACCTTTTTCATCATGCCCCCGCTCTTAAATTTGTAGCTGTTCGTTAGACTGCCCACCAGACTCCTCTCGCGCTGCCTGTCAATCCCTAAGCGGGTGGTTTCCCCGCGTGGGCGGCTGAGTGTCTGGCCCTCGGACTTTGGTCCGTCTCCGCTTGACTGGTCACCGCCCTGTTCGGCGTCGTTGCGAGCACCCCTATGTCCCGCGCCACGTTTCTCCGTCTCGCGGTAAAGGAGGAAGTTTCCAAGAATCCGACTGGGACTCCAAAAGAACCCGTCCGTCCAACGTTTGATACCGCTTTCGTCTTCGTCAAAGACAAAAACAGAACCGGAGGTAATCATCTTGCGTTCAGAGTCGACGAGACGCCGGGTGACGCGTGGGATCAAGCCACGGCGTGCGGCCTCGAGGATGAGAAGGGCATCACCCGTAGTCTCTATCCAACCCGACCAAGGAGGTTCTGTCCATGTTGTAGATGAGCCTTGGCCGTTGCTATGGGAGTCGGGGGGCGACGACATGGAAGCCGTGGTTACTACATTACGAGGAGATGAGGTATGATGGTGGTGTTGTAGGAATGCGTAAGGAGACGGACGAGTGGGGGCGAGTAAGCGATCAGCCACCAATCGAAATCAAAAGTAAAGTTTGAGAACAAAGTTAGCTCACCGAGCAGGAAGATTTACGGGTGGAGGGCGAAATGACTGAGAGCCTATTTAGGATTCAACACCCGCTGACTCCGCAACTGTCAGCTCTGTGCAGGAGGTGCACCGGGCTGATTCTGGTGCTTGCAAATGCGATAATCGAGCACGATTAAGTTTGGGATGGCCTGTCGCCGGCTGGGGTGTGGGTGGGGACAATGTTGAACGTGTTGGTCGCTGTGGCTGAAAAGTGGGAGCAAGAGTCTGGCGGATTTGCCTTATCTGGAAACCCCTTTGAGGTTTCGATTTTCAACCATCTCAGGCTTTCTCTCACTCAAGAATACCGCACAGGACCACAGAAAAGACCCCTCAAAAACTTGCTTTTCAGGTGAGTTTCTCAATACACAAGAAATTCATTCACTCTTGTGTTGAAACACTGGCTTTGGGCCACTGGCACGGACGGAGCATTGCCACAATCACATGACCTCATGCGGCTTGTGCCCAAAGCAGGGCTGTGGGAAAAACTTGGGAAAAATCTCCATGAGTACTGAACCACCTCGAAACTTGAATATAGAACATACTGTATAGCAGTGTCAGATTTAACGGTTGCTTCATCGTCATCATGGCCGTTTAGGAGGCCTAGAATAGAACTAGAGACACTGGATGCTGTTGCTGTGCTTTGCCTCGCTCGCCTCACTTTTTCCCGCCTCCTTCGTCTCAGTGTTCAACTTGTCCTTCGGCGCTGAATACAAACTCACGCTGTCTATCCTCCACGCTAACCCCCGATACATCGAACAGACAAAAGGACAGTACTGTGGTAAGACGATCAATAGATTCTTGTGATGGACTTGGGCGAAAACCATATCACATTCAACGAAGACAGTAGCGGCGGGCGAACTCTCTCTCGAGTGTGCCAAGGTCCTTACTATTACGTTCCAACACAAAGGCTGCGGTGTGAAACGGCCCTCCAAAGACCCCTTCTCTGGCAATTAGTCTGCTCCACTCACCTTGGAGCCTTAGCTCGGTCTAGATGTCTTTCCACTAGCCAATCAGCTATGTCCAAGCCCATCGGGCTAACAATTGCGTAAACATTATCATCCGAATCCTTTGTCTTGAAGGGCAGAGAGAACGTTGGGTAGACACCTTTCGTCGTCAAATCACCCGCCTGCTTTGCGTGAGCGTGGACCCAGGTATGTGCTGCCCAAAAGGGCATACCGTCCGAAGCAAGTCGTCCGGAGGTGCTAAGTAACCCTCGGCGCTCGTGCTACTTGCGACTTCTGAACCAGAAAAAGACGAACATGAGCCCCCCTTCCCAAAAAGGAAAAAAGCAGGAGTGAATTCACTGCGACCTAACTCTAAGGCAAACAAGTGCCTCCTTCGAGCGGCGTGCGAGCTCAGGATCCGTTCGCGGTTGCGTATCCTTTGCAAAGACGCAACGACACCGCATCCCCTCTTATCGCCAGCTGTCCTCGGGCTCGGCATCCCGTGGACTCGGGTCTTTCCGCTGATATCAAGCCTTGAACCCCATGTAGGTGTCGCTCCGACACACGTACATCACGCGATCTGATGCCCTGTCGTCCCCAGCGCTTCAGAACGCCGCGTACACGAGCACACTCGTCTTCTTAAATGCGGGCGCTCGTGCCTCCGGTCGTCAACACCGGCCGCGGGGGTACCTTGTTCCTGCTCTTGCATTTGACCCTCACGCTCTGTAGCGGGGCCTTGGTTGGCGACGCCATCTCGGTGACTGTATGGTAAGGGGAAGACCTCCTGTTATTTGGTAAACGACAGCTTTGCCGCAATATTTTAGGATACCCCAAGTTGACCCACGGCTGCCTGCGACTCGAGCAGGCCAGGGAAGGTCTTGGTGGAATGAGAGGTGACGGGAGCGATGTCAAGGAGAATTTTGCAAGTATTAATAATGAACTCAGAACCCCTGGTGAGGAGACGGATTATACCTAGGGCCAACGGAGGAATTTGGTTATCTCTTTCTGATTTGGGGGGGGACTAAACAATGCAACCCCCGGTGTCCGGAGAAATGGGTTATAGCTCGAGAGCAGGTAGTTAGTTGCATGCCTTTCCGCATCGTAGCAAAGGTTGTCAGCGAAGCCATTGGGAGATGAGATAGAGCCGGTGCGGGGATGTGTTGATAGGTGGAAGGATCGGCCGTGTCAGCGTCCATGACGCCCAAACCGTAGGAAGCGAGGACGACGCGCTAAAACATTTCTCTGTGGTTATTTCATGAGCAGATAACGTAGATGGTCGTGAGCTAAAATGTTTCCAGGAGGAGAGAGGCAGCGCTTCGGGGTCGGGAATTTGGCCGGGAGTGTTCGTTATTCTGGAAAGCAGTCGATGGCGACACCATAAATCCTGTTGTTGGGCTGTGTAAACGTCTCCGTGGAGGACTGGGAAACGTCGAGTTAAAGGCGGACGTGACGGCGCTCTAATCCTTGACACTCGCGGACAGACGTGGGGGTATGCCGAAAGGCGAAAAGGGAGAGCTCGGGTTCCTGAAGTCTCCTGGCACAGCGGAGTCGACTGTCGCATTTGCGCACTTACAAAAACTGAGGAAGATACCCCAAACATTCGTCCCCAAGGCAGGAAAACCACTTCCTTGACATAATCGTGCAGTAGCAGCTGCAACAGCGTCATCAACTAGATTTTCCGGGCACACTTCGTTGATGATATCAGGGATGGCAACGCCAAGCGAATGGACTCCTTGATGGGCTCTATCTTCAATAAAACCTTGACCGAAAATTGGGGCATTCCCTCGTCGTAGTCCACTAACGGTGCTGGCGAAATTTGGTAGTCAAGAGGAAAACTGATTGGTTCAGAATAAGGGAGGATATGTAGTACTTGATTTAGAGAAAAGCGTCAGTACATCATCGGTCAGAACCCGACAAAAGGAAAAAAGAAAAAGACTACTACAAGGTCACTAAGGAAACAAGGCGGTATATACGTCCGGCGCGTGTGGTTATCGTCAAGTAGGTCGTAGGTAGTTCTACGGCGCGACTACGCGACGATAAAGGTAAACGTGGATTGAAATCGGTGAGAAGGAAGATGGCGGTACTAAGTACTACCAAGAATGACATATTCTTTCTGTGCTTGCCACCACTTGACGTTCTTGTCGATAAAAGTCTCACCCTTGGAAAAGGAAATATCGTTGAGATCGTTCGGCGACGCTTATGAAGAGACTCTGATGACGTACATGCATACGGCGCTTTTGCCTTGACCAGGTGCGCACCGTGCGAGCCATTGCTAGATTCCGCTGGTTGTCGTCCGATGATAAAGTTTGACGGCGCAACTACGCGACGGTAAAAGCAAACATAGATTAGAATCGGTGAGGCGGATAATGGCACTACGTGCTACCAAGAGTATAATCCACTTTCCCTGTTCGCCACCATTCCCAGTGGCCGCTCATGTCAACATTGTCCTACATTTCATCCTCAGAAAGGACAGGTCATCCGGAGACAATGGCGGGGGACCTACAGCGGTACTATTCGAAATCAGCATGGTCGTGGTGAGGAAGGGACTCTGATAGCGCACATTCATGCAATACTTTTTCTTGGGGCAGGTGATAAAACGCAGCGGGCTGGCACCGTTATCAGAAACGAGTGTATTAGACAGGATAGTAAAAGTACTTGCCTGGCATCGTTGTCAGAAACGACTCAAGTACCAGGTGCGCGTAAGGCGACTTAAATACATCATAAAGAATGTAAGTACACGTGAAACCACCAGTATTGATGATGTCTCAGCTAAGTAGAGAGCAAAGGATTGTCCCTGATCATACTCGTAAAGTAATGTCCGAACTGTATGTAAGGATCGTGATGCGAGACTACACCTCGCGTTTCACTCATGCCCGACGCCGAGGTAACTCGTGCGTGGACGCATACTCTCATTCAACAGCAGGTTCGAGTCATTACTAGATCCCGCTGGCCGTGGGATAATTTGGAGATAGTTTGACGGCACAACTTCACGACGGTAGGAGAAAACGCGGATTAGAATCGGTGAGGAGGCGGATGGCGGTAGTACTACGTACTACCAAGAGTGTTATCCTCTTTCTTTGCTTTCCACCAGTCGTGGCTCATATCGATAATGTCCAACACTTCGCCCTTTGCAAAGGAAATATCATTCGGGTGCTCTGGTGATGCCGTATCTGCAGCGGCAATATTCGAATTAGTATCGTCGTGTTGTCAGGAAGGGACTCTGATGACGCACATGCATACAGCGCTTTCGCCTTAATCGAGTACGTACTGACGCCAACCTATGTCCTCTAATTCAAACAGGGAGACGGGACGGAAATATGTGGATTGTGGGTGACGTACCGGGCGACCCGCGATTCGACGATCGCGGATGAACGAGCTAAATAGATTGTGCACATCGCTCTTCTTGACATCGCATACGATTTCCTGCAGACCGGGAAGCAACCCCGGGTCTGACCCTACACCGTCCGCCTGCAATACACGAGAAAGCTCACGCGAGAGAGCAGCGCAAAGATGGAGCTCCTTCAAGTTCACCCCAATGAATGTCCTGAGAAGTTCATACCATGTTGTGTCATCGATCTCGCCATCCTGCCATTCGGTCGGCATCACCCGTTCGTAAAATTTGAGCCTGAGCTCCTCCACGTTGAAAAGCGCGGACATGAGCACGCTGCAAATCTGAGCTGCAGAATCGATTTGCCAGTCCAACTGCGTGCACCTCACGCGAAGGGCGAAACGCCCGCTGCGCTGTCGCGTATTGTGGAGGTCCGTGGCTACGGAGACCCCATCGCGCCCAAAGTTGACCTCCACGATGGGGAGCTTGAGTCTTCCTGT
Organism: Lactarius indigo; assembly: GCA_025766275.1. Lineage (NCBI taxonomy): Eukaryota > Fungi > Basidiomycota > Agaricomycetes > Russulales > Russulaceae > Lactarius > Lactarius indigo. Next base: position 50,241 of record JAFKAC010000045.1, on the reverse strand, counting down.
GATATCGATGAAGTGGGACAGGTGTGGTAACGCAAAGGCGATTTGATTGAATAACGTAATGTCGAGTTGCTCCAGAACAGGAGCCCTAATTTGAGCGACAAGACATTCCAGATAAGCGCCAACGCCTTGGAATGCGAGGTGTTCTAGGTTCGGTAGCGTCACGAGGGGCCTACGTTTACTTAGCAAGTCTCTCTCTGCGCTGGGACGGGGTATGGGGATGGAAAACCCGATGGACAGTTTTTCGAGTTGGGGAAGGGACTGAAGGCGTGCCGCTAATAGCCCCGGGTGAAAGTAACCAGAAGCTCGGATGTTCGTGAGGACAAGCGTGGCGAGGGAGACAGTGGAGGTGAGCAACTGTAATCTTTTGGGAAGATTGATAGCGAGCAACGTGAGGTGGCGTAGATTTGGGGCAAGAAATGTCTTTGGAAGGACCAAGTTCGTGTCTTCTTCAACTGCGGACGATAGAGAGAGGTACTCCAGCATTGATAAAGGTTCGTCCATGAGCATAAGAAACATGTTCAGGTTCGAGGGCGGGAGGTGGAAGTTAATATGGCGTATGCGATCCCACATCAGGAGCGCGCGGAGCCCTGCTAACTTATCTTGTTGAGTTATTGGATCCCGGTAAACGACGAAGAGCGGTAGGGTCGGCAAATGGTCTAGCGTGTCCACTGTAGGGGTGCCATTGGTGCATAGAATATGCATACCCAGGCGGAATGCCGAGGAGTGTACCAGGTGACGCCATCTTCGACAAACATGAGAGAGCTTGCACCACCCAAGTCGGTCATTCCAAGCATTCTCTTCGTCCAGTCGATAGTAGATGAATATACCCAGGAGTATATCATCGTCAAGCATATTGAAGCTCGTGTATAAAACAGGGTATCCTGGTCGTTCGAATGTTGGAGGGGGTGGAGGTAGGTCCTATGCAGAAGTTTGAGTGCAGAGGGAGTGAATGGATGCGTTGAAACATACCAGACTGTTTATAGACCCAGGGGATCCCCATGAATCGTAAATGTGTATGTTAATGAAGTGCGATGCCAGTCGATTGAGAGCTTTCCAATCCTCGAACATCCCCGTTGAACGATCGGCTGACGACGTCGTTACAATGGGACGCAAGTAGTGAAGACTCAATCGGGGACGGGCCTCAGAATTGTAGAATAATACTTGCTGCTCGCAGTACCGCAAATTGCCTCGTCTACTAAACCCTCTGATAAGTTGTTCTCCCTCGAGCACTCCAGAACGATCTGAGAATACGTCAGAGTGCAAGAACGATGGGGAGACGTAGCGCGAACCTCTGAAGATTAGGGAACCATTTAGCGACCAGACATTGCCAAAGATCCTGAGTTTGTGTTCAAAATCAAGAAACACACGGCCAGGCCCATCGAAGAGAACATAGACCGTGTCGTTGTGTTTAAGTGCTCCGAAGTCATGGAGTGGGTGGCACTGAAACATAGGCGTATATACGCTCTCATCTGCAGGAAAATGCAAATAGAAGTGAGGGTTCTCCTCGAGGGCGACTCGTGCACGGTCCTCGTAACGGCTAAAGTTCCAAAGAATTTCCGGAAGGGTCGGACGGGTACTGAACTCTTCTAATTCATGGATAAGCTTATTATCGAGGACCAGCCCGATATAAAGCGCTCACGGCTCACGATGACAGTGTCCGGGTTGCGAGAGGCCAGTAGCGGAGATCGAACGAGTGCGAAGTTGATGATCGTCGTTGGTCCCCATTCGTCCTTAGATTTCTGGCGAAGTATGTTTTCATGCTTCACCGCAGGCGACCATACTCCCTCTTCACCGTGACTATCTTTCCATATTGCTATTTTCATTCTTGAATAGACGGAGGGCAGGATGTCTACTCTGCCAATCCAGTGTCAGTGGAGGGCCTTAAGCACCACGCAGTTGTTGCTCACAAGCGATGGACCCTCTCTGAGTGGCGATTCAACGTCGCGGCCAACAACACCCAAGTCGCTTCTTCGAATCGTGCGTCTGCCCCAACAGTCACTTCCGTGCCTGAATCTGCAGCAGAACGCAACGCAAGATCACACACTCGAAGCACTCTACAGAAAATGTCAGAGGCGGGAAGACAAAATAGTGAAAGAAACGTGGGGTATTTGGTTACCTTCTCAGCTCTGCGTCTTCGTGCGCAAACCTTGGTGTCGCATATAGAGAGAAGAGTTGGCATAGAAAAATGAATTCGAGGGCCCGATTTCTGTAAGCTCTGCCAATGTTCCTCGCATCCTCGAGAGACAGTGACCTGTTTTCGTGCGCCTCTAGCGGAAGGGTAGTGCCAGTGTAATTGGGCATTGTGTTGTAATATACAACCAGTAAGTGCTGTAATTCTAAGTAAATTTGTTTGGGGCTGAAGTTTGTTCACGGCATACTATCACGAGTTGGGAGTTTCAAAAAGTTTACCAAATCATGAATAACAAAACATCGACACAACATTTTTCCAATCAGACTTTTGGAGTCGATATGATAATATATGAACTATCTCTATGAAGTGTTATCCTGGCAAATGGTGGGTGGGTCGTTGTGTCGGAAGAAAGCCGGGCGTACAGGTGCCAAAAGTTGGGAGTTTCAAAACTTTCGTCACGAATTGTCACGCTGACTCATACAATCAATCGTGTCTTTGCCTACTCGAATGGTGTGTTAGCTAAGCAGCGGATTTTGAAACTGATGAGGGCGAGCACCAATTGTCACGCAAATTCACACTTTCTTCTGTATCTCCCCGTTGCTCTAAATGCCCTAGAATTTTGGATTTGAATTTTATGGCATGCACATATTATATCTTGAAAGTTTTGTAGTGTCACGTTCAGTAATACGTAGATCCGAGACTGTTTTAGTCGGATTTTGTGTCTTACCCTGTAATACTGGCAACATCGCGACACAAGCACAAAAAGAACTTCTTTGTTTTCTCTGTAATTTACAATTGAGTGGTATATGGGAAATGTATTTAAGTAAAGATCAGCTGTCTTTCTGAAGCGATCCCTTTAAAAGCTGCGATTTGAAACTCTCAACAGTTTTGAAACCCCTAACACGTGATAGTAATACAGAAAAATCCAAAATGGGGGCCCCTTGCGACCATACAGGCTGAGCCTGAAAGGGTGTTCTGTTAAGTGGGATAACCTTAACTTTGCCGGCCCTTTGCTAAAATAGTTATTTTATACCCTGGATAACTATTTTATAACTATATATTTGTGAGATACCAAGTTTCCCAAGAATTTTAGACTACACTTAACTATGAACCCCGCACGTCAAATTTGGAGGTCAGCTGTCGTCCATTTTTACTTAAGGGGCCCCCCATTTTGGATTTTGCTGTAACCCCTGGATAGACATAACTTACTGTAAAGAGGATGAAAATTTGTTACTGTAGTACTATTAGTCCCCACTGCGTGCAAAACAAAAGTAGAATACCATCATCACGTTGTCAGTGTAAGCTAAGCTTATTGCGCCGCAACCAGACACTCTAGAGCTCGTCAGGCTCGGGCCTGAAGGCCTAAACACCACAGTGTGCCTTCATATCTTGACAACACCTGGCTGCGATTGGTTGACGCTCTCTGGCATGCCCATATTCCAAACCAACGACCTCCACGTGCCGTGCCAGCTCTAATACCTTGACGAACGCCATTCCCTATACAGCGCTTCCCTCGGCGCCGCACACGGTCGTGTAAACCGTATTACCAACTAGTACTTCGCCTCCCCACACCTTCTGTAGCGGGCACTGCGTAAGCGCTCTGGCGGGGCAGCGAAGTCTCTGGCGAATGTAGTATCGGGAGACCACATGGCGGTGCTGTCGAGCAGCGACGAGTACATCACGCCGGGGCTCCCGCGCTGGCTGTACAAGATGTGGGCCCACCAGCCCACCGCGACGAACCAGAACGCGGGCTACCAAGACTCCCTGAACCCGGCAGAGCTGACAACGTTCATGAAAATTCCACTCCGGGGAGACCGACGCGACCTTCCGCCGTGAAGGTGAACGGCATCGAGGTTAACACCAATACCCAGTGTACCTTGTCCAGGGCTACTACCAGGGCCAACTCTGTGCATGATCTACTACGTCACTGCCGGCTACGCTCGGTACCCGCTAGGCACCGACACGCCTCGAGGCAGACCGCACCTAGACCGGCACATAGTCAAGCATTCCGTACACATTTAGCACGTCATACACTGTCGACAGACGTGTACGAGCCATTCGTGTTTTCTTCTCTGTATATGCAGTTCACCGTGACAAGCGCAGGTACGAGTCGCTCATCACAGCACTACGCCCTCGTAGGTCCCTGGGTCATAAGTGTCTGCCACTTTTACTACTTCCAATGCTCAAAGGCTGACACCGTTCCCACCTTCGTCCAGAACCTCGGCAACAACTATCAAAGTTCGTTTACTGCCATAATATGACCTAACCACGAGGCTCCGAGGGCCGCATTATCCACAATCCCTTTATGGTCTACAATAACAACCTCGGAAATGGTCTTATGCTGACTGCATTGTGGGCTGCGGAGGTATTGAGGCGAGAGCCTAGAGGTGTTTGGTCTCGGTAAGCTAAACAGCTGAGATAAATGATTTTATGTAAATTTCGATGAGGCATGTGGTGGAACCAGCTTGACAGTCATGCTTTGACGGGTCTCCTAGGAACTCGGAATACAATACTTCCAATGTTTACACACGCGTGTATGTGCGTGTAAATGATGCTGCTGTTCTCCATTTATTCGATTATAATCATCAGGGGATCCGCGACTGTTCTGGTGTTCTCTTACGAAGTTATCTTGGCGCGCAAGAAAAATGCCTCTCCGATTTGATACGGCTACAGTACCGTATGGATTTAGTGATAAGCGCTGTCTGTGTTCTTTTTTTTTGGATCCATTTATATCCCGGCTATGATAGTAGCGCTGTTTGTGTTCGACGGGTCGGGATCGATAGTGGAGCGTCGAGACTCATGTTACGGAAGGAAGGGCGCACTACGTCCAGAGTGCGGCGATATAGTGGATTTCACCAACAACAATGGAGCTGAACAGTTGTGGTGGAGACCGGCTGCGTAACAGCGCGCTGCAGTGATCCTTCCATCTTTGCGAAGGTCCCAAGAGACCGCAACTCTTAGCCCCCCTTCCTGGTGCCCGGACAGGAAGGCATGGCCATTTTGGAGGGCGAGCCTGTAGGGCTCAGATTTCGAGACGTGGTGCACAGGTCACTGGGTAGAGTTGATGTTCGACACGAAATGCTCGAACTGTTCGAACCGGGACCGAGCACGGCGAGGATCCTCGTGGATCGGCACATGTGGATGTGTGCGCGCCAGTGTGCGTGGAAATGATGGCGAACCACAGGCACGCATTCGCGTGGCGCACGCCCGCGTGCGCATACGCGCCGCATCCGCTGACGACGCGATCGTCGTCACTGAGTACTGAATCCATGACTGGCGCCTGTGGCGACGACGAAGGCGATCTGGTGACGCGACTCGGAGCGCACTTCCCGCGCTCCAACGCTCGATCGCGATCCCGACACGCAGAGATCGAGGTCCAACGACCGCGAACTGTCCATCGCCGTGCCTATTCTCTCAAGTTGCGGGGGTGGGTAGGTGGCAAGAATCGATCTCGACGGAGTGGCGGTGGAGCCGGAGCTACGTGGCGTCGTTGATCGTCACGACCTCGAGTCGCTTTTGGTCTCTTTGACGATGCGCGTTGACATTTACCGTAGCTGTAGTTGAACGACGTGCGAAGAGGGATCCTGGGACGCGTTATGGGAAAATCGATCTTTGCGGATGCCGCCAAGCCGAGGGGGAGTCTGTTCGTGGCAGTAACCATCTGATCACGGCAACACCACACCGCGTCCCAGTGCTCCATCATACAGGATCCGGAGGACGTGCACCGGATATTCAGGCTACGGGCTCTCGATTACCCTTGACAAACATTATGCTCCTTCAATTCAATAAATTTTTATGTGGTACTGGAAATCTCTAGGCCATTCTCGTCGCAGCGGGAGACCCTGACCATGAGGCCGTCAAGGTCGATTTATGTTCGCACGACGTACAATCCGGTCCGTCACAACACCGAGGGAGGAGCTGCTGCCCTTAATCCAGCATCTCCGCCTGTACCCGACCTGTGCACGACGCACATATGTTTCCGGTGAGCCGAATTGAATGGTAAACATGGGGCACGTGGATCTGCGCGATTAACCGTCCATCTGGGCGACCGCGGCACGTGTTGAGAAGTCGGCAACAACGGCAACAACCCACATATGGACCGATACCGTACAACAGGACAACCCGTAAAACGTAAGTCGTGCATTATTTTGGATGTAACAAAAAATACAGTAGTGGAGTAGGTTCTATAACCTGGATGCACAATGGGTTCTAAAGAAAAAAGATGTGATGGTCAAAATATAACTTCTCCTCGGACATTTCGTCATTTCATACACTCAGACGATAGGACTTGTCGTTTAGCGTTAAAGTTCCTCTCATGGACTCCAATTCGGGAAGGTGAATGACCCACTGTCCGTGTCTCGCATTATTTTCTCTTTGCTTCCTTTCCACTTCCCATCCTTCTCCGAAGTTGTTCAGACAGAGAATGGCGGAGAATGTGATGAAAAATCCTTCTGGTGGGTAAGCATAGTACCCCTGTGTTTCACTCTTATACTTTGTCACTTCATTGTGCTTTGTGAGGGAATTGCCATTCGGTAGATGTTGACTGAGGAGTCACCATCGAGATCTATTGCAGAACGCGCCCGAAACTCTGAATGAACGACCTTTTCCGCGACGGGTTTGCCCCCACAGGTAGAGCTTGAAATGGACATGAGGCTGTAGTCGGTGAGAAGACTTGCCTTTTACGCCCACGCGCGCGGACATGAAAATCGCGTGGCGGACGGCGCGCTTTCTCCGTGACAAATATGGTAGTATCCAGCCATGAGACAAGCTGCAAGCCGGATGAGGGTGCGGGGCGTAGGTACCCGTCCCACCTCAACACCATGCAGACAGAAATTGGCTGCTTACCTCTCCCAGGGTCGCGCAAACTCTCCAGTCAGCCGCTCCGCTCTCGGCGGAGCAAGCATGGAGCACAATGCCCTTCGTGAAGCCGAAAAAGTTGAGTTAGGGGGGAGGAAAAGAAAGTGGGCAGGCGAATAGGCGAAAACTCAAATAACCAGATACAGGTTTTGTCATACTGCCTGTCAGTGCCTTGAACATGTGTCATCGAAAAATGAATGTCTTTGCCCCACGAGAGTGCTGTGATGGTGACTGACTGTGCTTCCTGGGGTGACTTCTTGCTGACCTAGGTGATTGCGGACAGAGTATCGTGTTCCATAGTGTGGGCCTACACGCACCTGCAAAAACTTCAACGTCTGGCGGCCAGAAACGTTGTGTTTTCAAAGGACCCTGAGAATGACATCACGAGTGCGATCGGTTGGCATGACCTACACTGTCGTTCCCAAACATACAGTAGAGCTGAGAAAAGATGGAAGGCCACCAACGGGAGATCCCATTCTGGAGATATTGGGCAGGATACCGGAAGTGGATGACATATAGTAGAACTCCCGAGATCGAGGTGGTGATTAGTAGCCCTAAAAATCCCAACAAAGGTAAGGTGGTGAAAGACGACGGCTGTCCTCCCCTGAATGTGCCCTACAGGGAGTGCAAGCTATTTGGGGTGCCTCAGCCCTGGCACAATCACAATCAGTTTATGGTCCACATGATGTACATTTTCAGGCCTGAGACCGTACTGTTCCCGGTCATTCTGTTAGCATGGCACAAGAAGGGAAGAACAACAGAACCGTAGTTCAATTCAGACAGAAGCCAATGTAGTATCATGCGTGTCTTCGGAAAGAGAAAGGCCCGTCTAGTAGGCGCCGGGAAGCCGCCCAGGAAGAGAATACACCGCCTAGGCGACACCTATGACGCCGAGCCCAAGGCGATCACGCACTCAATAAAATATCAGAAGAGATGGAGGTTTGGAAGGTTTTCCAAGCAGGAACGGAATTCCGAGTTATCGGCATACGTTACAAGGTGGGACAAGCTTGACAAGCTTTCACTGTCAGGGCGGGCCGGAACCGGCAATTACTGTGGCGTCAGAGGTGTCAACAGAGAGATGCATACATACCTATTCTGTAAAAAGTGTGAACGAAGGCAGGAAAACCGTCGAGGTAAAAAGACCATGGCCCAACCTCACAAAGAAATCCGACATCTGACATCCGACCGAGAAAAGATCGAAGACCAAAATAGGAAGACACTGGAACACCGCGGTCACGTGGGTATTCGTGATAAGTTATCCGTTCACCAGGAAATAACCAACAAACGTATTCAAGCCGGCACCGCCTGGAAAGTCTATATCATACAAGGTGCTACAGTAATTCAACTTTGAAGGAGGCCTAGACCTTGCCTGGGTCCACAGATAAGATATTTTCCCAGTTGAATCCTTCATGACAGATGGTAGCGATGGACTGCTGTTGGCGTGGTTTCGAAAAGACCTACATTTCAATTTTTACTTTTCTCCATTCGTACAGAAGTTTGCCCTGGGACCATGACCTCGGAACCAGGAGATAATGACAAGCCTAACTTAGGAGGTTCGGTTGTGATAACTTACTTGTGCATCTGTTCTGATTGATTCAACTTGGGGACCTGATGTTAGGGCGGACGGGCAGGAACAAGGCCTAGCGCTGAGCAAGGAGGATCAGGGACAAAGTCGCGTAAACCCCCGAGCTAATTGCGAAATTCGCGCGAGGGGACGAACATGGGAGCTAACGTGGTTTTAGAGAGAGAGGAGTTGTATGGACCATCGCACGTGATACATATGTCCCACTTTTCTCTTCTCATTTGGTGTCGGTATTTCTTTCATGTCATGCCTCTTCCCCTCTTCGCAACAATGATATTCCGACAATTACTTTAGAGAAATGAAGTATTTGACATTAATATGTTACTTGAACGATAGAAGCTCTTGCGGACCGAGACCGTCCAGGCTTAGCGTCCGCTCTTCACCCGCATCGCGATATTTTTTCTCATGGTTGACATCTTCTTGTACGACAAACTCTACGCTGCACGTGGCCTAGTAACTCTTCCGGTAATCATTCCTTTTACTGAAAGAGCTCCCCGCCCTTCCGCCATCTTCAGGTTTTCTTCCACAGAGCGCTCGTAGCGCGTCAGAGCCCTGTACCTAACAAAATCCCGTAAGATCTGGAACGTGTCATCGCCATTCGCTCTCCTGGAATTGCTGGTCATCGGCCTTGGCAGCATGTTGCGCGGGTCCCTACTTTCTGATCCGTGGCACCTGGGTAAGGTCGAACCCGTGGAAATGGCTGCGTTGTACCGACTCAGGTAAACACGCTTGTCATGCTCCCTAATTTCCCGGGCTCCGAGGACCTTAAGAACCTCGCGCATCCCTGTCAAGCTGCATTAGCGTCTCCGCCCTCAACCCGTGGGCACGATGCATCCCACATTCCTTCTACCCACATTCTTTCACCTTGCGACTCTGCTCGCTGTTCTGCCTGTACGCCTATTCCCCCAGTCCTACGCCTTCGAACACACTCATGCTGATCACTTTGTTTATTCATTGCGTGACAGTTTATACCCGCGGGCGCCTCAGATCCTCATCGCAGGAGCCTTCATTATAATCAACTTCGTCACCACCGTCTCCACCAACGAGCGCTCCCTGCAGGATGGACGAGTCAAGGATGTTACTCGTGGGTTTTCGTCATGCTGTCCTTCTATGATAGAGCCCACGCTTAGTTTGCAATTAGGGACAACGTTGATGGAGGGCGCGCACTCACATCAGGAGGCTACGTGGACGCAACTGGTATGACGGTGGAGAGTTGCGTGAACTTCTGCGATGGTCAAAACTTCATCTATGCTGGTATCGAATACGCGCAGGAGTGCTGTGAGTACACGTTTTCACCGTGGTTCACGTCGTTTTGCATTCCCGTTCTTAACTCATCCTACGTTTTGCATATCAGATTGTGGAAATATCATTTCACATGGCTCAGCGAGTGTTGCGTCCTCGGATTGTAGTTTCGCATGTACCGGTGATGCGAGTGAGAAGTGTGGCGCCGGCAATCGTCTTAACCTCTATTGGAGTGGTGCAACCCCCCCGGCTCCACCTGCTGTCGTTCCAAGCGTTGGACTATGGAATTCCTTGGGATGCTATACGTACGTACATTCACTCTCCTTTTTTAGATGAAAGAAGATCACGCATATCTTTACTTTCGCAAACAGTGATGGCGCGCCTAGGGTCCTAAGCGTGGGAACAGCTGTCACTGGCGGTGCTTCCAACAACAGCGTTGAAAGTTGCACTGCTGCCTGCTTCGCGAAGGGCTACGGTTTTGCTGGTGTGGAATACTCGCAAGAGTGCTGTACGTTGATCAATTCCCTCTTTTGAAGGTTTTTTCTCTGATTGTGTCCTTTAGTCTTAAGACTGTGGTACCGCCATCGGTAGCAATGGTGCCCCAGCGGCGGCAGGTGACTGCAATATGGCCTGTTCGGGGAAGGGCTCTGAGTTGTGTGGTGGACCGAACCGCCTGAATGTGTACACCTACACTGGTACTGATCTTCCCCCGATCAACAATGGTGGAGGCGGAGGTGGTGGAGGCGCGCCTGTCTTCCCAAAACTCTCTGGTCTCCCGACAGGCTGGACATACAATGCATGCTGGGTGTAGGTTCTTTCTTGTTTCGGGAAAGATGATTTCTAAAACGGGAAATGACTCAGGGACAACGCGCATGGACGTATCTTCCAAACTCAGCTCGCGGATAACACAGCCCTAACAATCGAGAGCTTGCATTACCTCGTGCGCTGCCCAAGGACTTTACCCTCGCCGGAATGGAATTCAGTACCCAATGTTGTACGTATCATTTTAGATCGATTGTTGCGTCATGGGTTCAAGCAACGCACTCCCCTTCACAGTCTGCGGTAACAATCTTGTACAGGGCGCAGTTACATCCCCCGACGCTGACTGCAATATGGGCTGTGGTGGTAATACCACGTAAGCCTTCCCGTTTACTCGCGCAGAACCTGGAAAAACTGATGTGTTCTATATGAATTGCAGCGAGGCGTGTGGTGGACCGAATCGGCTGTCTGTTTATACTTCGACTGGTACCGTGACCGCATTCCCTGTGCCGGTACCGCAGACGACGGGTCTTCCCGGGAACTGGAAATATTCCCGGTGCTTGGCGTACGTATATGTGCGAACATACTCGCTGCTGGTGCTCACTATTATTCAATTACAAGTGAACCCGGGGCTGCACGCGTATTCCCGTACCAAATCATCCTCACAACCAATAACACAGCTGAAAACTGCCTCACTCAATGCTCAACGTTTGGATACTCTGCAGCGGGTATGGAATACGCTGATGAGTGCTGTACGTGATCTACTGCGTAGTAAAGCGTCGAACCTAAGCTCACGGATACGCGTGTTACATCCAGGGTGTGGCGATGTAGGGGATATCGCGGCCAATGGCGGAGTGACTGCGCCAGAGACGGACTGCGTACAGGCGTGCTCCGGTGATCCTTTGCATCTTTGCGGAGGTCCCCAGAGGCTACAGCTCTACCTTTGGGACGGCACCCTTACCACTTGGCACACACCTTCCAATATTGGTCGCTACGAGGTACGCACTTTTCCCCCGCGTGTACGCCTGTGCGGTGCTGAAGGATCATCAATGTAGTACTTCATGCCTGGGCTTATACCTCCGCTGCTTGCCACTGTTGGTGTCAACGGCAAAGTCTCTTTCCTCGAGAAAGGTGGCACGTCTGAGTTCCCCAACTCCACTGGCGCATACGAGCTCGACCTGAGCCTCGTCCCTGACTTCAATCACGCTTGGCGTGAGATGCACGTCAAATCGGACGTATTCTGCTCTGGTGCAATTGTCCTTCCCGATAAGGCTGCACGGATCCTGAACGTTGGTGGTTGGTCGCTTGGTTCGACATACGGTGTCCGACTTTATGCGCCCGATGGATCGCCTGGCGTCAATGGCACCAACGACTGGGAGGAAGATCCGGACAACTTAAAACTTCAGGTAGGTGTCGCGCACTCCACCTCACTTGCCACTTGTTTGTCCTAAAGGCGCTATTCTCGTACAGAGCGGACGTTGGTATCCGACCGCACTAGTTTTGTCCAATGGCAGCGTTGTCGTGGTGGGCGGTGAGACTGGCTCCAATGCCCCGGCCAACCCTACGCTTGAGATTCTCCCTCGCATTCCTGGTGGCGACACACAGGTGTTCCTCGACTGGCTTGATCGTACGAACCCCAACAATCTCTATCCCTTCCTTCATATTCTTCCTAGTGGTCTCATCTTTGCCGGTGCGTCGGAAACGTTCGATTTCAAAGTTCCGTTGTTGACATATTGTGACAGGGTACTACAACGAGGCACGCCTTCTTGACCCCGTGACCTTCGCCACGGTCAAAGTTCTCCCCAACATGCCCGGTTCCGTCACGAGCTTCCTCGCTGGTCGCACGTACCCATTGGAAGGCGCTTCGGTTCTTTTCCCCCAAACTGCTCCGTACCACGACCCGATTACCATATTGATCTGCGGTGGCTCCAACTTCGGTATCGCTCTCGACAACTGCGTGTCCATCCAACCTGAGGCTACCAACCCAACCTGGGTTATCGAACGGATGGTTCGTACAGCACATCTCGTTTCCTACTTAAGCACCGAATTGACGCGTCGCTGTTTAGCCCTCGAGGCGTGTCATGGCTTGCATGGTTGCACTCCCCGATGGCACATTCATGATCATGAACGGTGGGCAAGCAGGTGTCGCTGGTTTCGGCCTTGGCGCCGACCCGAACCTGTCTGCGCTGCTCTACGACCCCACGCAGCCCGTCGGCGCACGTATCTCGATTCTCAACACCACAACTATCCCACGGATGTACCACTCTGAAGCCACGCTCCTCCCCGACGGCCGCGTGCTCATCTCAGGTTCGGACCCGGAGACTCCTGGGCTCCCCGAAGAACTTCGTCTCGAGGTCTATATCCCTCCATACCTGAACCAGGGCTTCACCCAGCCCGTTGTGACCATCCCGAACAAGGACTGGGCATACAACGGCCAGTACCAGATCAACGTGCAGCTGTTCCATGGATCGACGTCCGGCATGAAAGTCTCGCTTGTTGCGGCCACGTCGAGCACGCACGGCAACACCATGGGCGGCCGTACCATCTTCCCTGCCTTCTCGTGCAATGGTAATACTTGCACTGTCACCGCCCCGCCAGACGCGAAGGTGTCGCCGCCAGGATGGCATCAGCTGTTCATTCTTGATGGTCCAACCCCCTCGCACGGCGTGTTCGTTCGCATCGGAGGCGACCCTGGACTGATCGGCAATTGGCCTAATCAGGCTGGATTCCACCCTCCCGGTGTCTGATTCACATATACCATCCCCATCACACGCGAATCGCTAACCTGAATACCTTGCGTTTCTTGTTTGTTTACTTTTTTCCCCTCGTTTGTTCATTCGGTCTTTTCTCGGACTTGATTTGGCGCACTCTTCGGACACTCTTATGGAGTTTTGTTTTTTATGAGTGAAATATTGTTCTCGTTGACTTTTTTCGGTTGGTGACTTGTCGGTCGGAAGGATACTTATCAGCTAAGCCGTACTGTCGTTACTCTGTTGGATAGATACGTAGTCGCAGTACTGTAGTCAATTGTATATACCTCTGCCGAATCGGAACTCCATCTTTCTCTCTCACTGCCTATCATCGAAGATGCTCGACACTCATTACTCCTGCTTCCCTTGTTGTGTCTGCGGACCTTAAGTATTAACATGAGGGTCCAGAGATCGATTTCGAGATTCCAGTTTCGGGGCAAGTCGAACGCGGAATTACCAAGAGCAATGACTTCTGTGATCTGTACTGTACCACATCGTTAAGTTGGGGTACAAGCTTTGAGAGGAATGTTTCGCATTGTTTACAAGAGACTTAATGAAAGAAAGGGACTTCTCATTCATATGAATCGTGAAATAGGTCTCCTATTGTTTACTGCAAAAGGCCACGGGCCACACATAGTTATTTGAAGTGAAGTGCTACACAGTGTTCTGTACCCGAGGAATGGATTCGAATATGTCTCGTGAAGGACGACGATCGCAGCCGTAAACCGAGCTCCAGAGACCCAACGACGGAGAACCGCGTCCTGCGCTGGCTGCCCGACTCGGCCGTATCCCACATCTGGGCTGTGTCGAATGAGCTTGGAAATGCCGCCATGTCGCGCAGACTACATGCGATCGGACGCTGTATCGACCCTGCGCATCGCGCGTCGGTCATAGCACTTGAATATTATTAGTCAGCAGAGAAAAGATCCCCGCACAAGTGGAGATAACCAACAAAGTGAACTTACGCGATGTACGAGCGATGTTTGGGGGGAGTAGATGGGGGCTGGAGAAGTAGAAGACAATCAGCTATGTAGATTTATTACGTGAGGCACAGGCGATGTTTGAGGGTGGTGGAGAGGACTGGCTTCGAGTACTGCAGCAGAAGATGGTCGGCTAAGGACGATAACGAAATAGCAATGGCAACGGCTTACGCGACCGACCATGGGTTCCGGCATCAGGATCTCCAACTTGGACCTTGTATAGTTCACACCTATCTCTCGGTACGGGTAATGCAGCCATAGACAATATTCCTCCCTTTTCCCATCATAACGAAAAGGTGGATCATCTCGTACTGTCAGTGGGGATCAAATGCCGTGTGCCGCCTCCACCGTCCGGTGGTCGGCCTCACCTCACAGGACCCACTCTTTCTCTGGCAGCCGACGACGACGAACGGAGACTTGGTCCCCGTAATCTTAATACGACACTGCAGTGTGATGCGGTGAGAACAACTACTCCGGTACCTACGGGGCTACTTTGCTTCGCTTCGGTTCTTCCTTTGTCACGATGCGGTCATGTTCTGTAAGCGAAGGCCTTCGTGATAATGAAGAGTGTTAATTCAAAGCACCAATGGGGACGTTAGTCACATTACTGCACAAACGAGAACGGAACGCTTCGGGCTCGTTCTGTTATCAGCATCGATTGCAGCCCACCACGGCAGCTGGCTAGCTCCTGCCATCCGCGCAATCAGCCCACTCTCAAGATGTCTCGACGTGAACCAAAATGATGATGCTCCCATTTTCTTCATCATTTTGATATAATCGAGTGACCTTTGTCGTCGTCCAATGCCGGTCAATCGGATCGTGATTTGATAGATCGTCGCGATAGACCCTAATAATACACTTCGTCGAGCGCGCGTCTCTCTCTACATTTTATTTTGCGGCGTTTGCTCCACTACGACTTCACCTACAAATTGGCACAATCGACCCCCCCAGCCAATTTAATTAATTGATCAATCAACCATCAGTCAATCATGGTTGGCAGGGTTTTAGCCACGCACCTTCTTTCTCCACCGCCTCCTCCGCCAACACCGCACCAACAGCCGCAATCACCTCTGCATGCACCTCCTTCCTTGCCGCCACGACCCCAAAGTTCTCGCCAAGCGTCCGCCCAAGCCCAAAGTCCAGCTGGCGCCCCCGATAATCCGAAATGACGCCACCGGCCTCCTCAACGAGCAGCGACCCCGGCGCATGGTCCTACCCCACCAAAGTTCACTAGGGAGAAGACGGACACGAAGTACGTATTTCACGCACCCAGATCTTCTCCTGGTAGCCCCGGGCGACAGGCAGACGCATGTACACGCCGCCGCCGCGCGCGAGCGCGCCGTACTTGGCCTGCGAGTCCATGCGCACCGGCGTGGCGCGCACACCGAGACGCGCGGCGACGCGCGCGTTCGTGTCGAGCGCTGCGTGGGCCTTCTCGACGGACTCGAGGAAGTGCAGGTCGTGCAGCGCCAGACGCGGCATGTATAGCCGCTGCGTGTTCGGCGGGTCCGTCGTCGCGCGGGGCGAGAGCGGGAGCTGGTGTGCGCCGTGCCCGCGCACAGCGACGAACAGCGCGCCTTTATCGTCGTCGTTCGTCGTATCGGTGGCCGTGGGGAGGTTCGGGCATCCTATGACGCCGAGCTCGACGCGCGCATCGACGAGCAGCGCGAGACAGACCGCGTATTGCCCTCCTCGAAGGAAGCCCTTCGTCCCATCGATCGGGTCGAGCGTCCACATCCCTAATCCAGTCAGAAAAATGTGTGTCAGGAAGTGAGAGACGTATCGTACGCCCAGTCCGCCCGCCGACATGGGACCCGCGATCGATGGCGCCCAAGAGCGCATCGGCGCCCCAGCGCCTTCCGAGCCCCCATTCCGCACGCTCACCGGCATGCTCATGCGCCGGCTGCGCAAGGACGTCGTCTGCAAGTTCGACGACGCGCGCGCGCAGAGCATCGCTCTCGGGCGTCGCGGCGCGGAGGTCCGCAGCATCTTCCTCGCCGACGATGGGGTCGTCCGGGAACGCGTTGGATAGTACGGTGTTGATGACCGCCTGTGCGGCAAAGTCGGCCACTGAGAAGTGATGGGTTGAGGGGGCGCTCTATAACGATGGCCATGGGGGGCCCCGCGCACCGGTTACGGGACTCTTGTCGCCCTTGACGAGGGTCTCGCCTGCGACGAGCTTGTTAAAGACGGTTGTGGTCAACGAGCATGCCCGTCTCACAGCGGCGATTGCGACTTGCTGTTCGAGGAGGAACGGTGCGGCCATGGTATCAGCCAAAGCCAAACTAAGTATGTCGAAGGCAGACCCGAATTATATATCACGTGACAGTCACAAACGATCACGAGACTACGACGCGTCGCGCTCTCACGACTAACGGATTATTACATTAATGCGCGCACCGCCTCCAGAAGGAACAATAAAGGCACAGACCGGATGTGGCGAGCTTGTAGGTAGTACAAACACAACACGATCTGTGCAAGCGAGAACAGGACATGGATATAGAAAGAAAGAAAAAAAAAGTGGAAACAGAACAGAGCAGGTTGCTTGTTATTGGACAATTGCATGAGTAATGCCGGTACGATGGGGTAAGGTAACACAGATGCAAAGCTACGATGCCAGAGGAGAGAAGTGCATGATGAAAGGGGGAAAAGGGTAAACATATGGATGGGTAACGGTCTATCCTCGATAATTAGCGAAATATGGGTGCACAAGAGCACGTTTCGCGGAAATTCGTCGGGCGCTGTCGTATGCGAGAGTTTGCTATGGCGAGACAATTCAGCTACCGAAAAAAGATTGGAAGAAGTAAAAAAAAGTACCTTTAGTAGATCGATACCGGCCTCGTCTAGATAAGGAACTTGCTCAGCGAGCTCTTGCGCTGACCACTGTGGGAACGTAGGCTTGTAGTCGGGCAGCTGCTTGACTCCCGGCCATGACTCTTCGTTCGGCGTGCCAAGTACCCTACGCGTCAAATATATCAACGATCCATTCAACTAGGAGCGTAGGACCAACCGGAAGATCTTGAAGATTTGGTCGATTTCAGAGTCACCTGGGAATAGTGGTATACCACGCATGACCATTTCTGCAAAGATACATCCAACCGACCACATGTCGATGGCGGTTGAATAATGACGACCACCGAGTAAGACCTCAGGCGCACGATACCACAACGTGACGACCTATCATTCCAACAGACATGTCAGTGCCACGCGGAGTTTCTGGGGGGCTCCGTGGAGCCAGAAATAGTGTACCTCATGGGTGTACGTGCGCATGGGAATTCCAAACGCGCGCGCAAGCCCAAAATCAGCTAGTTTTAGATTGTTTCTCTTGTCGATGAGGAGATTTTGCGGCTTGAGGTCACGATGCAGGATCCGGTGCGAATGGCAGTACCGTAGTCCCGAGGTCAGCTGGTGTGTGAATTTCTGCGGGAGTAATCCCCAATCAGCATTGTATCATAGGAACTGGAATGGTGCATTCCGGGGTAGCATTCGCGCCGGGCGTAGCAACCGTTTGAGCCTGCCAGATGTGGCAGTCACGTGATGAATGCGCGCCGGGACAAGCAATAATCAAAATCAAGCGAGACCAGACACAGACAATCGATCCCGAATATCTGGATCCGGAGTAAAGGGTGGCACACCGCATAACAACCCTGTCAGCGCCGAGTGTGTCCGGCGGGCACACACACCGACGAGCCGATTAAGGGGGACATATCGGCATTGCGTACAGTGAGTGGCGTGCACACAGGTATTGACGGGGAGGGAGCAAGATGGGGAAAAACAGAAAAAGAAAAATGGTTTACACACCTGGCAAAGCTCGAGGGAGATCGGCGTGCCCTGGGAATTACCAGCTTCCATGTAGCGCTTCAGATCGACGTCAAGGAACTCGAACACGAGATAGAGTTTCTGATCCGCGTGCACGATATCCAGTAACCTACGTGGCCGGGGGTGATGCTCGTTAACCGCCGCCAACAGAACAGCGCTGGAGCACGCAAAACGTGCATACCGGACAATATTGTCGTCCTTGAGCTCCTTGAGGAGCGAGATCTCGCGAATGGCGGTGCTAGGCACGCCCTCGTCCTCCGCTTCGAGCCGGATCTTCTTCAGCGCCACGATCTGGTTCGTGCTGACATCGCGCGCCTTGTATACAACACCGTACGTGCCTAGAGAGAGCGCCCAATATAAAAACGCACCAAAGGGCAGAAAGAAAAAAAAACGACGACGACCGCGGCAGCGGCGTTTGTGAGCACACATACAAACACGCCCTGGTAACCCCCGCGGCGGAACGCACCTTCGCCTGTACGTACGTACGTCAGCATTATCGGCGGCCGCAGAGGGGGGAGGAAGAAAGCAGGTGATGAGCGAGCAGCCAAGGACGAGATCGAGGAGACGCGTGTACGCACCGACTTTCTCGATCTTGGCGTAGCTGGATTGTGGGGTGGTGCCACCGCGCGGTGTGGATATAAGTCACAGGACCACGGGGCAGGCGGAGAGGCACGCACCGATCCATTAATCAGGGGGATATTTGTTAACGCGTTGAGGAGCGCTGAGTCGTGTTGTGAGGGTGGGTGGTGGTGGGTGGTTGTGGGTAGCGGTTAGAGGGAGAAGTGCGATCGAAGAAGAAAAGGTTGTGATGGAGAAGCAGTGTTGCGCGCGGGTGGACAGAAAGGGTAATTCACGCGAGGCGATCTTGGGACACAGCGAGTCTGTGCTCGTGCTCGTTCTTGGCGATCGCTCGTGTGAGGGAGAAGAGAAAAACGGAGTTATGGGTGAGTGGGCGAGAGACGGAAGCTTTTTATGAGGAGGAAAGAGAGGGAGAGATGTGTCCTCGCTCGGTCGGTTTTGTGTTGAGATTACTTAATCTTCCATTAATCACTCCATCAAGTAAGGTCAAGTCAGGTCAAGTTAACATCTACTTGGGCCGCTTCGTTGGTAATAATTGCATGATTGAGAAACAATTGTGCGGCTCTCTTGCCGCACGCTGACAGCGCCTAGAACTCGCTCATGCTTGCAAGCGCGTCATTAACGTACATGCGAGCAATGTACGTGTATTTATATTGTACATTTGTACATCTCGCTGCCCTATCTGCGTGTCTTCTCCGCCAACGATGGATGATCTCATATCTTTCCTTCCTCGGTGAGTGCGCACAAGGTAAACGCAGAGGCAAAAAGTTCTCCCCGTCGCCCACCCGCGCTTCGCAAGCGGGAAAGGCGGAATGGAACGTCGCCCAAGAGGCGAGTTACGCACGATCATTCACTCGTGGGTCCTTGTAGGCGCCGAGAAGGCTGCAGGCGGTCAGCGCTCAAGTGCATTATGACGGAATTATCAGCAATATACTCCGCGATCAACTGGCGTATCCCACACAGCCTCAGCACTTAAAAATCGCCTAGTCATCAAGCGGAATGAACCTGGCCTGCTATTCCCAAGCAGCTTTACTGTAAAAGCACAGAGGCAGCCAGCCACGGGACGACAATTAGGCACAAGCGCGCGTGCCACACCATATCGGCCATTGATCGCATTGCGATTGCACGAAACTTACATGATACAACAAACGACACCTTTTTTTGTTTATATTTTCCTTTTCACCGTCGTAATGGCCGCCGGGGGCCCTCCTACTCTTGCGTCATGTAGGTCGCGGCCACGCCATATCTGAATCTTCTCTCCGCCGCGCTTGCGTCAGATCGACGTACTGTCCCGGCCACGGTTCTTCGCCTATCAACTGCTGCATTAGCACCGCGGCCGACAATATGAAACCAGGGAAACCGAAGAAGGGAACAATATCGACGAATGGGAACTGGGGCTCCCCCCCTCCTCCTCCTCCGTCCGCACTGAGTGAAGCTTCCAATCACACACGACGTGATTAGATCAGCACCCTAGTGGGTGGAAGGAGGCCAAAAGGGGTTACACCGTTACATTCAGGCCACGTCGACCCTTGTCATGTAACACGCCGCCGGAGATTCCTCTGGAAGGAAATGCTAGGCAATAGCGTGATGCGGAATGCAGACGGAAAAGGACGATTTGCCGAGGGAGGAGATAGGGCATGAAACGCACTCCTATCGATAATATTAAGTTCGCCCCCGTCGTCCTCCTCTTCGTCTTCCTCCTCTTGTGGGTTCCACCGGTCCTGCAGTGCAGCCTTGGGATTTTTTGCACGGTCCACTGCGAGGTCGGCCAACATCCGCGCCGTCGAATCTTCTTTTTGTTTTTGCAGTGTTGCCTCGCGCTGGGCACGCACGCGTGCAAGCTCAGGAAGATACTCCCTGCGCAGGAGTCGATCAATAGGCTCAAGGCGGCGAAAGGGTTTGGGGTACAGACTTTTCGTATTCCTCGCGAGAAGCTTCCACGGCTTCGAAAAACTCGGAGACGCCCTCACCCGTCAGGCTTGACACGCCTACTGACTGTGAAAGTGGGACATTACGGGGGGTATGTGCGGTATTGCAATGAATGCGAACCTTGAGGTGCTTGTAGAACTCATCTAGAACCAGGCTCATGCTGTTCATGAGGCTGTTCATGTAGGTCGGTGCGCCTTCGTCGTCGGTCGTGCTTCGATGCGTCGCAAGCGCCTCTTGGAAAGTCTCAAAGTCTTGCATCCAGTTGAGTGCAAAATCGTGGGGCTGTGCATCGATCTTGTTGAAAACGACGATAAAGGGAAGCTTGGTCTTGTAGAGTATACTGTGAAGTATGAGCGACGCTAGAAACGGGAGAGAAGTAGAATAAGGAGCGACACGGTGTCCTCTAGAAAACGAAAGAGAGTCCCACAGCGCGACTAACAGCCAATTGGAAAAGAAAAGAGAGAGAGAGGACCCAAACTAGAATGACATACCTACACGCATAGAGCATATTTGACATAAACGTCGCAGGGGCCGCAGCACGTGGTGTGTCGACAATGTATGCAATGACAGTTGGGAGAGAGGACGCGACTGCGTCTGTGATGATTGCGCCTGACGCGGACCAAGTAAATATCTCGATCTGACCCGGTGTATCAACGATCACATAGCTGGGTGGAGGGTGAGCGACAACAAGGAAAGGTAGAGGACGATGGGCGCACTCGACAGACTCTGCACGTTTCTCGACGAGATCGAGAACCTGGTCGAACTTGGTGGTGAAGAGGTTGAGCGCGGTGAGGATGGCGCCGTTAGGGCCCAAGTTGTATCTTTGGGGGACAGCCTCAGCTGGGCGGTTGTGCGGCGCGGAAGAGCTGCTACTGCGCACTGCTTCATGACCTCATGGTAGTCCACCGTGTCTCGGATGTCGATGTTTGCCTCGAAGGGTACGTTGGTCACCGCGGGGTCGAGGTTGAGGACATAGGGGGGTGCAGGGGGCGTCTTTGCGTGTAGATGTGCATTTATACGCTGCACAAAGGTAGACTTTCCCGAGCCAGCCATTCCAATGGCAATGATACAAACCGGTTTCGTTGCTGACATGGTCGAGGAGAAGCGTGACTGTGTGTGTGTGACTGTGACCTAATAAGAGCGATAAAGGGGAGTCACTGTGCCCTAGCCTAGAGAGACCCACACACTCACATCACATCCACCCACTCGCTTTGCTCTTTCACCGCTGCTGTCATGGACGACGATATCCAGTTCTTGGGAATGGTGTCTCCCGTCTCCCCTCACAAACCCTATGTCCACCCTTCTCACCCCCCCTTGCGGCCCCCGGCGTCGGGTGCGTCTACTAATGCCCCGCAGACTGATGGTGCCATCATTCGTATCCTGACATACCCACTCATAGGAATAATGCTCGTCATCCCAAAGACAGGCGACGAGCCAACCCAGACCCTTCGCTTCCTCAAGTCCCGCTCCACCGTCGTCCATATCGGTCGGGCTTCCTCCTCTCTAGTTGATGCAGAAAAGTCTCCAGATACCATCCAGTTCCGCTGCCCGGTCATAAGCCGCCGTCATGCAAAGCTCATGTTCTCATCGGGACACGTAAGCCCTGTTATTCCCACTCTATCATCTCAAGTACTGATTGATGCCCCCCTGGCCGATTTCATACCCATATATGCATAGGTTTACATCGTCGACCTTCACTCCCATCATGGCACGCACCTTCTCAGAAGGGACGAAATCGTCTCTCGTCCAATTCTCCCCGATGTCCCGATCGTCCTTCAGGACGGCGATACCCTCACCTTTGGCAAGGCCGTCGGCAAAGAACCCTATTCAGTTTCTCCGATAACCGCCAACGTGATGCTCATCTACGACACGGAGGCCGTCCCAGCGTCCCCAGTCTCCCCGCCGATTATCTCTCTCGTTGACTCCCCACCGAGTCCTACTACCCCAATCAAGGGCAAGCTCCCCGTCGCGGCTCCGAAGTCTTCCTCTTCTGGGCGCTACGGCTGCTTCGGCCCGCTCTCCCCTTCCTCTCGATCCCATTCCTCTCCCGGGTCCTCAGAGGAGGATTTCTCCCAGAGCGATCATGACGGAGAGGAGGATGAGGAAGACGAGGAAGACGATTATCCGGATCTGTCAGAGGACTATCCTACAACGTCGTTCGGAGGTCACGGTCAGGCGCAAAGTGCGGGCGCTTGTTACGCGCCTCTGCCATCCCTGCAAGGCCTCGGCCTGCTTGCCTCACGCCATGTGATGCATCACGCCCCGTATATGCACGCACACGCCGCTCACACGCATTTGAACATGCATCCCGCACAACCGCTCGGCCTCGAACGTAGGTCCTCTCTCGAGCTGTGGTTCGATGGCCATCAGAGAGTCCCGGCGTTAAACCCCGCTAACGCGAGTCATGAAATCGGTGCCGAAGAGCCCATGGACATCTCCTCCCCTCCCACTCCTGCGGTTGCGAACCTCTTGCATGACGTCCCCGAGGAGGTCATCGAGGAAGCTCTCGCATCTGTCGTGCAGACCGAAGCGCATGTTAATCCAGCTCCTGAGGAGCCGCCCATCATTGGGGCGTATCCGGGATCGCCGATTCGCTGCGCCGTCGTGTCGCCTTGGGAGGAGGATTCAGAGGACGTCCAGGATGAACCCCAGTTCGAGTTTGTGCCTGACGGGGTTCTTGGGCATCAGCAACAGCAGCAGCGGTCCGAGCCTGAGTCCCGGTCGCAGATGGAGACGGAGAACGCGGCTGAAGGAACTCCCGCGTTATCTGTGATTGCGCAGGCTTCTGAGAGCGCCGAGCACCTCGCTGAGGATGCCGCTTCGGACATCGACGCGGATGGTGAAGCTGATTTGGACGCCACCCCTCCCGCAGGAGTGTCGACTTCTTTCGAACCAGCTCCACTCGTCGTGCCTACGGCCGTTGCTGGACCATCATCCACCGACACGCCTGCTTCTGCCGCCATCAATACGTCAGGCATGACCATTGACGCGCGCCTCTCGTCGCTTGACGAGGCGCTCGTCAACCTCTGGGTACGATTTTCTTTTCACTTCTCAGTGTCATTGTTACCGACCTGCCAAACCGAACAGGGAAACGTCCTGCGTATGCAGATCGCGCACCGCAAGACGCAGACGGACCACAAGCTACTCTCTGACCGCACCGAGGCGCTCGCATCCCGCCTCGACGCCGCGCAGGCCGACCTCCACAGTGCCCTGCGTGTGAACGAGGACGCCAAGGCGCTCCGCACCCGCGTGCAGGCTGCCGAGGGCCTCTTGGCGGAACTGCAAGGACGCCTGTCGTCTGCAGAGGCGGCAGTCGCCGAGGCTAAGGCCCAGGCCGAGTCGGCCGAGTCTCGAATGGCAGCAGCAGCAGCGGAGCAGGCGGCGGCGGCGGCGGCGAACGTGGTTACCACCGAGGTAAGTCCATGCACGCACGCGCCCAGCGCGCTGGGCGCTCATACGGCGCAGTCGGAGGATACCACGCCCTCACGCAAGCGTAAGCGCGGCGACGACGACGCTGTTGAAGAAGAGGCAGAGGACGACGAAAGAGTACGGCCGTGCTCTCAGCCTAGGAAGAAGCGCGCGCGCCGTTTTGCGTTGGCGGCGATGCACACGGCTGCGGCGGCTGCTGTTGGTGCTGTGGCGGCGTGGTCCGCTCTGGCGTTTGCGTGAGGTGAGGAGCGGAATTAGAGGTTCGTATCGCCCTCAATTTTGGCGAAAATTTGTTGTTTGTCGTCGTCTGTATCGCCTTTGGTGGGTAGAGCCCCCCAGACCGAGCCAACCGTGTGTTGCATCATTATCCGGACTCGTTCCTGTCTCATCTCATCTCATCCCCAATCTTTTTTTCCCTTCTCATTCGTTCCTGTTCCACCCCATTTTTTCTTTCTTTCTTTCTTTCTTTCTGCGATGGTGTGTGTGTGCTTGATGAAGTGTGTCCAATGGTCTGCGTATGTATGTATTCTATGCCGTTGTACGGGAGAACGAAAGAAACAAGGAACTAAAATGATGTTTTTCCATCGTTGCCCTCGTGACCATGATTGCATGATCCCCGACGTTGCCATATAGGGCTGTGATCGGGTGGTGCAAGGCTGTGACATCAGTGCTTCAGCGGATCCAAGTAATAGGAGATGCGCGCATACAGAGAGCAACACTGTATTTCAAGATGATATATACGTACGGACACTCGCCCCCCCCCCCTAACTACTACAACTCTATTCTATACTCATGCATAAATTGTACGTCCCTTTTCTTCTCGTAACCCGTCCGTTATACTCAACTCTTAGCGTCCAAAAACAGAATCGATCTTTTATTCGTGCGTCCTTAAACCAGCTCTAATAGCCCACTCACTCACTCACTCACACACGCCAGACCGTCGCATTCGTCATAGGCTCAGTCCTCGTCATCGCCCTCCTAGTCCGCAAATGCAGCGCCGCCGTCGACGCCACCAAATCCTCGTGAGTACCTTTCCTTCTCTCCTCTCATCACCCCCCCCTCACACACCCCCTCCTTCCAACAAAGACTCGAAAAGCGCGGCTGGAAAGTATCCAGCCATAGCGTCTCGGTACCCATAAGCAAACGCGCGACGCTGCTCGACCGCGAGCACTACCTCGACGCCACCCAGCGGTTCGTGTCCTCCATTTATTGGTTGACTTCGGTGTTGATTTTTTGTGTGTGTTAGGGGGCTGTCGAAGGCCGCTCATGCGTCCACGTTTGGAGGCTCGCCGCATTTGGCCGGCGAGCCTGCGCCCGCGGTCCGGTGCTGGAGTGCAGGTGCTGCGGACGAGGAGCACAAGCACCACCGCCTGCACCTGTTCAAGCGGCATCGTGACGCAGACTGAAGCTACAGTTTCGTCTATATTTAAATCTTCTGCAAAAACAGAAACTCCGTATTTTATTCGTTATTTTTCTTTATTATTTTCGACGGTTCGTAAAACTCTGTGTATAACATGTTCATACAATACAACACGTTTGAAGGACACTCCCTATACATTTGTTGGCACCTCATGAACTTATCTGCCGTCGACCTCCATCCCTGAGCCGACAGCAGCAGTAGTAGCAGCCCGCTCGCGCTTCCGTCGTGCTTGTCGTTCCGCGCGCCGACTGCGCACCGCAATAGCCGCAGTGGGGATCGAGGCGCTGCGCACAGCAAGTCGTCGTAGCCTCTTCGGCGCGCGAAACGCAGGGTCTGGTTGGTCGCCGGCGACATCCGAGGAACCCGGATAGTTGGACGGTGCAGGCGAGTGTGCATGTTTGCGTGAGCTCCTCGTCGTGTCCGGTCTGCAAAAGGGGGCGTCAGGTCACTCACTCCTTTTTACCAGGCAGGCTGAGGATAAAAAAAAAACGTACGCTAGACCGTCGTCGTCGTCGATCTGCATGCCCCCGCGCGACTCGTCCTCGACTTCCATACCCGAATACGTAGCGTCTTCGGCTGCCGGCTCAGCATCCATCATCGCCTCGGCGTCCGCCTCGCCAAACAGGCCCTCCAGGACGAACGGCGCGCCCAACGCGCCCACGATCTGCGCATTTCCGGTCATCTCGGCGCCCGGTGCGATCTGCTGCGCGGGGCCGGGCACCGTGGACGGCACGTGTGCCGCGTGTAGCGCGGGCGGCTCGGAGAAGAAAGGTATTTTGTGATGATTCCAGTCGACAAGCACTTGGCGCGCCGCGGCGAGGATGTCGGGTGTTCCGCCCTGAGTGTGAAGGTTTAGTTAGTTCGAGAGGAGGGAGAGGGGGAGGGACGGACGGACTCGGAGGAGACGGCCGGTGCTTAGCGCGAGCATCGTTAGGAATTCGAGCGCCGTGTTGAACGAGGGCAGGTTGTAGATCTTCATTAGCTTTTCGACTTGGGTGCGCACGAGGATCTCCTCGACTTTCGGTGGAGAGGTGTTGGAATGGAGCTCGGATGGGAGAGAGAGAAAGGGCAGGAACGTACCGACGGAGATGGGATCGTCGACATCCTCCGGTTTGACGACGTTACGCAGGAGTACAGACGACTCGTTTTGGCCCTGTATGCCCTCATCGTCGTCAAAGATGACGCCAGGCGAGTCGACGATCCGCAGCCCGCGCTCGAGCTGAATAGACTGCAGCTCTTTTGTATGTCCCGCTTGCCCAGCTACAGCGCACACCTTCCCCATACGCATCTCAATACAACTGACTGCCGAGGAAGGGGACACCAAAAAAAAAAAAAAAGGTGCCGACCTTGGCACGCTTGAGCGTATTGATCAGGCTGCTTTTGCCAACATTCGGGAAGCCAACAACGCCGACGGTCATGCTCTGCGCCGCGCTCGGCTTGTACGCCTTGAGCAGGCGTAGGAGCGCCGGCGCAGTACCAGAGGAGAGGTTCGTGCGTTGGTGCGAGCCCGCGGAGCGGAATGGCAGCGTCGGGGTCGTATGACGGAGGTGCTTCAGCCACGCCTGTGCATTCTCTCGCGGCACCAGGTCTAAAAAATCGATTATGGTAGTGGAGTGTGGAGAGAGAGAGTATTGGACAAACGCACGCACCGATCTTGTTGAGCACGAACACGAGCCGCTTGCCCTCACCCTCGCGCCGACGCACCTCCTCCTCGACCAGCCGACTGCGACACCCAGCCGGGTCACGCGCGTCCAGCACGAGCAGCACGACGTCCGCTTCTTCGACGACCTTGTGCAGCGCGCGTATATAGTGCCGGCGCAGCTGCTCCTTCGTCGTCGTCTTCCCGGTCCCACCACCACCACCACCACCAGCCAGCTCCGACGCATCAGCGGGCGTCACGGCGGCGGCGGCGGAGGCTGCTAGCTGCGCGAGCGAGGAGAGCGTCGGCTCTGACGCCATCGTTACGTCTCCGTGTGGGGGGTCGCGCAGTGGGGACTGGGCTTGGCTGGTCAGAGAGTCGGGGCGGCGAGGGGAGGGGGACGTACGGAGCGTCTGCGCTGTATTTCTGCGCTGCGGACTTTGAGATCGGGAAGGCGCGGCACGCCTGGGTCTTTCTTGAGTTCTGTGTCGGTTGCGGTGTTAGCTGTTGTGTGTTCCTGCCCGAAAGATGAATTGGATGGGTACTTGATTTGAGGGGCAGGGTTGGCTTTTTCACTTCTGTTTGAAAAGGTTACAGGGTCTGAAGTAAAAGATTGTAATATTTCTCACTGTTTCTTCCCATGATGAATCGGCGTCAGTGGGAGAGTGTAAGATAAGTCGGCCTCCGTAAATCTCTACAGACTCGGACGCGTGAGCCCGCAGTCACTGGGGTCCGGTCCGGTCCGGATGCTGAAATCCTCTTGAACTATCATTGATATCATTGCGTCATCACTATGGTTGAAATCTGTCTAGACGTTGACGGTTCTCAACGTTCCTTCCTCTCTATTCCCTTCGATGATATCGGGAGGTTATCAATCCGCCCTTTCAAATGGCTGCGATATGTATTGTATTGCATTTGTGGAGCTCGCGGTGATCTTTCTGCGGAGCACGGCGGCCCTCCAGTCGACTATGACAGCACCGAGTTGGCTGATGATGATATATACTTCTATAGACCTTCGAGTAGGTTCTTTTTACATGTGAGATCGTTGCTCACCGCCCACTTCTCCAGGCCGATGTATCTTCGTCGATTACGAAGGTTTAAATGGCACAATGACATCTACTGATCGGACACCACGCCGCAACCATTTCAGACGGGAAATCATGGACCGAGATGGTGAGCTCTGTGTCATCACACGAGATGTGCCAGAATGTTGCGACGCAGCACATATTATTCCAATGAGCAAAGGCGATGAGGTAACAAATAATGACTATGATCATCAATATGCTTCCTAAATGATGGTCTCTTCTAGTACATTCTTACGGTTGTCCGAGATCGTTGGCCCCTTTATGAGAATAAGGACCCGCCACCTGTGATTCGTATTCATGACGTTGAGAATGGTGTGTTTTTGGCCAAGCACTTGCATGCGAAACTTGGTATAGGAGAAGTTGCCTTCTTGAAGGTACGAAATTTTGGCAGTTCCTGTTTAGGCGCGTTTATAATGGTATTTTAGACGCCAAATTACGGACTGGATCCCACCGACATTCCGAGAGTCGAACCCTCTGACAGAGAAGGTCCCGTGCCCACGGATCACCTTACCCTGCATCGCTTGGCGATGCCTCCTGAATATAACCCAGCCGCGGCTGAAACTCTCAGGAGGACAGGAAGCTTGGGCGGTGGTGTTGCCTTCGCATTAGGTTCAAACGTGGATGCCCAGTTCGAGAACACAAACTCACTACCTTCTGTGGTCATCCTCGATTACGTGTATGGTATTGCCGCTTACAAGCAGTGGAACAGCATGCGTCACCATAGGGCCGTTCACGATGTGATGGGAAACTACCACAAGGAACACTACATTAATATTCCAATAATCGAACCCAGGACGCCACCTGACAGCGACGAATTTCGCGACCCCACCTATGTTCCCGGTAACTCAGTCGATTGTCATGACCCCTCCCACCCTCCCACTTCCTCATCACGTTACACCTTCACAAGGACGGGGGACGAAATGGCGAAAGCGATGGATGATGTAAATGCGTTTTTAATGTCCGTGCTAGGAATTACGCCGGAAGAGGCCGCTAAGAGGAGGGAGAAGCGAAGGGAGGAAGAGGAATTGAAGGTTCAGGAGGCTAGCCGAAGCAAGGTGATGGAGTGGATGAAAACTGCGGACGTTGGCAGTTCGTGAATAGCAGCGTTTGTAGTGACTTTGGTGTATTTTACTGGGACGGGTGTATCGTCGGTTGTACTGTACTAGTACCTAAATGAAAATCGCCCTTGCAAAAAAAAAAAAGAAAGGAACGTTACCGTGCACCGAGGTTCTTCCGGAGGTGTGAATGGCGCCTCCACCCCCACGTCGCCGTGTTTCCTATGTCATCCCATTTTCTCCGCCGATAAGTCCTGTTCCTCGCCTGAGCTTGCCCCCACTCGGTTTCGATAGACTCAGTTCAACCAACCCAATCTGCCCAACCTCATCCAACATCCCCAAATCGACCTCCTTACTCACCAACGCAATATCATATCCCTCGTCACCGTCTTGGCGTCTCGTCCCTCGCCCTCGATACTACCACTCAACTCCTCGGTCGCCCCTCACCAGAGAGTATCCTCTATACAGGTGGTCATGGTGGCCTCGTCATTGCGTGGGACCTTCATATATCCATGAGACAGCGCACCCACAAACATGACGTTACATTGTCACAGGAGCACCCGCTGGGAACTGATCACCGGCTGGGGGGACGATGTTCTTGACAAGGATAAAGATTTGTGAAGTGATGGGGATATCCTTGGCGAGGTCAAGGGAAGTTCTAGGCGTTGCGGGCTCAGCAGCATCGTGGCCTCCTCCCATTCAAGCACCAGTGGGAGGGGGATATTGACGCATTCCGTCCTGGCGGGGTGTGTCTGCATCATGTGCTCGGTCTCATTCCGTTTCAGCTACTCTCTGTCTCTTAGCCCTCCACTTTCCGTCAGGCCGCTCAGATACACTCAGACTGGGTAAATGACATCTCATTGTGCAACCAGAACAAGATGCATTCGTGTCTCACCCTTTTCCCTGAGAGTCTTTAAACCCAATTCGAGTAGTTGTATCTGCCTCATCGGACGGTACTGTCAAAGCCTGGAATCCGCATTCATCACCATTATCTGACCCCACCACTGTTGGCACCCACACCAACTACGTTCAATGTCTCGCTCACAGGTGACAGTTTTCCGTAATTTCACTCCATTCATTCACGCTTTCTGTGCCAGGGCTAGATTGCATCAGGCTCATTCGATCGCACCATCAAGCTTTGGGATCTCTCCCATTCATCGCAAGCGCAATCTGCACAACCTATCATGACATTCTCTCCTCCTGAATCATCAGGTGCCAAAGTGTTGATATATGCACTCGTGGTTGACCCGCAGGGGCATATGGTCGCATGTGGGGGCCTGGAGCGCATCATCCGCATGTGGGACCCTCGCGCTGGGAGGTGAATTGGGAAACCCGTTGGGCATACCGACAACATTCACGCGATTCTTATATCCAAAGACGCAAGATGCGTGGGTTGCAACATTCCCTTTTCCCATATTCCGCGCTCATTTCCGATTTGTCAATACAGCTACTTACTGCTTCTGCCAATGGTATGCTTGTGCTATCACTTCCAATGACAGCTCACTTATGATGACATAGCTTCGGTCAAGCTGTGGTCCATCACCTCGCAGCGGTGCCTGCATACTTTTACGCACCACACCGACTCTGTCTGGGTGCTTCATTCATCACATCCATCTCTGGAGATTTTTTACTCAGGCGACAAGTCTGGCTATGTCGCCAAGATCGACGTCGAGGGTTACACGGACATGTCAGAAGGAGAGTGCATGGTCATCTGTCAAGACATTGCGCCACCAGCCGAGGGTGTCACCAAACTTGTCGCGCTAGACGACTTGTTGGTATGGACTGCGAGCAGTAGCTCAAATCTACAGCAGTGGCATGTGCCACCCCATAGAGCCATCCACGCCACCGCGCTCATCAAAACAACATCCTCCGTGGTATCAAAATGGCAGGGGACAATTGTTATGGAACTAGTTGTAGGAGTTTACTTAGGAATGACAACTTACCCTTTCCTTATGTCACCTAAACTTGACGGGATCCGTGGTTGCGAGTGAATGCATCTAGAAATGACTCATTAGCTGTGTGCTGTTGCAAATTTTCGGGCTACTCCTTCTGAATGGCATTGCCCCCCGCCCTGCTGGATGGCGCGGGTGAGTGTGCCCATTTGTGCGGGTTCGGTCTGCAATGAATGGGGGAGCGTCGGTATTTATATATCCTTTACCGGTTAGGCTGAGAAGAGGGATACGTACGGTGTTGCATCGTCATCGTCGTCGATGCGCATGTTCCCGGCCCCTTGCCCTCCATATATCCATCCCTGAATATGTAGCGTCTTCGGGCAATGTCCCCCGCCTCAGCGTCCGCCTCGCAGAACAGGCCTTCCAGAACGAACGGCGCACCGAACGCGCCAACGATCTGCGCGTTACCCGTCATCTCGGCGCCCGGTACGATTGTTTTCGCGGGACCGGACGGTACGTGCGTCGCGTACAGCGCAGGCGGCTCGGAGAAGAACTGTATTTTATGGTGGTACCAGTCAAAGGGCACTTGGCGTACTGCGGCGAGGATGTCGGGGTCCCGGCGTGCGGGGGTGGGTTAGTTGAGAAAGGGCAGCGTTGAATCTGTGTGGCGGAGGTGCTTCAGCCTACGAAAGAATTGATTAGAAGAGGAGACAGAGATACACGGCGCTCACCGATCCTATTGAGCACGAACGTGAACCGCTTGCCCTCCGCCTCTCCCCGGCGTACCTCCTCCACGACGAGCCACCTGGGCCGTGCGCGTCAGCACGACATCCACCCCATCTACAACCTTGTGTGGTCACTAGCGTGGATGTAGTGCCACTCCTTCATCTTCCCGCCTCCTCCGGATGCTACCAGCTCTGGCGCAACAAGGGACTAGACGCTGTCATGGCAGAGGTTGCTAGCTCGCGAGGGATGAGAGCGTCGGCTCAGACGCCATCATCGTGTCTTCGTGCGGTGTGTCGCGCAGTAGAGACTAATGAGCCGAGGAACGATGGCAGGAATGATCAGGTACTGTCAGGAGGACGGGAATGGCGGGACGCACGGAACGTCTGCGCTGCTTTGAGATCGGGGTAGGCGTGGCGCGGCACACCTGCATCTTTCTTGAGTTATGCGGTAGTGCAATGGTAGCCGCAGTGTCCTCTACCAGAAGATGACCGGGTGTGTACTCCAAGGTGTACTTGATTTGAGGGCCAGGGTTGGTTTTTTGGCTTCTGTTGAGAGTGTTACATAAGTAAAGGCCACATTGTTCGGCTTACCGTTTCTTCCCATGATGCATGATGAACTGAGAGGATATTAGAAGAGGGCGAATGTGGCGGACCGCCTTGGCCCGTTGTGTTGCATCTGGCCATTATATATGTCGCTGCCTTCATAATTTTTTTCTATTGTTACAGTAACCCACAGCCTTCAAAAGGTGTCAACAAGACGGCACAGAAAACGAGAAAGCAATTCAGCATTCTCTCACAGTACATGACACCTGGTTCAAACGAGAAACTGACTTCCATTGTGCTTCCTGCGGCGAGACGAACTTATGGTATTCTCTAGATACACAGCTCCACCGTTATTTCACTCAAGGACTTGCTATAGGTTCAACGACCTCTACATTGCTAGGTTCACACAGGACGGCCTTGTAGGGTAAAGATATTCCCAACACCTGAAGTTGACTGGATTAGTGGTCGCGAGCGAATGCGTACTAATAATGAGACGAGCTCGTTGGCCGTACCGTTGCGAAATTTCGGGCTACGCTTTCAGAATGGCAACCGGTGCGTATCAAATCAAATCTTGGGATAGAATCGAACTTGAGGCTTACAACAGATATGGGCGATCAAGCTCAGTCAGTCGTAGACCCGACTTCCACTGGACCGCCAGGCTGGTCATTTCGTTTCCAGATACATTTTCTTGGACGGTATATATCACCTATGGTTTCAAAAAAGAAAGCGCTAATGCAGTAGCGACCCCTTGTACCTGAACTCGTCACCGGGTTTCATCCTTTTCCGCTCCCCCAGATTTGACGACGACGGAACGCCACCTTCCACAGCGGATTGCACATTTGCTCAGACGATTCTTGTCTACATCCCATCATCGATCATACTACTACGACAACCTCGCAACAGATCTCATGGCTCGGCATTGCCCCGCCGCTTGGCCCTATGTGGAAGAAATGCACCCAGCACTTGGTGATGGTGATCCGCGTCCGGGTCCCATGAAAAGGTATCAGCGTCGCTGCTGGTGACGAACTGAACGCACTGCGCATGACGGCACGCAAAGAGACGAAGGAGCTTATGGGGACTGAGCGCACCGGTTACTACGTCGTCTTCCTTGACCGCTTCGGACGACTGTGCGAAGCAACTCTGAACCCGGATGCCACCAAGGACGCACAGTTTGCGATGAACGTCAACCCGTCTCGGGTAGGGCGGTACGTGCTACCCATCTCTCTGCTTCCTAACTGGACGAAGACGTTCGCCTTACTCACACTCGTTCTTGCTCGACGTCAGGTATCGCCGCCCTCGTCAGCGTCGTTTCGGCTGTCGGCGCCTGTGGCCTGGGCAGCGCATCACAAGAATAACTCACATCTATTGGCGCTCATCTAGAAATGATACAGCAGCTACTAACCAGAATCGGAATTCACGACATCTCGGCCGCCACGGTCCCACTGTACGACGATATTCGCCCCATCGCCTGGGACGCGCCACGCTTTTGTGCTCTTGGACTTCTCTCACGATTGTCTGTTGCTTCCGTCTTTTGTTTGCACCACGCCCATTTCCAGTCGCGTGATCGCCTACCATTCAGTCGATGTCTTAATACCGCATCTTTCGACACATTCTGACAACTATAGTATTTAGTAAACGGCCACTCCCATTCCAAAAGACGATGCGTTGAGACTAGAACCACGACTACAAAACTCCAGCGAAGACCTCCATCTCCGTCTCTTCAGAGCCCTCCAGAACACTGAGCAACTTTCGTATATCCTACAGCATCGTACAACCAGACGACCCTGTGGTGCGAGTCAATAAATGGGTGAGGATCAACGCATCAAACTCACCTACGCATTTATATAGACCACTACATAACCTTCCTGATGTCGTCCCAGGCATTATGAACCCCGTTCCAATCCAACCTGATCGGGTGATTATATACGTCGCAGGGTATGCACATTACAGTCGTGTCGCATATTCCACGCCGATACTCATGAGGGACATGCGTTAGTAGGCCGCCATCCACCGTTCGGAGCCACCCGTCACTTGGGATAGCTAGAGGTTGGCTCAAATGTGCTACTTCGACGTCTTGGTCTGGATTGTTATTAGCACCCTGGCGTAGATACGCGACCTTTGCTCGGGACATGAAGTCCTTTTGGTGAGGATCCCAAAAATATTCGACATCTTGGGAGTACACAACAGACTGAACAAAGTTGCTTAGGTTCTTGGAGGGCTCATTGACGAATATGGTTGTCTGAGTGTCCCAAACCCTGATTGCGCCAGTGTCATCCATGGCTCCTACGGCAATGTGTCTCCCATCTGGGGAATATGCTATAGCTTGGATTGCAGTTCGGTGACCTTTGATGGGTGTGCCAATAAGGGCACCAGTTAGAGAGTCCCATATCCTGATTGTATCACCCCCTACAGATATAATGTGGTTGCCATCTGGAGAATATCCTAATGCTATGATTCCACCAGTGTGACCTTTCAGGGGCTCATAGATTGGCTTGCCTGTTTGAAGGTCCCATATTTGAATTGTGTTGTCATAGGATCCTGAGACAACATGAGATCTAGTTGGGGAACATGCTATGGCAGAGACTGGTTCTGTGTGACCCTTAAGTGGCTCTTGAGTGGCAGAGCTTGTTTTGGGGTCCCATATAATAATTGTACCATCTGAAGACCCAGAAACAACAAGTGTCCCATCTGATGAGTAGGCAACAGATGAAACTTGACCTGTATGGCCTCTAAGTGGTCCTTTGATCAATGCACATGTTTTAAGGTCCCATATCAAGACTGTGCTGTCCAGAGATCCTGAGGCAATTTGTGTTCCATCAGGGGAGCATGCAACAGATAAAACTGCATATTTATGGCCTTTTAAAGGCTCACCAATGGGTGCACCTGTCTGAGAGTCCCATATCTGAAGTGTGTTATCCAGAGATGCTGAGATGATATAGGAGTCATCTGGTGAATATACAATAGATTGTATATTGTCTGTGTGGCCTCTAAGGGGTTGACCAATTGGCAATCCTGTCTTTGAATCCCACCTCCAAATTGTTTTGTCATAAGACCCTGAAATAATGTGCTTTCCATCTCTAGAGTATGCTAAGGCTGTGATGTTATTTGTATGACCTCTAAGGAGCTTGCCCTTAGGCTTTCCTGCTTGAGAGTCCCATACATAAACTGTGTTTCCAAAGGACCCTGAGATGATGTATCTCCCATCTGGGGAGAATGTTACAGATGTAATGGGAGGTATTTGGCCAGGAAGGGGGTCCTTAATGGGTTTGCCAGTTTGTGGGTCCCATAGCCAAAGAGTACCATCCATGGATCCAGAGACAATAATCTTCCCATCCTGTGAATATGCCACAGATGTAACCTGATTGGTATGGCCCCTAAGAGGCTCACAAGTAAGGCTACCTGTCTCAGGGTCCCAGATCCGAACAGTGTTATCTTTAGACCCTGAGACAATATTTTTTCCGTCTGGTGAAAATGTGACAGATAAAACTGGGCCTTTGTGACCCTCAAAGGGGTTTCCGACGAGTCCTCCTGTAAGAGATTCCCACATCCAAACTAAGGTGTCTTCGGAACCACAAATAATGCGTCTCCCATCCGGAGAATATGCCACAGATGTTATAGGACCAGTGGGACCCAGTAACGGCTTTCTAACTAGGGCTCCTGTTTGCGCGTTCCACATTCTAACCGTCATGTCTGTAGATCCTGAGATGACGTGTGCGCCATCTGGAGAATATGCGACAGATGTGACTAGACCTGTGTGACCCTTGAGCGGCTCTCTAATAGGCACGCCGGTCTGAGAGTCCCAAATCCGAACGGTGCCGTCGTCAGACCCAGAGACGACAGAAGTACCATCCGGAGAAAACACCACGGATGTCACCATCCCCATATGACCTTTGAGGGGCTTCGTGAGAGGAATACCGATGTGAAAGTCCCATATCTGGACGGTGCAGTGCATAGAACCGGTGACAATCCGTCGTCCATCCGGAGAGTACGCCACAGAAAGAACTTCCCTTCCAGAGTTCAGTGCATCCACCAGATGAGTCCCGAATCTGATGGGCAGAAGTCCGGAAGGGAGAAGTTTTATAGCCGCAGACCATGGCTCGCCCCAGATCACTGATGATATGTAAATATGCGGTACACTGACGGTCATTGGCTCATGAAGTAGCAGCACGCAATCGAGAATGCTCTGAAAGGCCCCGTAGAATTCAGAGCTACTACGCTATACAGCCGAGAGCAAAGAGAGTCAGCAACGGTCAACTTGAACTAATTCCGTCGGTATCCACTAACCTGCGATCTCGCCGCCGTGACTAATTTCCGTAGAGTTTGCGCCGCCGCATTGACCTCAGAAATAATGCTCAGGACTTCGAGCCAATAGAACAGTCTCTCATGGTATAAGAAGTCGCGTGCGTCTTTCAATTTCGCATCATGAGATCCATCGGATCGGAACAGATGATCAAGCCAATATACGGCGCTGTATCGCAGCTCCTGAGGTATCCGCTGCTTGAGATCGGGTATCTCATCATGGCGCCGACGGCTAGACTCCAGTCCACAAATATTAAATTTCAGGCCGGTCTTCATGATATCGAAGCACCTCTGCGCCATCATCGTATCCAGCGCTGACGGCTTCGTCCAAAATTCCTGAGACCTCGCCTGGGTTTCGACAAAATCGAGGAATGAAGGATGGCAGACGCGGAGAGCTTCCGTCTTCGGGTCAACAGTGATGACCGCGGATAGTTTGTTTCGTAGGTCGTCGACATCCTCCGGCGTGACGGGAATGTCGGGGTCAGAGGTTGGAACGAACGCATGCAGTGCCTTCCACGGTGGGGATTGGTATCTAGATGTCACGTATATGGACCCGATGAAGCGTTTCACAGCGTCCTGAGAGTCTAGCGAATTTCCTGCCACGTTACGCAGGACCCGCAAATATAATTCATCTACCCCCTTCTCCGGGCTAGTCGCCGCACTTGAGGAAACTATACTCTTCAACTCATTGACCTTTGCCGCGTCCCGTGACAAGCTAGCGATATACAACAACGCGATCTTGATCCAGATAAAAACTCCAACAGACTTCTTAGCGAGTGCCTCAATCTCCGCCTCCGTAACTTGAGAATGGAGCTGATGCAGGGGCCCAAGCGGAGCGAAGCTTGATTGGGTAAACTTGAGGATATCTTCGCCGGCGTCGATGGTGAATAAGTCAAGATGCGTCGTAAATTGTGCCCTGCGCAGATCTTGCTTGACATTATCATTATCCAAGGGCCTACTCGTAACTATGACCCTAAGCCAAGGAGCAAGGCCGACGATCTTCGCGAGGTAGGTAGAAACCGACAAGGCGTCATCGCATTCGTTCAAGGCGTCGACAACAATGGCAACGATCGCCTGGTTAGACGGAGAGTGAGATGCGGTTGTCGAGGATGTATTCCGAATCATATTCAAAGGCCTCAAGAATAGCGCATTGAATTGCCCCGACAGAGTTTGATCTTCAAGCCACGTGATTGTCTTGAGAACATTCATGAGGATCTTCTTATACGGCTCGTGTCGTGAGGCAATGAAATATGCCATCGTGTGCAGGAAGTTGGCCGGGTCGCTCAGCTCCTTGACTCTCTTGAAGAAGAAAGACCCTGTCAAGCGGCCGCGCAGATGCAGCGAGTTCGCGACAGAGGTAGCGACAGAGCTCTTGCCGCAACCAGCAATTCCGGATAGAAAGAATAGTCTTCGTGAGGCGTCCTCGGAGACCGCAAACGATGTCAATGTCTCAATGAGATCGACTCTGGTGCCTGGCATGCAGCAGTACTTGGGGTCCGGGTCGAAGGAACTTCCCGCCGGCGGCTTGATGCGTTTGAGCTCCTGGTCAAGATCTTCGAGGAGCGGAAGTTCTTTAATATCGACACCGATTGCAAGGCCATCATTATGCTTCAGACGCGTCGATTTCTCCCTCAATTCGTCGAGCTCGCCTCTCTTGAAATTGTACCAATTCTCCAATATGAACGCTAGGCCGCGGCATAAGAAGCGCCCGATGACGTAAGAAAAGGCCACTCACTCCAAGCGGGCTCCGAAGCATAATCATTGAGCTGCTCCGACGTCTCCTTGACGAACTCCTCGATGAAACTACGAGCGAGCGCGCGACAATCTGCGACTTCGACGGTTTCCAATGCCGAGTGTATGATGGGGAGGACCGAAACGAGATCGTCCATCAGGACAACGAGCTCCTGATGACACGAAGATATCCCTTGGAAGTTCTGAACGACACAGTCAGCCGATTGAAGAAAGCCGGGATCGAGAGCAGCCATACCACGATGGCCTGTTCGACAGTCGAGACAGCGACGAGGGCGATAGTGTTGAGCTATTTGAGAGAGATGAGTATACCTGTGGATCAGCCTGAGAGTAGCGGGACGATCAAACCTGAGCCGCCTCTGTTAGCTGGGGAAGTTTCAGGAATCCTCGAATCTTATCGAGACCATCCAACATGTTGACCTTTGATGCGTGGGCAGTGTAGGCCTGAGAACCAAGAACACGAGTGACGTCCATCAACTATTGGGGGAATTAGTCGGCTTTCTCGCATCAGATGACTCGCCACGGCTCACAGATTTGGATGCCCCACACACGAGATTCGCGGTAACGCGACGGTCGGTATCTGAGAAGACGCTCAGCGTGAAGCGGATTTCGATGGCAGGCAAACATCACTACCTTCCAGACGGACGGTCTTATCGTCTCCAAACTCGTCTGGCTTGAACTTGACCGAAATCTCGGCAAAGCCTCGGTCGAGTAGCGATTGTTGGATAGTTAGAGCAGCACCAGTTTGGGTCCTAACATAGCTGTGCGAAATGGATCAGCACCTGAAGATCAATGCAGATATCGCTAAGGGCACGTACATGTCGATATTCCAGTGAATAGTGGTGCCTTGTTTGAACTTAGTGGACTTGTGATCGACACCGGCATCGTCCTTGAAAATGAGCTCGAGATCGGACGTCGGATGTTCCTCAATAAAGTCCACGTGTATATCTAAGCAATTATCACTAAGTCTGCTTCATAAGTATGGGCATTTGTATGTACCTTTCAGGTGAAGGTATCTGAAAA
The DNA here is from genome assembly GCA_025766275.1 of Lactarius indigo. Lineage (NCBI taxonomy): Eukaryota > Fungi > Basidiomycota > Agaricomycetes > Russulales > Russulaceae > Lactarius > Lactarius indigo. Next base: position 10,754 of record JAFKAC010000045.1, on the reverse strand, counting down.
CGAAACAGTTAGCGGCCTAGAGCTCGAGTGAAAGTGTCTATAACTAACTTATCCTGATCGGTCATCTCAGTGGATTGAGTTGTATCCCAAGATGTCAGGTTGTCGATTTTGTAAATCTTGCAAGAAGTATTGAGTGGGATATGTGGTTGAAGAACTTTGGAATGTAGTAGAAGCTGCAGTGCAAGAGACTGAGGGTCGACTCTGACTCTACTTGCGGTCGGACATACTGCGGTCAATTTGGCTGGTGCCCTAGCTCCATTTGCCCACAGGCCGTCCCTATGCCGCATGGGATTTCCCCGGATGGGATCGGTCCCGGGCCGGATGCGCCGTAATCTTGACCTGAACGCCAAGACTCAGCCAATGCCGAGTAACTTACTGTACACTGAGGATTCTGAGGGTGTCAATCAATGGCGCCTCCACCCCCACGTCGCCGTGTTTCCTATGTTATCCCATTTCCTCCGCCAACAAGTCCTGTTCCTCGCCTGAGCCTTCCCCCACTTGGTTTCGATAGACACGGTTCACCCAACCCAATCTTAATCCCCAACTTGATCCAACATCCTCAAATCGACCTTCCTTCTCATGAACGCAATATCCCTTGTCACCGTCTTGGCCTCTCGTCCTTCGCTCTCGATACAATAACTCAACTGGTTGGTCGTCACTCACCAGAGGGTATCCTGTATACAGGCGGTCGTGATGGCCTCGTCATCGGGTGGGACCTCTGAGTTAACATATCCATGAGACAGCGGACCCGCAAACGTGACATTACACGTCGCAGGAGCACCCGCTGGGAACTTATCAGTGGCTGGGGTGACAATGATGTTGATGGCCTTTCTAGAGGAAGGGAAAATGTTTGTTTTCGGAACGATCACTAGCCTGAGTCGAAGGTACGCCAGGTTGATTCAGAGGCGTCAAACGATGCTCGCACTCTATCTTTCAAGGTACTCTTTTAATCGTCGTGTGCGACACAGATATATTAGGTCAGTATTAATCGGTACCTGGACAACAAAGTGACGCACAGGATGACTCAGAACTGGAAGTCCGGAATACACCAACGGCATAACTAAGTTCGAGCAGAAGAATGGCGTCCAAGTCGACTTACCGTAAAAGGTCCCCACACAGCACTCTTCTACAACCCAGTCCATCCATCCGCCTACGCTTCCGGTAGCCTGACGGCTCGGCAGGTATGCGCACCTTTTTCGTCTCACTTGCCAAGGTTCTGGGACCGCCAATATTTCCAGAGTCCAAGTAGCATTGGCGACTTTGGTTGAGATGCTAGATTGTTATGTTAAATTCTTGTTGAGCTCGTATGTTATTGTTTGTAAAGTTTAACTTCAATTAGGACTTATCCTTTGTTCTGACGTGATTTTCGAGTCGTTATGGTGGGTTTGAATGCAACATGGGTGTTTGAAGGAACGATCCCTCAGTAGAGTCGAGGATTGCGCCCATCCCGAGTAAGATTGCGGGAGCAGTTTCAATTTGCCTGTCGGCGGCAGTTTGCTCGGACGGGATTGATCGATGCCGGGCCGGATGCGACATAATCTTGACTTTGACACTGAGTACTGCCCATTCACAACCACCAACCAACGCATCACATGATGTAAGCCCACATCCTCGCGCCGACGGCGGCCTTATGCAGAGCAGCAGTCTGCTCGCGCTTACCACTGCGATGGCCGCAGTGGGGGCCGCGGCGCTGCGCAGAGAGTCAGCGCACGAAAGGTAGGGCCTGGATAGTCGCCGCCGCTGTCTGAGAAACCTGGTGCCGGTGAGTGTGCTCTTTTGCGCAACTTCAATAAATGGAGTGGGAGGGGCGTGTCGGTCTATCCTTTGCCAATTAGGGAAAAAAAGGAATACGTACTGTATTGCGTTGTCGTCGTTGTCGATTTGCACGCCCCCGCGCGCCTCGTCCTCCACATCTATCCCTGAATACGTAGCGCCTTCGGGCGATGCCCAAGGCTCAGCGTTCATCGCCTCCGCATTCGCTTCGCCAAACAGGCCCACCATCACGAACGGCATGCCAAATGCGCCCGCGGTCTGTGCGTTACCCGTCATCTCGGCGCCCGGTAAGATTGTTTTCACGGGACCGGACAGTACGCGCGTCGCGTACAGCACAGATGGCTCAGAGAAGAAGGGCGCTTTGTGGTGGCTCCAGTTGACGAGCACTTGGTCTGCTGCGGCGAGGATGTCGGGGGTCCTCCTGTGCGAGAGTGGGTTGGTTGGGAAAGGGATGGAGGTGCTTCAACTACGCCTGGCACCAGGTCTATACGAGAGAATTGTATTAGAAGAGGAGAAAGATAGAAGTCTCTCACCGATCTTATTGAGCACGAACATGAACCGCTTGCCCTCCGCATCGCCTCGGCGCACCTACGTGCACGTCAGCACGACGTCCGCCTCTTCGATCACCTTGCGTAGTTACTAGCGTGTGGATGTAGTATCATAGCAGCAGCTCCTTCATCTTCCCGCCTCCTCCGGAGGCTGCCAGCTCCGACGCAGCAGCGGACTAGCCGCCGTCGTGGTGGAGATGGCTAGCTGCGCGAGGGGTGAGAGCGTCAGCTTGGACCCCATTATTATTGTTTTCGTGCGATTTTTCATGCAGCGGAGATTAATGGGGCCACGAATGGTAGCAGGGCCGACCAGGTACCGTTAGGAGGACAGGAACGGCGGGGCGTACGGAACCTCTGCGCTGTAGATGTTAGGATCAGGTATGCATGGGACACCTGGTATTTTCTTCAGTGCTACGCCAATGCGATCTTAGCTGTAGCGTCTCACCTGAAAGATGGCCGGTGACTGGGCGCGTACTCCAAAGTGTACTCGATCGAAGGCCAGAGTTAGCTTTTTGAGTTCTGTCGAGAAGGAGGGTCACAGGGCTTAAGTGAAGACTACATTTCTGGGGCTTACTGGTTCTTCGATGATGAATTGGTGTCAGTGAGAGGGTGTAAGAAGAATATAAGAAGAGGGCGGACGTCAGCTCGAGGATTTTGTGAGAACCGTGAAGGACAACCTCAGGCTTGAAGGCAACAGTCAGTCAACCATTGTCGTGGACCGCTTCGGCCCGTCCCCTTACCCTCCGACCTAGGTGCCTGGCGTGTCGCTGTCTTAGTGACATTATTTCTATTGTTACAGTAATCCACAGCTTTCAAAATGTGTGCCCAACAAGGCGGCACAGACCCGAACGAGCGAGCCATTCAGCATTCTCTCAAAGTACATGACACCCGATGTAAACAAGCAACTGCCAGTGACAGCCAATTGCGCTTTCTTGCGGCGAAATGAACTTGTCGTATTCTCTGGATATGCGGCCTCGCCATTATTTCGTTCAAGGATTCAAGGGCTAGCCATCAGCTTAACGGCCTCGTTGCTAGGTTCACGCAGGACGACTTCGTCGAACAAAGCACCTGAAGTTGACTTAGCTCGTGGTCGCGGGGGAATGCGTACTAACAATGAGACGAGCTCATCGACTGTGCCTTTGCGATTTTTCGGGCTACGCTTTCAGAATAGTATCCGGTGCGTATAAAATTAAATTTTGGGATCGAATCGAACTTGAGGCTTGCAACAGATATGGACGATCAAGCTCAGTCAGTTGCAGACCCGACTTCCACTGGACCGCCAGGCTGGTCATTTCGTTTCCAGATACATTCTCTTGGACGGTATATATCACCTATGGGTTTCAAAGAAGAAAGCGCTAATGCAGTAGCGATCCCTCTACCTGAATTCGTCACCAGGCTTTCATCCTTTTTAGCTCACTTAGGTGTAACGACGACGGAACGCCACCTTCCGCAGCGGATTGCGCATTTGCTCAAACGATTCTCATCTACATCCCATCATCGATCATACTACTACGATAACCTCGCATCAGTCTCATAGCTCGGCATTGCCGCGGCGCTTGGCCCGAGGTGGAGGAAATGCACCCAACACTCGTGCGAGCCACTGTCCGACATATACTACATGCGCATCTTGATTTTCCTTGCTCGTCTCCGCACCGATATGCTCGGCGATGGTGATCCTTTTCGCGTTCGAGTCCCATGAACAAGTATCAACGTCGCGGCTGGCGGACGAACTGAACGCACTGCGCATGACGGCACGCAAAGAGACGAAGGACCTCACCAAGACCGAGCGCACCAGGTGCTACGTCGTCTTCCTTGACCGCCTCGGGCGGCTGGGCGAAGCGGCTCTAAATCCGGATGCCGCCAACGACGCACAGTTTGCGATGCGAAGTCGATTCGTTTTAAATAGGGCGGTACGTACTACCCACCTCCCAGCTTCCTGACAGGACAAAAACGTTCGCCTTACTCACGCTCGTTGACGTCAGGTGTCGCTACCCTCGTCAGCGTCGTTTCAGCTGTCGGCGCTCATCTGGAAATGATACGGCAGCTGCCAGCATCGGAATTCACGACACCCGGCCACCGCGGTCCCACAGTCCTCTTTCCGTCGTCCCCATTGTACGACGATGTTCGCCTCATCGCCTGGGATGCGCCACGCTCACCTAAGGCCTGGTGCTCTTGGGCTTCTCCCACGATTGTGTTGCTTCCATCTTCCGCTTGCGCCATACCGATCTCTAGTCGCGTGATCGCCTATCAATTAGTCGATGTCTTAGCACCGCATCTTTCCTTGTATTCAACACATTCTGACAACGTAAATGACCACGCCCTTTCCAAAAGACGATGCGTTAAGACTAGAACTACGACTACAAAACTCCAGCTAGGTCCTCCGTCTCCGTCTCTTGAACTCTCCAGCACACTAACCAGTGAACCTTCGCATTTCCTCACTGCGTTGAACAACCAGACGAACTGTAGTACGAGTCAATATATAGAAGGGTCAAAGTATCGAACTCACGTACACATTTATTTTAGACTACTACATCGTCTTCTTGATGTCGTCCCAGGCATTATAGACTCCGTTCCAGTCAAGCCTGATTGGGTGACTATATATGTCGTAGGGAATGCACGTTATACTCATGTCGCATACTCTACCTCGATACTCATGAGGTACATGAGTTAGTAGGCCACCATCTACCGTTCGGAGCCACCCGTCACTTGGGATAGCCAGAGGATGGCTCAAATGTGTTACTTCGACGTCTTGGTCCGGTTTGTTGTCAGCACCCTGGCGTGGATACGCGATCCTTGCTCGAGTGGACGCGAAGTTTTTTTGGTGAGGATCCCAAAAAGATGCGACATCTTGGGAGTATGCAACGGACTGAACAAAGTTGCTTAGGTTCTCGAAGGGCTCATTGACGAGTATGCCTGTTTCGGTGTCCCACACCCTGATTGTCCTATCCGTAGCTCCGGAGGCGATGTGTTTCCCATCTGGGGAATATGCGATAGCTAGGATCTCCGTGGGGTGACCTATGAGGGGCATGCCAATAAGGGCACCAGTTAGAGAGTCCCATATCCTGATCGTCTTGTCTTTTCCCGCAGATATAATGTGGTTGCCATCTGGGGAATATGCTACAGCTATGATTCCACCCGCATGACCTTTCAGGGGCTCATAGATTGGCTTGCCTGTTTGAAGGTCCCATATCCGGATTGTCTCATCACTGGATCCTGAGACAACATGAGATCTAGTTGGGGAACATGATATGCTGGTGACTTCTTTTATGTGACCTTTAAGGGGCCCTTGAGTGGCAGAGCCTGTTTTGGGGTCCCATATAATAAGTGTGCAATCTGAAGATCCTGAAACAATAAGGGCTCCATCTGAAGAGTAGCCCACAGAGGTAACTGGACCTTCATGGCCTATAAGGGGTCCCTTGACCAATGCATGTGTGTGAGAGTCCCATATTAAAATTGTATAGCCCCAAGATCCTGACACAATTTGTGTTCCATCAGGGGAGCATGCAACAGATAAAACTGCATCTTCATGGCCTTTTAGAGGCTCACCAATGGGTGCACCTGTCTGAGAGTCCCATATCTGAAGTGTCTTATCTGAAGATGCTGAGATGATAAAGGTTTCATCTGGTGAATATGCAATGGATTGAACATAATCTGTGTGGCCTCTAAGTGGTTGGCCAATTGGTAATCCTGTCATTGAGTCCCATCTCCAAATTGTCTTATCAGAAGACCCAGAGATGATGTGCTTCCCATCTCTAGAGTATGCTATGGCCTGGATGGGACCTGTATGACCCCTAAGGAAACTGCCCCTAGGCTTTCCTGTTTGAGAGTCCCATACATCAGCTGTGTCTCTAAGGGACCCTGAGATGATGTATCTCCCATCTGGGGAGAATGTTACAGATGCAACAGGAGGTATTCGGCCAAGAAGGGGGTCCTTAATGGGTTTGCCAATTTGTGGGTCCCATAGCCAAAGAGTACCATCCATGGATCCAGAGACAATAATCTTCCCATCCTGTGAATATGCCACAGATGTAACCTGATTGGTATGGCCCCTAAGAGGCTCACAAGTAAGGCTACCTGTCTCAGGGTCCCAGATCCGAACAGTGTTATCTTTAGACCCTGAGACAATATTTTTTCCGTCTGGTGAAAATGTGACAGATAAAACTGGGCCTTTGTGACCCTCAAAGGGGTTTCGGACGAGTTCTCCTGTTAGACATTCCCACATCCAAACACTGCTGTCTTCAGAGCCACAAATAATGCGTGTCCCATCCGGAGAATATGCCACAGACGTTATAGGACCAGTGGGACCCAGTAATGGCTCTCTAACCGAGGCTCCTGTCTGCGGATTCCATATTCTAACTGTCATGTCCGTAGATCCTGAGATAACGTGTGCGCCATCTGGAGAATATGCGACAGATGTGACTGGACCTGTGTGACCCTTGAGCGGCTCTCTAATAGGCACGCCGGTCTGAGAGTCCCAAATCCGAACGGTGCCGTCGTCAGACCCAGAGACGACAGAAGTACCATCCGGAGAAAACACCACGGATGTCACCGTCCCCATATGACCTTTGAGGGACTTAGTAAGAGGAATACCGATGTGAGAGTCCCATATCTGAATGGTGCAGTCCATAAAACCGGTGACAATCCGTCGTCCATCCGGAGAGTATGCCACAGAAAGAACCATCCTTCCGAAGTCCAGTGCATCCACAAGACGAGTCTTGAATCTGATGGGCCGTAGTCTGGATGGGAGAAACTTCATAACCGCAGATGGTGGCTCTCCCCATATCGCTGATGATATGTAGATGTGTGGCACACTGATGGACATCGGTTCACGAAGCAGCAGCACGTGATCGCGAATGTTCCGAAAGTCACCCCAGAATTCAGGGTGATCCTATACAACCGTGAGCAATGAGAGTCAGCAACGGTCAACTTGAACTAATTCCGTCGGTATCCACCAACCTTCGACATTTTAACCCTGGTTAATTTCTGTAAAATCCGCGTCGCTACATCGATCTCGGAAATCACGCTCAGGACCTCTAGCCAATGGAGCAATCTCTCGTGGTACAGAAATTCGTGTGCGTCTATTAATTTCGCATCGTGAGATTCACCGGATCGGAACAGATGATCAAGCCAATATATGGCGCTGTATTGAAGCTCCTGTGGTATCCGCTGCTTAAGATCAGGTATTTCGTCATTGCGCCGAAGGCTAGACTCCAGTCCACAAATGTTAAATTTCAGGTCAGCTTTCAAGATCTCGAAGCACCTCTGCGCCATCATCGTATCCAGCGCTGACGGCTTCAAATAAAACTCTTGAGACCTCGCCTGGGTTTCGACGAAATCGAGGAATGAAGGATGGCGGACGCGGAGAGCTTCCGTCTTCGGGTCAACAGTGATGACCGCGGATAGTTTGTTTCGTAGGTCGTCGACATCCTCCGGCGTGACGGGAATGTTGGGGTCAGAGGTTGGAACGAACGCATGCAGACCCTTGCACTGTAGGGGTCGGTATCTAGATGTCGCATATATGGACCCGACGAAGCGTTTCACAGCGTCCTGAGAGTCTAGCGAATTTCCTGCCACGTTACGCAGGACCCGCAAATATAATTCATCTACCCCCTTCTCCGGGCTAGTCGCCGCACTTGAGGAAACTATACTCTTCAACTCATTGACCTTTGCCGCGTCCCGTGCCAAGCTAGCGATATACAACAACGCGATCTTGATCCAGATAAAAACTCCAACAGACTTCTTAGCGAGTGCCTCAATCTCCGCCTCCGTAACTTGAGAATGGAGCTGATGCAGGGGCCCAAGCGGAGCGAAGCTTGATTGGGTAAACTTGAGGATATCTTCGCCGGCGTCGATGGTAAATAAGTCAAGATGCGTCGTAAATTGTGCCCTGCGCAGATCTTGCTTGACATGATCATTATCCAAGGGCCTACTCGTAACTATGACCCTAAGCCAAGGAGCAAGGCCGACGATCTTCGCGAGGTAGGTAGAAACCGACAAGGCGTCATCGCATTCGTTCAAGGCGTCGACAACAATGGCAACGATCGCCTGGTTAGACGGAGAGTGATATGCGGTTGTCGAGGATGTATTCCGAATCACATTCAAAGGCCTCAAGAATAGCGCATTGAATTGTCCTAACGGGGTTTGATTCTCAAGCCACGTGACTGTCTTGAGAACATTCATGAGGGCCTTCCTATACGGCTCGTGTCGTGAGGCAATCAAATATGCCATCGTGTGCAGGAAGTTGGCCGGGTCGCTCAGCTCCTTGACTCTCTTGAAGAAGAAAGACCCTGTCAAGCGGCCGCGCAGATGCAGCGAGTTCGCGACAGAGGTAGCGACAGAGCTCTTGCCGCAACCAGCAATTCCGGATAGAAAGAAGAGTCTTCGTGAGGCGTCCTCGGAGACCGCAAACGATGTCAACGTCTCAATGAGATCGACTCTGGTGCCTGGCATGCAGCAGTACTTGGGGTCCGGGTCGAAGGAACTTCCCGCCGGCGGCATCATGCGTTTGAGCTCCTGGTCAGGATCTTCAAGGAGCGGAGGTTCTTTAATAGCGGCATCGATTAATAGGCCAGCATTATGCTTCAGACGCGTCGATTTCTCCCTCAATTCGTCGAGCTCGCCTCTCTTGAAATTGTACCAATTCTCCAATATGAACGCTAGGCCGCGGCATAAGAGTCGCCCGATGACGTAAGAAAAGGTCACTCACTCCAAGCGGGCTCCGACGCATACTCATTGAGCTGCTCCGACGTCTCCTTGACGAACTCCTCGATGAAACTACGAACGAGCGCGCGACACTCTGCGACTTCGACGGTTTCCAATGCCGAGTGTATGATGGGGAGCACCGAAACGAGATCGTCCATCAGGACAACGAGCTCCTGATGACACGAAAATATCCCTTGGAAGTTCTGAACGACACAGTCAGCCGATTGAAGAAAGCCGGGATCGAGAGCAGCCATACCACGATGGCCTGTTCGACAGTCGAGACAGCGACGAGGGCGATAGTGTTGAGCTATTTGAGAGAGATGAGTATACCCTGAGTGGATCAGAGTAGCGGGACGATCAAACCTGAGCCGCCTCTGCTAGCTGGGGAAGCTTCAGGAATGCTCGAATCTTATCGAGACCATCCAACATGTTGACCTTCGACGCGAGGGCAGTGTAGGCCTGAGAGCCAAGAACACGAGTGACGTCTGCCAACTATTGGCGAAATTAGTCGGTTTTCTGGCATCGGGGGACGAGCGACGGCTCACAGATTTGGATGCCCCACACACGAGATTCACGGTAACGCGACGGTCGGTATCTGAGAAGACGCTCAGCGTGAAGCGGATTTCGATGACAAGCAAACATCACTACCTTCCAGACGGACGGTCTTATCGTCTCCAAACTCGTCTGGCTTGAACTTGACCGAAATCTCGGCAAAGCCTCGGCCGAGTAGCGATTGTTGGATAGTCAGAGCAGCACCAGTTTGGGTCCTAACATAGCTGTGCGAAATGGATCAGCACCTGAAGGACAATGCAGATATGGCTAAGGGCACGTACATGTCGATATTCCAGTGAATAGTGGTGCCTTGTTTGAACTTAGTGGACTTGTGATCGACACCGGCATCGTCCTTGAAAATGAGCTCGAGATCGGACGTCGGATGTTCCTCAATAAAGTCCACATATATATCTAAGTGACTATCACTAAGTCTGCTTCATTAGTATGGGCATTTCTGTGTACCTTTCAGGTGAAGGTATCTGAAAACGAAACAGTTAGCGGCCTAGAGCTCGAGTGGAAGTGTCTATAACTGACTTATCCTGATCGGTCATCTCAGCGGATTCAGTTCTATCCAAAGATGTCAGGTTGTCGTAGATCTTGCAAGAAGTATTGAGTGGGATATGTGGTTGAAGAACTTTGAAATGTAGTAGAAGCTGTAGTGCAAGAGCAAGAGCCTGAGCCTGACTGAAGTCGACTCTGACTCTACTGTGGCCGGACCTACGCCGCATGGGATTTCCCCGGGTGGGATCGGTCCCTGGCCGGATCCGCCGTAACCCTGACCTGAACGCCAAGACTCAGCCGATGCCGAGTGACTTACTGTGCACTGAGGATTCTGAGGGTGTCAATCAATGGCGCCTCCACCCCCACGTCGCCGTGTTTCCTATGTTATCCCATTTCCTCCGCCAACAAGTCCTGTTCCTCGCCTGAGCCTTCCCCCACTTGGTTTTGATAGACACGGTTCAATCAACCCAATCTTAATTCCCAACTTGATCCAACATCCTCAAATCGACCTTCCTTCTCATGAGCGCAATATCCCTCGTCACCGTCTTGGTGTCTCGTCCCTCGCACTCGATACAACAACTCAACTCGTCGGTCGCCCCTCACCTGAGGGTATCCTGTATACAGGTGGTCGTGATGGCCTCGTCATTGCATGGGACCTCAATATATCCATGAGACAGC